>JAXRKP010000015.1:172500-187500 GCA_037039925.1 Doris montereyensis | reverse complement strand
GAAAGCCATCCAAATCCTTAACGAAAATGAATACCTGCTTTCGAGGAATTATAAAATGCTACCCTCTGGGAGAAGATACGCAGATATAAAAACCAGAACGCTGCGATACAAACAAACTTTCTTACCAACAAGCATACCACTAATAAATAAAAGCAAATTAAAGCATTAAATCGCATTCCATTACACACCTTGTAATGTTATTATACCGTTGGTCTATGTGTAAATTAATGTATTTATTCATTCATTTGTAGGTAGGTAGGTAGGTAGGTAAGTATCTATGTATGTGTGACGGTATGTTTTAAAATTCAATATGCACGCACGTATGTAATGAAATTCAATATGTAAGTATGCATGTGAAGGATACATATTTTGTGGTCGCATACGGATTATATGAGTTTACTGAACCGTTTATGCACACCCGTTGTATTTGCATATCATCATCGTCATCATTATCATCATCATCCTCTTCATCATTATCATCATCATCATCACCATCATCATCATCATCATCATCATCATCATTGTCTGTCGGCCTTGTCAGAATATAGGTCACGAGCAAAGATTATCCATCTGTCCTTGTCTTATTCTTATGCCCCAATCATCTTTTACTTATTTCAGCTTCTAATTGTTTCTGCTTTGTCATCTTGCTGGGATCTTCGTTCCTAAGTGTGTTGGGCCGTCCGCTGTTCTAAGTCTATGTCAGCCATCCTTCCATTCATAAATTTTGTAACTTTTTGCTGCGGATTCTGAACATGTTTTCTGTTTCGCTTCCATAGAAGGGTACTGATTTTGCATTAGAATAAAACAATAATATTTTTGTTTTGAATGGAGATGTTTCTGTCTTTCTAGGCCGGTTCTTGCCTTGATGTCTGCTTATGTGCCTCCATTATTGTCTATTTGCTCCCTGTGTGACAGAGGGAAGGTCACTTCTTCTGGTAAACTGTTGCATAAATACAGATTGCTTCGGTATTGTTGTTGTCGTTGTTGTGTTACTTTTTCCCCTCATAAATTTCCTATTTTCCTTCATGGAATTTTAGACCGATGAACTTTGAGAGATTTGCCACCAGTTCGATTGTTTTTGACCGCATTTATTGTTGTGTGGGGTGGCGGGATCGTCTGTAGGATTTGAGTCATCGATTTGTGGTTGCAGTGTCAATTGGATTCTATTTTTCATTCCTGCTGTAGTCTCTTTTATCTGCCAATCTGTTGCTAGAGTCAAGGGAGGGTGATGGTGGACAACCTTGGCATGCTCCAGTTTCGTTTTCTGGGGTTGGTTTTCGTGAGGTGCTTTGCAACTTAGTATACCTCCGTGCATTTTCTCTGTTAAGTCAATTATTTTCTCCGATATGCCATAGTGTCGCATGTTCTTCCTGAGAGAAGAGTTTGTCCGCGCTGTTAGATGCCTTTTTGTAATCTATGAAATTTATAAAAAGAGGGAATTTTCACTCGTGGAATTGCTCAGTTATTATTCTTCACGTGGCGAATTTGGTCTGTGCATGATCGATTTTTTCATAGGACCGGCTTGTTGGTCTTTGGAATGTGCATGATCGATTTTCTCATGGGATTTTGGTCTTTGGAATGTGCATGATTGGGACCGGCTTGTTGGTCTTTGGAATGTGCATGATTGATTTTCTCATGGACCTTTGGAATGTGCATTGTTTTCTCATGGGACCAGCTTGTTGGTCTTTGGAATGTGCATGATCGATTTTCTTATGGGACCAGCTTGTTGGTCTTTGGAATGTGCATGATCGATTTTCTTATGGGACCAGCTTGTTGGTCTTTGGAATGTGCATGATCGATTTTCTTATGGGACCGGCTTGTTGGTCTTTGGAATGTGCATGATTGATTTTCTTATGGGACCAGCTTGTTGGTCTTTGGAATGTGCATGATCGATTTTCTTATGGGACCAGCTTGTTGGTCTTTGGAATGTGCATGATCGATTTTCTTATGGGACCAGCTTGTTGGTCTTTGGAATGTGCATGATCGATTTTCTCATGGGACCGGCTTTTGGTCTCTCGAATGTGCATGATCGATTTTCTCATAGGACCGGCTTGTTGGTCTCTCGAATGTGCATGATCGATTTTCTCATAGGACCGGCTTGTTGATCTCTCGAATGTACATGATCGATTTTCTCATAGGACCGGCTTGTTGGTCTTTGGAATGTGCATGATCGATTTTCTCATAGGACCGGCTTGTTGGTCTCTCGAATGTGCATTGACTGTATCTTGGATTCGGTCAAACGGTGTGTCGCTAAACACTTTGCTGGATATACATGCAGGTACGATAGTTTTTCGTTTGTAGTTGTCGTTATTTCCTAGATATCCTTCTTTCATAGTTTTGCTATGTCTCCTTCCTTCCACTATTTGGGGTATTCTTCATCCTTCCGGACGTTGGTGAAAGAAGAAAAAATATGTATAGTGCATCTGCTATTATAATTGTAATAGCATCCACCTTCAGGGGCCTCTCATGGAAAACCACCAGACCCTGCTGCTTTGCCAGAGTTGAGTTGTTTTATGGCCTTGACCTCTTTCTCCTTGTATGCTGTGTTTGGATTTCTACAGTGAACAAATAAGAGTATGCATGTTTAGTACAAGATGTATAAATGTGTTAATTTTTACTTTATATATCTTTGAAAGTACATTCGATTTCCAATTGTCGATGTCATATATGTATATCGCATTTTTTGACTTCCCAAGCACTATGTCAAACGAAAAATTGCCTTGAATGGACAATAAAGATTTATTGTAATAATTATTATTATTATTATTATTATTATTATTATTATTATCATCATCATCATCATCATCATCATCATCATCATCATTATTATTATTATCATTATCATCATCATCATCATTATGATTATTATTATTATTATTATTATTATTATTATTATTATTATTATTATTATTATTATTATTATTATTATTATTATTATTATTATTATTATTATTTAATAATAATTATTATTAATATTATTATTATTATTATTATTATTATTATTATTATTATTATTATTATTGTTGTTGTTGTTATTTTAATATTATTAGTAGTAGTATTACATGTATTACAGGGTTTGCAATCAAAAAGTTGGAATAGCCTACCGCGTAGCCTCAGCTCGAGTACTGATTAGATCTTATAATTCTATTTGAGATCACCCGTAGTATAAAAGGTTTGGATATTATAGTACTATACAAAAGCATGTAGACGTATAATGTATTCACATCGATCACAATGTCATTCCCAAATTGCCAGGTCCCTTGTCTAGCCTTGTTGCCAACTGTGTCAGCTGTCGGACTTCCGTCATCGCGGGTGGAATCTTCCTGTCCGTGGGCTTGGCGGCGAGTAGCATGGCAGACAGTTTGGAGATGCTCTTCGTCACGTTGGGTGTTGTGGCAGGTACATTGTACGTGTATGTGTGTGTGTCTCTGTGTGTGTTGTGTTGTGTGTATTGTGTGTGTGATGTGTATGTGTTGTTGTGGTGTTATGTATGCTGTGCGTGTTTTGTGTGTTGTGTGTATGAGTATTTGTTGTGTGTGAGTTCTGTGGGCTGTGTGTTTTGTGTGTGGCATGTGTTGTGTGTGTGTGTTGTGTGTATGTGTGCATGAGTGTGTTGTGTGTGTGTGAGTATGTATGAGTGTGTATGAATGTGTTTTGTATGTAAGGTGTATGTAAGTGTGGTGTGTGTGTGTGTGTGTGTTTGTGAGTCGTGTGTGTTTATGTGTGTTGTTTGTATTGTGTGTGAATGTGTGTTGTGTGTATTTATTTTACAATTCCTTCTGTGTGTGTGTGTGTGTGTGTGTGTGTGTGTGATCACAACAAGTTATGTGAGCTAAAAAAAATTAAAACTTATCCCCAGCGTTAAGCGACGGGCAACCAGGAGCAGGGTCCTAGATATTTTTAATTTCTTAACATAATACGGTTCTATAATGTGGTAGTCTGCTTTTGCCGTATCTGAATACACCTAGCTACCTTCTTGCTCCTGGGTCGACAGTAGGGATGTGAAAAATCTACCCAGACTGGGAATCGAACTCGAGAACCATCAGGGTAGTCAGACGATCTACATACTGAACAACTCTACTTTGAAAGGTATCGAATCGGTATCGTAAAATGCAAACGTTGTAAATATTGTTGTAATGGAATATGTAAAGAAACCATAAAATTTGACTTCTGACATAATAAGGTACTCTTTAAGGCTAAAAACACTATATTATTGTTATACCATAAATGCATCAGCCTATGAAACGTGATTGGAAATCTTTGTATGATTCCACGTTCAAGGAATTCAACTTAGCTAATGATTAAAACAAAAAATCAAAAGATCTACATTGGCGACACTTTAAAGCTTTGACCAGATTTTAGCCTCAGATCTTAGCAGAGACAACCCATGGATGGAAAACTCAGATTTCATTGGTACAGCTAAGGGCTGGACTTACAAAAATATATCAAATTTGGTACTTTGGAACTCAACGCTGGCTGGGTCCAAAATTTACTTTCGATAAAAGCAGGAGTTAACCAGTCAGATGAAACATTGAGTAAATCGAAATCTATAAAATGTTCGCTGGTTTTGTTTATTACACAAGACATTGTTAATTTTGTTCTTGCGATGACCACTACCTATGAGATTTTCTTTGTTTCAGGTATCGGCTTGGGCTTGACGTATACATCATCTATTATAATAATTAACTATTTTTTTGTAGAAAAAGAACTTTAGTTAACGGAATCGCTTTTAGCGGCTCTGGCCTTGGACTCATAATCGGTCCCCAAGTATCGCAACTGTTGTTCAACTACTTCACGTGGCGGGAATCGCTCATGATCATAGGTGGCGCCTCAGCCCATATATGCGTCATGGGCGCTCTCATGAGCTCCATTCATGAAACAAACGGAAAGGCAGCCTGTCCTCCCTGTGGGTCTGGACGCAGAGGGCAAGAATTGAATCAAGAATATCAACTTAATAACGATGGTAATGAAGAAGAAGCCTGGTGCAGGCGCAAAAGCTTACAATTTTGGCAGAGAAAAGTGTCGTTTCCGATCATGATGTAGGTCATGATTTGGACATCAGTTGGGATAAAAAATGTGAGTTGACCACTCATCCAGACTGTTTTCGTGATACACTGTGTGTTGTACATAATATAAAAGACCATATGGATACAGATCGTCAAGAAATTGGTGGAGAGAATTCGGAAGATGACCCGTGCCATAAACATAAGCAAAATATTCTTTTTGTTCATGGCAGCCACCAGAGTTTACATTTAAACAACATTCCTGCATCAACGATCTGAAACATCCCGCTAACACTCAGTCAAACCAATCTGCCCAACGACCTATGCAAAAGAGACCTAACTTCATCCGCTCCAAATTTAATACGTGGACCGGATCAAGCTAGATTTGGAAGTTGTATTGTGCTCAGCTCAACAACCCTTGGCCCTGATGTTACAAGTTCACATGGTAGTTTCAAAGCAGCATCTCGATGCCCATCCTGTTTGCCTTGGTTCCGTCCACATCAGCTATTGACGTCATCATGAGATCCAGACACGATTTGCAAAGCCATAAATCACTGGCTTCCAACACTCAGTCGGAGAATAGAGTTGTTCTAAGGAAGTGTCTCCCCTATCAAAACTTATTATATCCGGAACCTCTGTGGAAAAAAAGAGGGGTTATCTGCTGAGCCCAAAACCTTTCCTCCCTTGTATCGTAATACATGTTTCTGGTTGTTGTGCCTTAATCTCTTCTTGGCAAATGCCGGCAGTGGTATCTTTAATATCCATTTTGCCGGTTTCATCAAGAGCCAGGGTTTACCACCCCAAGTGATAGATCTCTTATCTGTCAACGGCTTTGCCCTTCTTTTTCGGCCGTTCTCTGTGTGCTGCTCTGGCAAACTCTGTCAAAAGGAAATGATCTGATTATCTACTGGGCGCTTCATGTTTTGGGTGAGTTGCTTCCTACTGGAGATTTGTTTTCTCAAAATGCAAATCTTGGCATGTGTAATGAATTAAGATTAATATTATTCAAATGCAATGTTTGGTTAAGTGTTGAAATGTCATCGTCTCCTTGAAATTTACTCAATCTTGTAATCTTGGTTTTTCTTTCTTAACTTATTTTATTGACCTTTTCATCCCTGATATAAAAGATAGGGAGCGGGAGAGGGTATGGTGGGGAATCGTGGAATAATGAGGTCATGGCCAATTTTTCAAGATTTCATACACGAAAGGTTTCAAACACGAGGGAAAAAACAAACATTAACAAAGCTGCCTTTGTATAATGTAAGTCATTGCTGTAGATCTAGAAATAAAGATAGACCAAATGTCTGTATTCATGTGTCAAGTATATGTTCAGCTTTCGTTACGCAGATATAATGGTTCTGACCGCCCTTGTCCTTTTACACTGCCAAACTACAGAACATTTGGTAATGGTATGTAATGAAATCTTAAAATTCGTATGTGTGTGCGTATGTGTTACAAAGACAGAGAGAGAGAGAGAGAGAGAGAGAGAGAGAGAGAGAGAGAGAGAGAGAGAGAGAGAGAGAGAGAGAGAGAGAGAGAGAGAGAGAGAGAGAGGGAGGGAGGAGGAAAGGGAGAGAGAGAGAGAGAGAGAGAGAGAGAGAGAGAGAGAGAGAGAGAGAGAGAGAGAGAGAGAGAGAGAGAGAGAGAGAGAGAGAGAGAGAGAGAGAGAGAGAGAGAGAGAGAAATGAGAGAGACAGACAGACAGACAGACAGCAGACAGACTGACAGACAAACAGACAGAGACAGAGAGAGGGCCAAACAGACGGACAAAGGAGGTGGGAAAGAAACAGAGAAAGAAAGAGTGAGAGAATGTCAGGGAGAAAGGGAGAGAATGAGAGGGGTGAACGTGTGTGAGAGAGAGAGAGAGAGAGAGAGAGAGAGAGAGAGAGAGAGAGAGAGAGAGAGAGAGGGGGAGGGGAGGGGAGAGAGAGAGAGAGAGAGAGAGAGAGAGAGAGAGAGGGGGAGGGAGAGAGAGAGAGAAGAGGGAGAGAGAGAGAGAGAGAGAGAGAGAGAGAGAGAGAGAGAGAGAGAGAGAGAGAGAGAGAGAGAGAGAGGGAGAGGGGAGGGGTCAACTATACGGGTCGACGAAGAGACATCGTGTCGAAGTTACAAAGGTAACGATTTGAATGAAAGAGACAGCGGTAATTGGAAATCCTCATTTTGATTGATTTTTTGAGAGGAGGTGAGATGAAAACTGATGCATGTCAAAGATGAACCGTCTGGGCATCCTTATATTTTATCTTGCTTCCTTACTTGTGAGGAGGGTGATCAAAGACTTTAAAACAAATGGTGACTCACTGTGAAGGTCCTATAGAGCGTGAAGCTCCTATAAAGTGTTAAGCTTCCAAAGAGAGAGAAGCTCCCATAGAGTATGGAGCTCATATAGAATGTGAAACTCCTATAGAGTGCAGAGCTCCTATAGAGTGTGAAACTCCTATAGAGTGTGAAACTCCTAGAGTGTGAAACTCCTATAGAGTGTGAAACTCCTATAGAGTGTGAATCTCTTATAGAGTGTGAAACTCCTATAGTGTGAAACTCCCTGTGTGTGCAGCTCCTATAGAGTGTGAAACTCCTATAGAGTGTGCAGCTCCTATAGAGTGTGCAGCTCTATATAGAGTATAGAGTGTGCAGCTCTTATAGAGTGTGAAACTCCTGTAGAGTGTGAAAACTCCTATAGAGTGAGAAGCTCCTATAGAGTGTGAAACTCCTATAGAGTAAAAAGCTCTATAGAGTAAAAAAGTCATATAGGTAAAGCTCCTATACAGAGTAAAAAGCTCCTATAGAGTAAGAAGCTCCTATAGCTTTAGTAAGAAGCTCCTATAAAGTCCTAAAAAAGCTCCTATGGAGTAAGAGGCTCCTATAAAGTGTGAAGCTTCCATAGAGTGTGAAGCCTTGGTCCAGTGGTCCCTATAGGTAGGCTCCTAGAACTTTGCAGATACTCCTATAAAGTGTGATTGGTTGCCAGGCTTGCAGATCCGTATTGGGCAAAATTAAAAAGGACAACACACCAAACCCTGCCGAGATAATGGACGGTTGGCGGCTGAGATGGCTGAATTTGCCGGTACTGGGGGGAGCACCTCACTAGGTCTACATTGTGTAATGACGTCGACACCAGCTTCGAATTTGGCGACACCACGCTATGGTCTAAAAGTATCGCCGTGGAAAATTTATCTAATCTAAAGTAGGTATCGAAACACATTAAATTATGTTCGACTTAGTCAGGTTTGTGAGGGGGGAAGTCATCATTTAGATTTCAAATATTCTCGAAGATAACTATTTCCTCTGCAGTTTTGCTCTCTCTCGATGCTTTTTTTTATTTTTACATTGAGGTCTTCTACCGCTCTTCTCTTTTCATTATTTCATCTTACTGCTCTAATCTTGGCTAAAAGTAACGGAGCTTATGACATAATTAAAGCAATGATTTTTCTAGCTGGATGATTAAGCTTGTCTAGGTCTAGTCTTTTTTTTTACTTATTTTATTTATTTATGTGTTTATTTGTGTATATATTCTATTTATTATCTATTGTGCTGCATTTTGATAATTCATTCATTTCTTGTCTCAAATATTTTCCCAATACAGTTGATTTTGTTGATCTCGGCCAAAGCTTATGCCGGAATGTGTAGCCGTTTACTATGGACACTGCTGTTGTCCGTGGAGATGGTGGCCCGCTGGCTTGGGCTTCTTCTTACTCTCTCTATGGCTGTTAAGTGTTTTACTCGTGAGGTAGGGTAAACGGTTGGTGGGATGATGGGAAGAGGGGAGGCGATGGGGCTAACGTTATGAAAGTTAAATTATTATCATAAGATAAGATAAGATAAGATAAGATGCAATTTCATTCTCTAAAGTGGTACATTGTTATTGGTGTTACAATACCTGCAATACAATATGCAAAAATACAAACAATTTTACTAGACATCACTTTGTTTTCTTCACACATAAACAGCTTACACATGTAAGCATCACATAGATAACATATGTATAACATAACATGCAAAAAGATTAATGACATTATTATTTGTTGTCATTGTTATTAATATTATTATAAGTAGTGGTCGTAGTAGTAGTAGTAGTAGTGGTAGTAGTAGTAGTAGTAGTAGTAGTAGTAGTATTGGTAGTAGTAGTAGTAGTAGTAGTAGTAGTAGTAGTAGAAGTAGTAGTAGTAGTAAGTAGTAGTAGTAGTAGTAAGTAGTTGTAGTAATCCTAATAGTAGTAGTGGTGCTGGGTTCGAATCCTAGCAATGCTAGGTCTGATGTTATATTCTGTGGGAAATATACATACAGATAACTGATATTTCCCAACTCGACCCAAGTGCAAAGGAGTACCAGTCAGTTTGACCTGAAGAGTTAAATCTGCGACATACTATCTTTCTGTTTAGGATGCGGCATATGATCATCTGTCTTATTTCACACTGTAGAAATCAAGACATGCTCTATGAGCTGTAATGGTGTTGAGGAGATTAATTTGTTTCTGATAAATGCAGTCATGGAGTACATCATTTTTATTTACTTGAATACAATTGAAGGCAACTTTCTATGTTGGAGATACATATTTCATTTCACCTGAATGTAAGAGTGAAAATGATTTGCCACAAGTTTCAATGAAATGAAAGAACATAAGTTCCATCTAAAATTTGATATCAGTATCAAGTTTGTACTTTCGCATATTTCTTGTTATATTATTCTTTCGAAAGTTTCATAATCTCTTCAAATTGAACTTATTCTTAACTTAATTAAAACCGCTCTAGAGAATTTCATAAAAAGCTTCCAAGGTATTTTGACTACACAAGAAGAAAACATTATGTGAGGTAATGTCTTCTTTAAAAAATTTAGTCTGTAGGGTTTATATGTTGTCTTTGATTTGGCTCATCCCCCCCCCCCCCCCCCCCCCCCCATGGCAGCGAGATCAAAGTAACAGTCAGCTTTTACATGTATCATATTATATTAGAATGGAAATGTGTTTGGATGAGGTCACTAAAGTTCATGCATGACACATATATATATATATATATATATATATGTGTGTGTGTGTGTGTGTGTGTGTGTGTGTGATTCGTAAGCAGCAAAACGCAATGTCAAACAATGTAATGAAAAATAGAGACCATGAATGTATTGTGTGCCTGGATAATTTTTACAGCCCGGTTTCTGTATTATCAGTAGCTCACAGTAGCTCCGTTGGTAGACTGCCACTCAGGTGTGACCTGAACTTGATTCCCAGTTGGGGCATTGTAGTTTTTATGACCCCCCCCCCCTCCTCTCACCCCTTTCCCTGTCAATATAGAAACGTGGAAAGCAATGTCAAAATATCGAATAATGCCGTATGCCTAGAAAAAAATCAGGACTCTAGAAATCTACTCCTGTTTACCTGCTGCTCTCTAAGAAGGATTATCTTTAGTATACATTATGTAAAGATTTCCACTGATTCCTTCTTCTAGGTGCTCTCATTGATCTCACCAACAGTTACGAGTACAGCATGTTATGTGGTGGTAAGTCAGTATTATTATGTTCTTGTCACGTAACACAATTGTCATGTTTTGTAGACTAAACTAATAGCAATAAGTTTAAAATACAGATGAAACCCTTCCTTATGTTCAGATATTGTACAATCCGATACGATAGAAAGAAAATCTTCGAGCTTATTCATGTTGTTTGAGGAGCTGTTATTATTGTAACGTAAACTCTCTCTGTTTTGTATGTTTATCTGTCTGGCATTTTGTCTGTCTGACTGTGACTGTGTGTGTGTGTGTGTGTGTGTGTGTATGTCTGGCTGTCTGTTTGTCTATATATCTGTCTTGCATGTTACTATGTATGTGTGTGTCTCTCTGTCTCATTCTTATTCCCTGTCTCTTTGTCCACCTCTCTGTTTTCTCACGTACATGTATTTAAGTCTACAGAAGAATCAAAATACTGTATTTGATAGTTTGTTTCTTCTTGTAATTCCAGGTGCCTTTTTAATCATAGGGGGAATGGTTGTATTAATCATCCCATGTCTGCAGCCACAGCAGAAGCACGACATCTCGGATGATATCAACATAAACCATGGGTCATCATCTGGTATTACAAGCTCTTCTTCTGCGACGTGTAGATATGATTCTGCTGGTTTAGGCTGCTGACATGCTACTACGCAAGGAGAGAGGAGGAGAAGAAGGAAGATCCAGAAGATTGTTTCTTTGGAATCTTCCGTGTCAACCATGTGCGGTGATATCAGGAAATTAAGAGGAAACAGCAAAATGAAAGAAGGCATGTGAAAGAATGAAAGAAGTAGCGCCTACAAGTATAGCCGCCATCTGCCAACTGAAGGAAGAAGAAGAAGATGATGATAGGAATGATGAAAGAAGAGGAGGAGGAGGAAGAAGAAGAAGAAGAAGAAGAAGAAGAAGAAGAAGAAGAAGAAGAAGAAGAAGAAGAAGAAGAAGAAGAAGAAGAAGAAGAAGAAGAAGAAGAAGAAAAGAAGAAAGAAGAAGAAGAAGAAGAAGAAGAAGAAGAAGAAGAAGAAGAAGAAGAAGAAGAAGAAGAAGAAGAAGAAGAAGAAGTCTGTCTGAAGAAGAAGAAGAAGAGAGAAAGAAGAAGAAGAAGAAGAAGAAGAAGAAGAAGAAGAAGAAGAAGAAGAAGAAGAAGAAGAAGAAGAAGAAGAAGAAGAAGAAGAAGAAGAAGAAGAAGAAGAAGAAGAAAAAAGAAGAAGAAAGAAGAAGAAGAAGAAGAAGAAGAAAAAGAAGAAGAAGAAGAAGAAAAGAGGAGAGGAGAAGAAGAAGAAGAGGAGAAGAAGAAGAAGAAGAAGAAGAAGAAGAAGAAGAAGAAGGAGGAGGAGGGAGAAGGAGGAGGAGGAGGAGGAGGAGGAGAAGGAAGAAGAAGAAGAAAGAAAGTAAGAAGAAGGAAAGGAGGAAAGAAGAAGAAAGAAAATAGAAACAATAAGAAAAGGACGAGAAGAAGAAGAAGAAGAAGAAGAAGAATGGAGAAGAAGAAGAAGAAGAAGAAGAAGAAGAAGAAGAAGGAAGAAGAGGAAGAGGAAGAAGAAGTAAGAAGAGGAAGAAGAAGAAGAAGCAGAAGAAGTAGAAGAAGAAGTTTAAGAAAAAGTAAGTAAGAAGAAGAAAGAAGAGCAAGAGGAAGAAAAAGTTTTTGTTTGTTTGATTGTTTGTTCTTTTATGTTGTTGTTTGTTGGGGGGGAGGGGTTGTTGCAGCTGAGTTATAGGAGGCAGGAAGACTATGCCCGGATTGAAGACTGGGGATTGAAGCTGGTCACTTCCTTGACCAGTGACAGCGATCTGTTAATGAAGCTTCAATAAGCTACTGTGTTCACATAATGCATCTTCTGACATCACACTATGATGCCTGTATAACAAGTGGAAAGATATTCCTCGTTTATTGTCTAGGTTATACCCGAAATGTCACATGTTTGATCTGTCTTTCTTGTTGGAGTTGTCATTTATATTGTCGTTTATTACTTATTTTCACTTAATGTTAGCGCTTGTATGTTATCAAGTATGTTTCAGAGGCAGAAAGAACGAAATAAAAAAACAATCATGCTTTTTTTTCACGTTTTTAAATTATTTTCGATATGTCCTCCCTCACCTCCTTTACCCCAACTGCCTTTTAAAGTGAAACTGTTTGTACATTGAACTTTGTGTTGTCTGTCATTTAAGCAACAAATTATACACTTTAAGGGAAAAAAAGAGGAAAAAATGCCATTCTTGATACTTTCAATCATTCCTGTTATTTTCTGTCATTCTTGTCATCAAAAATTTCAAACAGAAATTTCTACATATTTTCATACATGCTTTCTTCCTTTATCAGTTCTCATTCTACCTTCCAGTGTAAGGGTTTAGATGCCTGAAATGATCTTTCTCCAGGCTACCTGTCTGACATTTTCTGTTAAACTTCATGGCTTTAGTGCCTCTTTTATATCTTCTTCCCACTTTCTCAAGATCCGACATTTGATATTTTACCTTGGTTTTTAGCATTATATACTGATTTAGCTATTCTCTTATCATTCATTCTCTTTACATTCCCAAACCATCTCAGTTGATTTATTTCTATCTTTGTTTTTATGTTATCTGTTTGGTTTGATCTCTTATTGTTGTGTTTCTGATTTTTTGTCTCTTTAAGTTTCCTATACTGGTCTTCTTAAATATTTCATTTCAGCTGCTTGCATTCTACTGTATTCCTACTATCTAAGGTCAGGTTTCACTGTCATAGAGAGTAGGATAATAAGGTGCCATTGTATACTAACATTTTGGTTTTGTTGACAATTCTTATTTACCCATAAAGATCATTCCAAGATGACTATATTTGTCATTGCCTTTTGGATTCTCTGGCTGATTTCTTCTCTTACTGTCTTGGACTTTGCTTCTGAGTTAATCATTACTCTTAGGCAATTATGGTTTTTGAATTTGTTCTGAATTCTCCCTACCCAGTTTAAGATTTTGTGTTTTAGTTTCCCTAGTTACTAGCATTTTTTTCTTTTTCTTTGCCTTTACTATCATTCCTCTTTTCCTTAGTTAAATATTCAATCTGTTGATATTATGCTGAAGGATGTTTCCTGATCTTCCAAATATAGATAAAACATCAGGAAATGCAAAGTTTGAGAGATTTACCGGTTTGAGTTTCCACAAACCTAAATTCGTTTTCTTCATTTTGATGATGCCTTTGCAACTGAATTAATAAATGTGATAAATAAAGAGGTTTAAAATACAACATGTCTAACTCTAAATCACCTTGAAATCCTTCTGATAAGTTATAGCTACTCTCACTGCACACGTTGGTTTATTGTAAAAGCTTAAAACAAACTTCTGTTAAATTTTGCTCTCCATGATGCTCTCATTGTAAAGAATGTCATAGTTAATCTCTCCTCACAGTGCCAAAATCCTTTTCAAAGTCAATATAACAGAGGCGTAAGTCGATTTTTCCTTTCAAGGAAATTTTCTTTTATTTCTCTATAGTATGTGTACAATCCTCTGAATCCACTTTCTCTAATCTGATCCTCTACTCTTTTTCCTTTTCTCATTCCTAGCATCCTGGCATAAGACTTTTTCTGGTCCACTTAGCAGTGATATCCCACTGTAGTTTGAGCATTCCTCTGTCTTTCTATGTAAACAACAAATGTCCAGGTTAAGAGATGTTTTGTGAAATTCTTCTTTGTATATTGTTCTTTTCTCCAATCTCATTATTTATCCTATAATAACTAAATCCAATTGTTATGTCTAACACCATCATTTCTTTTCAACATCAAATGTTCCTGTAAAACAAACCTTGACTTTTTTTCCCCTCTTAACAGGATGAAAAAGTTTTTTTAATATAAACATTTCTTGTCTAACATTCATATTAATGCACAGTGACAGTGCACACAATTGGGATTTGTTGGTCAGACTTTGCACAATACCAAACATTTACGCACACAGAGAAGAAAACATTAGAACATTGTTTATCAGTACATCAGAGGTAATGTTGACAGCATAGTAAGGGAATATCCATCTTTTCAAGTCATCTTCAATGGAATTGATCTTTTCATTATTTTCTCAAAATAACGACTGTCTTCTGGCCCGATACGTTCACCAGTCTGTGGCCCATCCTCTGGCTCATCATCATCACTACATATCGTTCCATCAGAAATGTATTCAATAAACAAACATTTTTATTTGAAACACTTCTCTCTCTAATGACGATGAGGATACTGAATGACAACCGTTATGAACATAGTAGGTGGTGGTGACCAGATCTCTCTCTCTCGATCAGTCTCTCTCTCAGTGGACTCTCTCTCTCCACTCTCTCTCTCTCTCTCTCTCTCTCTCAATCCAGTAGGGCTCTCTCTCTCCACTCTCTCTCTAATCTCTCTCTTAATCTTTAATCCCGCCCTATCACCTCTCGACGTCTCTCTCTCATCCTGACCGAGTCGCCGTTCCATCAGAAATGATTCAATAAACAAACATTTTTATTTGAAACACTCAGATTTTCTCTCTCTTTTGGTCTGACAGGCCCTGGCTCTCTCTCTCTCTCTCTCTCTCTC
>JAXRKP010000015.1:155000-170000 GCA_037039925.1 Doris montereyensis | reverse complement strand
AATTATTCTGAAAAGATGTAGTAATGAATTGTCTCTATTTTTCAGAAGATTTTTAACATGGCTTTTGACACTTAAACCATCCCAAGGTCGTGGGAATGTTCTGAGCTAATTCCTGACCCAATGGAAAGATGAATGATTCAAGACCGGTGACATTAACATCACTAGTCATGAAATGTCTTGAAAGATTCATTTTAGATAGCATGAAGAAAACAACATCAGTATTTAAAGATCCATTATAACTCGTGTACAAATATTTTTAAAGAGAGGTTGAAGACGCCATTTTGTTATTTTTAGACAATATTTTCTCTCAATTAGATTCATCGTAGATAACATAAAGGAAACAACTTACATTCGCTTAGGTATTACTGTAGAATATTGTTCGTTGTATTTCTCATCGGCCTTCAACTTCAACACGATTCAGCCGCACATCCTTGTTGACAAACTTTACAACATGTCTCTGAACCCTAACGAAATTATATCGTTGCTTGCCTTCCTCATTGACCACACTCAATCTGTTAAACTTAATCCCACCCCATAACTACGCACACTGGGTGCCTCTCAAGGGTGCGTTCTTTTTCACCAATACTAATCACTTTGTACACAAATGACTGTCGTATATAGGATAATAATGTCTCGCTGTCCTTGCACACCGAAACTGACAAGGAATGGTGACGAAGACAATTAGGTAGGCATCCTAGTAAACGGACAACAGCTTGAGAGAGTGAAAAAAAAATAAAGAAGATTTGTGTATTTTGGCTCTGTAACCAGCCAAGGGCGATTAAAATATGAAATTCATGCGAGAATTGCGCGAATTATGACAACAGCGATGATTAAACTCAAACCAGTTTGGGACGACACCGAAATTAACATCAGAACAAATGTGACACTGTTATGTCTGAGATGGGAGTAGTTTCCATTGTTTGTATTGAGTGCGTTTGTTTGTATATGTGTCCGCCTACACTGTCTGCGTCCCCCCCACCCCAACCTCGCCAGTCGTCCTCGTGAAGGGAACAGTGGTACCAATACACAGAAAGGATCAACTATGGAATGCTCAAACTATAGAGGGATATCATTACTTATTGTACCAGGAAAAGTGTATGCCAGAATTCTTGAAATGAGACTAAGGAAAAGAGTAGAGGATCAGATTGAAAGAACACCAGATTGGATTTAGACCAGAAAGAAGTGTAGAAGACCACATATTTACAATTAGACAAATAATAGTAAAATTCCTTAAGAAAACATTGACTTGCACCTGTGTTTTATTGACTTAGAAAAGGTATTTGACACTGTGAGGAGGGAGGAACTATGGCATTCCTTAAAAGAACACAATGTAGAGAAAATTTAATAGAAGCCATTAAAAGTTTTTACAATAAACCAACATGTGCAGTGAGAGTAGCTGGAAATGTATCAGAAAAATTGATGTAGATATAGGAGTAAGACAGGGTTGTTTCCTTAGTCCTCTTATGTTTATCACATTTATGAATTCAGTCGCAAAGGCATCCTCAAAAATGAAGAAAATGAATGTAGGTATGTGGAAGCTCAAACCAGTAAATGTATCAACGCTTTCATTTGTTGATGATGTAGTTCTGTTTGGAAAATCAGAAAGGGATCTCCAGTCGAATATCAACATAATGAATAATGAATTAAATAAAAGAGGAATGAAAGTAAATGCAAAGAAAACCAAAACAATGCTAGCAACTAGGGAAGCTAAAACACAAAATCTTAAATTGGGCAGGGAGAATTTAGAACAAGTTCAAAGCTACAATTACCTAGGAGTAATGATTAACTCAGGGGGAAAACTAAGAGAAGAAATCAGCCAGAGAATCCAAAAAGGCAAGTGCAACATATAACCATCTAGGAAAGGCATTTGTAGGTAAACAAGAATTGTCAACAAAACCAAAATGGCAGTATACAATGCAGTTTATTGTTCTACTCTCCTCTATGGCAGTGAAACATGGACCTTAGACAGTAGAGAATACAGTAGAGTACAGGCAGCCGAAATGAAATAACTAAGAAGAGCAGTAGGGCAAACAAAAGAAGACAAAATCAGAAATACAACAATGAGAGATTAAACTAAAGCAGATGGCATAAAAACTAAGATAGAAATGAATCAATTGAGATGTTTCGGGCATGCTAACAGAATGAATGACAATAGAATAGCTAAATCAGTATATAGTGCTAAAACTCAAGGTAAAAGACCAAAGGCAGACCTCGAAAAAGTGGGAAGAAGATATAAAAGAGGCATTAACGCAAAGCAATTGAACTTTCACGAAGGAAACACAGGGCAGCCTGGAGAAAGATCATTTCGGGTATCTAAACCCCATACCGGAGTGTAGAATGGGAGCTGATAAAGAAAGAAAGAAACTTTAAAAGAAAAAGAAACAAAGTTAAATTAGTTTACATCTTGATTCCCCACTTATATTTATTCAAATTTACTGTGAACTTCATTCATTAAACCTCCTATAACCTCCCATTACCTCCCCTTCAGTTGACCCTTGGTCATTGGTTTATTTTGCCTTCTATTTCATGATCAGCATGCATATGGCCCTGACTACCTGTTTAATATTTCCTTATTGCACCCCCTCCCCGACCCGCCTTGCAGTTGTAGAGCACTTAGAGTATACTTTTGAGAGCCAAAATAAGATTATCGGTCAATGTAACGCATAGAGGCGTTGCTGACCATCCCTCCCCCCCCTATTTCATGTGGCCGCTTATTTATTTATAAATGCATAAATGAATGCCTGAAGTTCTCAAATTGTTTTTGCAACTTTAAAGAAACACTTAGAAGTGTATATTCAATTGTTTATTGTAAACAAACACTTATCGTAGAAGGGGCAAACACTCATCACTATAGCTGGATCACTCACAACAATATTATTGCGAGTATCACAACAATAAAACATTGTAATTTTATATTCATTTCCATGTTGGTCAAAACACTGTAACTGATACTCAGCCTTCCCCTTTCAAATATAACATTCCTCATTGTTAAGGGGGGGGGCGACACCTGGACTGGCGAGTTTTGAACCAAAAGGTTGATTTTGCATATTCGGGTAGAACGATCATTTATCTACAAGTTCATGGCAGAAAAATGTCGATTTGACGTATAATTTTTTTTTACACAATATTTTGTAAGCAAGGGTCGGTAAAAACAATCAAAATTACCCTAACACTGACTGAGAAAATGGCAGTAAAAACCCGTGTATTGGCGATTAATCGCTAAATGTGGCAACACACGATTTGACCTCGTTTGCCGACACCGACGATCTGCGCGTCTCCCATCGTTGTGTTATATAAGAGGCGTTGCGCGTCAGCGTGTATGTAAACATGCGCACAAGCATAGGATATAGAGGAAAAAAAAAAGGTAATTCCGACGTCTGTTTTCACAACAGTGCACATCTAAATTTAGATTTATAATCCTATTTACATAAGTAACAATGCCAGAGACTGTCGAAAGAGTAAGGGGGCTGCTACAACAAGGAAACCCGTCTGAAGCGTTTGTTTTGTGTTATTTTCTGTTGCTTTTTTTATTTGCATTTTTCTCGAAATGTAGTTTTTTTTTACACTAAAATTTTATCTGCTCCGCCATTTACCGAACGATTTGTATTTATTTTGCACACAGGTTCCTCTTGTCAATGTTAATAGAATGACCTCGGGTTTTTTTTATTATTGTAAACTTTTTTTGAGAAATTATTTTTTTTTGTAATAAAAACGCCGTTTTTGTACATTCACAATATATAGTATTTTCAAAATTCATTATCCAAAATATCGAAAAAACCCGACGTCATTCTTTAGATATTGAATGAAAAAGACGATCTGCACAGGTTTTGAGTGATTTTATTCATGACTAAGAGAGGAGATAGATTTTGAAAATTGAGTCAAATCCAAGATGGCGGCCGTTTCTATGGCAACCAAGGACGCTACAAACTTTTCAATGATATAGGATGGCTGTATTTTGACAGTTATTCATGTACATACTAAAAGCAAAAACCTTAACTCAAAAGCACAAAAAATCAATGCAGAGGACGGAAGTAGTCTGATCCTTAACTTCCTTTGTTTTGTTTACATGTATTTGTCATTTTCCCTGGTTATGTGCCTAGGCCTTGGATATTATTAATGTTTACTATTTGAGAGGAGTGTTTTTACCATGTCGCTCATTACCAAAATAAGAAAATCTTTATAATCTGTATTGTATGCTCGACCTTAATTGCGTGGTCATGTTCATTCCTTTATATTGTTCATGCGCGATTAAATCTCAACCCCGTGTTAGATCTTAGCTGATTTGACTCAATAATTTGTTGTCATGATGTAATCCTTTACGACATGCTATTCTTTTTGTTTTTTGTTATCTCCCTTATCTTTACAGGAGACAGAGGGACAATTAAATATAATTATATTATTAATAAAAAAATCTTTGTTGAAACTCGAACCGTATACGTCACATTTGTTTACTTCCTCACTATCATTGGACAGCTGTTTTTCAAGCGGGAATGCAGAGTGAGAGAGTGAGAGAAGCTTGTTAAAAAAAATGTGAACACGTGACACAAAATTGAGACTTTTAAACTCATTAGTCATATCCATCTTCTTCTATACGCTTGCGAATCATGGACTGTAGCATCAGATCTACAAAGAAAAATACAAGCGGCTGAAATGCGATGTTGCAGAAGACGCCTAGACATTATCTCGTTGAGATCACATCAGCACCACAAGAGGTGAGGAGAAGAGTGTTGCAATACACCGAGCACTGAGAATATAGATCTGCTGGCGGTTGTGAAGGGAAAATTTGAAGGTCGACTTGGACAGACAGATCGAGACAAGAAAGTTGTGGGCTTGACTTGAACTAAAGAAGTGAAGCTACTTTTGATTTGAGCTTATCTCGTAATATTATCTGAGACTCAAGTCCAATTGGCGGGATCTACTGGTAGGTTCTACTTCTTTCCTTTCCCTCTTTCTTTAATCTTTCATCTTGCCGTTTATTCTTAGTTCATCCTGAGATTAATGCATATATAATATAGCGGACACAGTAAAATTGAATGAAAGAAAAAAAAACCAGTGTCATGTCATGAGAGAAAGTTGATTCTGGCCAAAACAACCCCAATATAACAATGGAACGCTCAGGGTTAGCGAGGCGGGTGAAGGTGTGGGAAGGAAAGTGTCGTCCTACATAACTCCACGAAATTTAAGGACAGTTGAGACAATTTTCTCAAATTTGAGGAGATTTGAGGAGATAATTTTTTTGTTGAGATTTGAGAAGATTTGAGGAGACAAATTTTTTTTTTGAGGAGGTTTAGTGGTTGAGAGACTACGAGGCCTGAAAGATGCCCTTATTCTAGTCTGTTCGTGTCTCACATTAAGAGATGGTAACATCAAATAGGCATCTCTAATCATCGCAACTGTTTCAAGCCTAGTTTTACCATAGCTTATATGAACAGTCATCTGAGTCCACCATCAGATTCATCTTTCTATTCGTCCAACCATCGACGATATCTTGATCTCCATAAATTCTTATGGAGAACAATAATTTTCGTTCTCTGCAATAAAAGATGATATTATATCTTTCTATTATATTATATCTGTATGGTAAAAAAACATCAATCTGTGTATGCCTACCTATATGTTATGGAGCTCGTGAACCTTGCAATGCAGTCCGTCTCGGGCTAGGAGAAGGAAAACTTTGATTTCAAATCAGGGCATACAAGACAGCAACTGTCTGGGAGAGAATCTCCAAAATCGATCCCGGTCCTCCAGCACTGGGGGTTTGGGCAAAGGGGTAACGCCCCTATCCCTGAAAAAATTTGTTATGGAAACAACAACGAGTTTTTTTTAAAGATTTACTTAACATTATGAGCTTTCAGAGTTATCATAAGATACTCTTATGAATGACAGTGGTGAAAATCATCGGAAAGCCACTGTCAAGAAGACGGAGGTTCCGAATACTAAAACGCAATCCAAGATAGATTTTTGGAATGTAAGAACGATATTTGCGTGATAGATTTCTGGAATGTAAGAATGATGTATGCCACAAGGAAACTAGCTCAAATTACATCAGAGATGAAACACTACAATGTGGACATACTTTTCATTAATGAAAGCAGGTGAGTAGGATCGGGAAGGCTTAGAACTAGCACATGAGAAACAACAATATTTATCAGGGAGAAATGATAACCAGCATTATGAACGGGTAGTTATAATCTTAAAGAAAGGAATAGAAAAGTGCCTTGTTGAATGGAAACCTGTAAACAGTAGACCTATCAGAATCAGAAAGAAAGGGAATATATATCAATGCATTTACTAATGTCATCCAGTGATACGACCAAACAAATGACAGCGACGACAACGTCAAATATGAGTTTTACGGCCAGTTACAGACTGAACGAGGACACATACTAAGACATGACATGAAGATTGTGATGGAAGGTATGAATGAAAAAGTAGGAAACAATAATACACGCCATGAGAGAGTCATGGGTTACTAAAGATGTGGCTTCATGTATGAAAATGGTGAAAGATTAATTGTTTTGTTCCACCTATCACCTTGTTATTGGAGGGACTCTCTTTCCACACAGAGATAACCAAAAGCTTCCATGGTATTCCCTAAATGGAAGAGAACGTTACCAGATTGGCCATCTGTTAATAGTGGTACTTGGAAAAGACCACTGCTGATGCTAGGGTCAAAAGAATAGCTGATGTTGGTAGTAAACACAACCTTACTGTAGCCAAAATAAAACTTAAACTGAGGAAAACAGAAACAAAGAAAATATTAAGAGCACATTTTGACGTAGAGAAACTAAGCTGAGACGTATCTTGTAACCAAACAGAGGAAAAGGAAAGAACTGATCACAACTGATAGTGGCAAACACTGAAAAACGAGAAGAATTTTATAGAAGCTATTGACGTATATAAAATCGGACAGAATATAGGAAAAACATAAAAATAGCACAAATAAGGAAATGAATCAAGAAGTTGAATGGAAAACAAGAGCAAATAAATGAGTATACATAAACCATCTTGCTAAAAACAAAAGGTTGCAGAAGCAGCCAAAAAAAAACAATAAAAAATAAGGAAAGATGTTCAAGGTCACTATATAGGTTTGGAGTAAATACAGATGAAATACGAATAAACCAGTTACAGAAAAACAAGGAAAACTCCTCACGACAGAAGAGGAACAAGATGCACGATGGGCAGAATACTTCAGCGAAGTCCTGAATAGATCACCACAACCAAATGAGGCATATATATATATATATATATATATATATATATATATATATATATATATATATATATATATATATATATATATATATATATATATATATATATATATATATATATATATATATATATATATATATATATATATATATATATATGTGTGTGTGTGTGTGTGTGTCAAAAGCAGAGGTTGACTTAGACATAAATGGTGAACCACCAACCAAACCACAGATGGTAGCAGCTTTTAAAACTCTGAAAAATAGGAAAGCTCCAACCTCAATGCAGAAATGTTCAAAGCAGAACCAAACCTTGCAGCCACAATATTGCACACGCCTTTATCGACATAATTATGGCTAGGGAAGAAATACCCTATTGATTGGACAGCATGAATAATCGTAAAAATGTCAAAGAAATACACACTAATTGAATTAATAACTGGTTAATAACCCGTCTATCAATTCAAGCAAGATATTTGCCAAATTCATCAAACAACAACAATCAGATGCAGTTGACCAAGTACTGCGAACAGAACATGGAAGGGTTTAGGAAGGGAAGACGTTGTATTGACCAGATACATGTATTTGCACTAAGAAACGTCATTGAACAGTTCACAAAATAGCAGAGACAACTTTATGTAAATTGTATCGACTTTGAGAAGGCTTTCGACAGCATGATACACAGGGAGAGCTTATGACGAAAATTTTTAAAATGTACTGAATCCCTCAACGTAATATAGTTCTCATAATCCAGAGTTTTTATTCCAAATTCACTAGCGAGGTAAAGAGTGCAAGCTAAAGTTTTGAGTTAAGACAGGAGTGACACAAGGATGTGTAATGTCACTAATGTCAGCACTTCAACACAATCCAGAAGAAGGCCCAAAACAGGCAAGAGTGGAGGAGCATCGTTACTGTCTTACATGTCCTGTCACCCGCAAATAGTCAAGAGAAATCGTCAAAAGAATTTATTTGGATAGGGCAGAATGTGATATTTAAAATGAGTACCAACTTGCAATACTTTAGACAAATTTTCTGGCTGTTATAGTACAACAGTTGTGTTGAAAGATCATTTCGGTATCATTTCTATAATTTAAAAAATCGTATAAATTTAAAGAATCGATACTAAGCTTTTTTATGTTATCATCGTGACGGGAATAAACTGCTCTATCCACTAATACAATAAACTAGATTTGTCCCATTTTGGACAAAAATGGCTTTCCCAGGACCCGCACGCCTTCTCCCCTTACTATGTCTTTTCTACCCTCAGCCCAGGCTCAAATGGGTATTTAAGCACTAGCTTGGGAGTAAACATCTGCGTCAGACTAGCGTCCTGTCCAGGGTGTGATAGTTATCACCTGTTCCACTTCATGCTATAGAAACCGGATTAAGCTCCAGCTCTATGGGTCGTGTTGCCCTTACAGGAACATTAGTTACGAGACATAATATGTACATGAAATCATCAAAGAGCTCCATGTTTTATCTATGTTGTTCGTGGCCTGTGTTGTACACATGTGTTTATAAGATGGTTCTAAATATATGTATTATATCCTGTACCAAAGTACACAATGAATTGAAAACCACTCCATAATATGGTCTAATTCTCAAGAAACAGCTGTCACGAAGGTAATCGAATTGAATGTACATTTTATATCACATCATAATTCTGCAAATGAATAATTCCAGAACGACATAAGTTAATCGATTAATTAGCTATCGACATGCAATTGATGACAAGTGTAAAATGTGATATTAATTGTGGCTATAAACTATAATCTTGATCTAAATTAATGTTTAATAGAATGGCGTTTACTTTGCAATGATTATGGCCTTTGTATGCATAGAAGAGATTCATAACAATTCATTGGTGTTTACTATGTTTAACTCAACATGTTACAGTTTTATAAATGCCCTGATCGTTTATATTTTTATATATTCTCATCATTGTGCAATCCTTTAATGTCATTTAATTCACCACTCATTAGCATTGGATAATAGACTTATCCGCCGAGTTTGCATCGATTGTGGGACAATGAGGTAGGTGTTAGCGTTTTAGTGTCAGTAGTGCCAGCATCATTACTGGCTTTACGAAATGGGAGAGAGAGAGAGAGAGAGAGAGAGAGAGAGAGAGAGAGAGAGAGAGAGAGAGAGAGAGAGAGAGAGAGAGAGAGAGAGAGAGAGAGAGAGAGAGAGAGAGAGAGAGAGAGAGAAAGAGAGAGAGAGATCTATTTCTCTCTCTCTCTCTCTCTCTCTCTCTCTCTCTCTCTCTCTCTCTCTCTCTCTCTCTCTCTCTCTCTCTCTCTCTCTCTCTCTCTCTCTCTATATATATATATATATATATATATATATATATATATATATATATATATATATATATATATATATATATATATATATATATATATAGGTCTATCTATCTATGTATGTATCTATCTATCTCCACCACTATTGCTATGAGTACTACTACCTGCTGCTAATGATGCTACTAGTACTACTACTTCTACAAGACTTACAACTACTACTTGTGGCTACTACTACTACTACTACTACTACTTACTACTACTACCACTAGTAGTAGTAGTAGTAGTAGTAGTAGTAGTAGTAGTAGTAGTAGTAGTAGTAGTAGTAGTAGTAGTAGTCGTAGTAGTAGTAGTAGTAGTAGTAGTAGTAGTAGTAGTAGTAGTAGTAGTAGTAGTAAGAAAGTAGTAGTAGTAGTAGTAGCAGTAGTAGTAGTAGTAGCAGCAGTAGTAGTAGTAGTAGTAGTGAAAATAATAGTAGTAGTAGTAGTAGTAGTAGTAGTAGTAGTAGTAGTAGTAGTAGTAGTAGTAGTAGTAGTAGTAGTAGTAAAAGTAGTAGTCGTAGTAGTAGTAGTAGTAGTAGTAGTAGCAGTAGTAGCAGTAGTAGTAGAAGTTGTAGTCAGTAGTAGCAGTAGTAGCAGTAGCAGTAGCAGCAGCAGCAGTAGTAGTAGTAGTCGCAGCAGTAATAGTAGTAGTAGTAGTAGTAGTAGTAGTAGTAGTAGTAGTAGTAGTAGTAGTAGTAGTAGTAGTAGTAGTAGTAGTAGTAGTAGTAGTAGTAGTAGTAGTAGTAGTGGTAGTAGTGGTGGTAGTAGTGATGGAAATGACATTGAATGGTATTAAAACCCCATATGAACAAATACGAGACAAATACAAGGCATAGACCGAATTTTAAAACCTGGCCACCGTGAGGATTGAACCCATGACCTCTGCGTCGGCACCCATCGCCTCGTCATGAAAGAATGCGTGCTACCAACCGACCTAACTACACTCTTCGGTTGGTAGCACGCTTATCCCGGTTTCTATAGCATGAAGCGGTACAGAACGTTAATCTGACGCAACTTTGTACTTCCAAGTTAGTGCATGCACTCATTTGCACCTGGGTCGAGTGAGGGACATGCGTTTTAAATGTATTTCCATGGCTAAAGGAATTCAAGGTTGGACATAGCTTCGCTAGATTCTGACCTCATGATCCCAAATCTGGCAGCCTAACCAGTTGATCACCGACGCCACCAAAATAAGATTAGGCTCCAGGGGCCCCTATTTTTTTTCCGAAGGGGTTATAAAGAAATACAAAATCATTAGAAACCCAAATTTTACTGATGATAAGCTTTCTTCAAAGAAGTAGACCTTTTATTGATAGAAAGAAAATTAATATGTCTTTTTATTTAGCCTAGTTAAAAAATAAAAAAAAAGTGCGAACTTCAACACTGAGACCTATACTATGATGCTAAAGTCATCTTTCCCGGTATACTACGTAATACGTGAATAACAATAATTATTAGATCTACATGGAAATTTAACTAATGTGTATTACGAACAACGTATCACGCACACATGAAAATTACTTAGTTAAATCTTTACTTTATTATTATGATGCACTAGTTGTTTACGCATCGCGAATCATGCAACAGATCTAGGTATCGCGCAAATGGAAAAGTGGCTCCGTATCGTACTGTTGTGTCAGAAAAGAAAGAATAACCCAAGACGGAATTCACTCACTGTCGAAATGGGATCATGTTATAAATAGCCCATCCATGTGATCCTCAATTGTTTACAAAATGGCGGATAGTGGTCAGTCACATCTGCCAATGCCAAGTTTATCTAAATCATCGACGTCACCAGAATCAAAATATCAAAATGTATCTCATTCCCATTCAGATAAAGATCCCTCAGGTAGTGACGATTCTCTTATAGATATTTCGGAAGAAGGATTACCCTACGGACACCGACTGATTTCCGATGAAAACACAAAAAACCGACTGGATGCAAACAGCAGGAAGGAAACAGCAGTTGGACGAGGAAGCCCTCTCCAGCAAACGTCAGCAAACACAGGTTTGTTGCTGACCGAGAGCAAGAATAGGCCTAGATTAGATGTTCTTGTCCCTCCTGTAACAAGCCATGGGTCATCGAACTCGGGGACCACACATAATTTGAAAGAAGGATTTTCTTCTGGTGTTTATCTTCCTACTCCAGGTAAGAAATATGGGAGGGGAGGCATTCGTTCATTCAATGTTTGTTTTTTGTTTTTTTTAAATCTAGAGCTTAGACTAGCCAGAATTAGATTCTAGACCTCTAGATCTAGAGATTACCTAGATCTAGCTCTAGATAAATCTGTTTCACTTCAGAGTAAAATGCTAGCTTTATCTAGATTTAGAATCCAGATATATAATATTAGATTATAAATAGGCCCTATAGATAAAGTAGGCCTAGGTAAATGTGGATCTAGAATCCAAGTTCAGAGATTATCTGATGGCCAGCACTATTCGCAAGTATGACGGATAGACTTTGCCATTATCCATCATTAATTTTAATGGTGAAAGGAGCTCGTCCTAGACGTCTAGAGCTCATCCTCATTCAGTTCGCCATTAATGACGGATGGACTTTGCCACTATCCGTCTTTAATAATGGACCAGAGCATGACTCCAGTTGAATTTAAACATCTAGATGTACGGTAGATCTAATGATAATTTTATTTTGTTATTATTTGACATTTTCACTATTTCCCCTATGATGTGACAAATTACAGATGAATACATTAGATCTAAATGTTACTTGCTACTTCTCTTTCTCTTCTCTCTCTCTCTCTCTCTCTCTCTCTCTCTCTCTCTCTCTCTCTCTCTCTCTCTCTCTCTCTCATATTGTGTGTCTCTCTCTTCTATCTTTCTTGGCAATACATCCGATACTAATAACGAATATCATGTTTTTGGTTTTGAGTGCAGTGGTTCCTGAATTTATCGCACTTAAAAGTTAGAGAAAGCAAAAGCGCTAAGAACAATATTTGGAGGAAGTCAGCTTTATTAACACACCATTGTATAAAAAAATCGTACTGTAGCAAAATGAATAAATTTGGCTGATTAATTGTCTAGATCTAGATCTAGTTATGAATTCATTTTTTTTTAGTTTTGTGTTTAGGAGTCATTTGTTGACAGTGTGTCTTAGGGCCATAAAAAAAAAATCCTGACATTGATTAAGTACCTCTCCACTTCAAGTTTTCGGCTGTCAGACTTTGGTAATGAATGAAGGCTGATTTAATCATTGATTTAGAGTGGATAATGAAGCCTTTTGGGACATGCAGAAGTGTACAAAATAATGTACGTTTAGAAAAAAGGTTAGTTAATAACATGCTATGATCATGGATAATATGACTTTGTGTCTCTGCCATAGATACTTTTTCTGTAGGTGATATGAAAAGAACACTATCTTATAATTATGCTGTCTTGTATATATCATCTATCTTATCTTATCCAACCTAATACGTGTGCTGTAGTTTTGTCATGTCTATGTCTTATCTCTTAACGAGTGGATGGGGATAGGGTAGTCCAGAGGTAGGGTGTCTGCCTCTCAAGAGAAGGTCATGGTTTGTGTCTCGACAGATATAAAAATGTTCTCAAATTTATCAGGTAAAACCCACCCTCCTGGTCCAGGTAGATGGGTCGACACCTAGTCCCATCAGAGATAACAAGGACATTCTGAGCAAAATGCTAAATTTCTGCCAAAACCCTTGAGATCACCTTAATTGTGGATGTGGGTAAATTAAATCAAATCTCAATGAGGGACAATTTTGAAGGAACCTAGCTTTTTGGACTGACTCAAGAACGATAGAATATATAGTAGATAGGAATGAAGAAAATCTACATTATAATTATAAATAGTTTTATTGTATGTTTTCAGTCTTAAACAATTATGAAATAATAGGCATTGTTAAACTCTGGCCACCACTTGATATTTTCAGTATTATTTATTTACCATGTTTGGTCGCCCAGAATTTTTATGAGTGTTGGCACACCCAAATCATTCCTTGCACCTACGACATGAAATGAACGTTAGCAGAACAAAGGCTCATTTATTTATTTTTTAATTCTGAAAGATGATATAGCTTATATATATATATATATATATATATATATATATATATATATATATATATATATATATATATATATATATATTGATTTGTGATAAAATAAAAGTTCATACAGAAAAGTGTCCTGACAACGAAATTTTGGTGTCACTACAAAATTTAAGTCCAAAACAAGTTGAATAATTTGAACAGTTTTGAGGGAAGCTGCTGTGGTAGCAACACAACTATTATTTTATACAATTGTACTATAAAATTATCTGTAAGCACAAGTATCATTTGAATCGAAATTAACTGTGGCAGCAGTAATTTTGGGGTCTGACAAATGTATTGTACTGAACCTTGAGCGAGAGGTGGCTTATCAGCGTTGGCCTTGAAAAAAGGAGGGCCCTTTTACGTAATGTAGCTTTGGGTTCCTCAGGTATTCGAATTTCACCTCGAGGCATGTATTTGTGTTTAATGATGGTTTCATTTCAAAGGTCTCTTGGAACTCAAACTACCCATGTCCAAATGTAGAGAGAGAGAAAAGTGTAGGCTACAGTTGAGCAAAGTAAGTGACGATGCTTGCAGTTTCAAAGGTCTCTTGGAACTCCAAACTACCCATGTCCAAATGTAGAGAGAGAGACGGGGGGGGGTGTAGATTACAGTTGAGTAAAGTAGAGACGATGGTTTCTGTTTTAAAGGTCTCTCTTGAACTCCAAACTACCCATGTCCAAATGTAGAGAGAGAGAGAGATCGGGGGGGTGGTGTCGATTACAGTTGAGTAAAGTAAGAGACGATGGTTTCAGTTTTCAAAGGTCTTTCTTGAACTCAAACTCCATTCCCACGTCCAAATGGAGAAAGTATAGGTTACAGTTGAGTAAAGTAATTGAAGATGGTCTCCGTTTCAAAGGTCTCTGGAACTCAAACTATACATGTCCAAAATGTAGGGAGAGAGAGGTGTAGGTTACAGTTGAGTAAAGTAATTGACGATGGTTTCCGTTTCAAGGTCTCTCTTGGAACTCAAACTATGCATGTCCAAATGTAGGGAGAGAGAAGTGAAGGTTACAGTTGAGTAAAGTCATTGACGATGGTTTCCGTTTCAAAGGTCTCTCTTGGAACTCAAACTATGCATGTCCAAACGTAGGGAGAGAGAAGTTTAGATTACAGTTGAGTAAAGTAATTGACGATGGTTTCCGTTTCAAGGGTCTCTCTGAACTCAAACTATGCATGTCCAAATGTAGGGAGAGAGAAGTGTAGGTTACAGTTGAGTAAAGTAAGTGACGATGCTTGCCATTTCAAGGGTTCTGGGAACTCAAATGAACTAGGTCCCATTTCAGAAAGAGAGAGGGGGTGCAGTCAGTGACAATACATTAGTACACACATGCGCTTTTCTTCTCTTGTATTTTCCATGGACACAAGAAAGGCAGTGGTGTAC
>JAXRKP010000015.1:115000-150000 GCA_037039925.1 Doris montereyensis | reverse complement strand
TGTAGTAGTGACGCAAAAGGATGGCTGTCTGTCTGGGCCAAGGCAATCCATACATTATATAGAATATCTATAAAAGCCACCGTGGCTTGGTGGTTGATTTCCTTATAAATATGCCCGTGGTTTAAAGCCGGCTCTCGACATGACATCGTGATAGATGTACATCCTTCGATGGCCACAAGGGCGCCGTGATTTGTCTCTTTGACGGATGGCAGCGGCACGTAGTCGGTTAACCTCACCATTGTTCTCTGTGTGTGTGTGTGTGTGTGTGTGTGCTCTCTGAGTGAGTGTGCGTGGGTGTTTTCGACTTACTGTGTGTGTGTGTGTGGGGGGGGGTGGTTTAAGTAACTACTTTGATGGCGAGAATGGGAGCTAAATTTGGTACTATTAAACTGCGACGTTTGTAAATAATATAATATAGCTATAAATACAACAACAAAAATTTATTGTAATATTTATTATAATTATGTGTGTATTATATGTACACATATACAGACATGTAATATATATATATATATAGTGTGTTTCATGGTTTTTTTTAAAACGGAACCACATAAATAAATGTTAATAACTTCTCAACAATGTGACCCGAAGCCACAACACATTAACACAACAAACTGCAGTTATACATACTTAATGATTAACATTTTGTTTGTTTGATAAAATTTACAGAACAATGAAAGTCATGCAAAAAAAGTAAATAGAGGTACATTTTTTTAATTATTGATTTTCAAATTTTCTGGGGAAAACGTTAATAGAGCAACAAGGCATAAACATGTGTTCGATGAAACCATCCTACAAACGATGAAAATGATTAACCAATCAACATGAATGTTCAATCATTTTTCTATTCGTACACAAGTCAGTGAACAACTGAGCTCCTTATTCACCCGATCTTGGTCCTTTGGATTTCTCCGAATCCTATAGAGTAGAGTTGTTTGAAAAACGATGCGTATAAAAAATCGCCCACAGAACCTATTTGAGCTGGAACATGAATAAGAACCGCTAATTTTTTATTTTAAAAACCAGGGACACGTGAGAAGAAGTGCGCGCGCACAATCGAAAACTCCGTAAAACGAGTGAAACTCTACAGACAACAGAAAGGACGTCGTTTTTGAGAAATGTCTTTAAACTAGTAGGTGGATCGTTGTTAATTGACTTGTACGTTGGTGGGGTTTTTAATCATTTTCATCGGGGGTTTTTGTGGATGGTTTTATCGAATACAAGTTTATGACTTAATGCTCTTTCTTTCCCGGAAATTGTTGAAAATTGTACCTGCGTGACTTTCATTGCTTCGGGAATTATATCAAACAAGACTGATATTGATCATAATGTGTAGGATTGAAGTTTATTGTGTTAATATTTTATGGCGATTGGCTGCGTTGTTGAGAAGTTATTTACATTTATATGCGGGTTTTTTTCTAAACGTACTGTATATTACACCACAGAGAGTGAAAGAGAGAGAGGGGGGGCAGACAGACAAAGACACACAGCCGGGCAGACAGACAGACAAAGAGACAGAGGATGGATGAATGGATGTCCTTTTCGAGAGCCATCTTAACAAAGGATTGCCCTAAGCAACAAATGATGGCATCATCGAATCGATCCGGCCTGCTGCCAGTCAGTGTGAAAAGGGAACTTTGTTGCAACATGAGATGCCATCTATCTAACCCAAGTAGGAAGAGGAGCGGCAAGCATGCTGGTTGTGGAGTGGGAGGGAGGGGGTGAGGTTGGGGGAAAGGAAGGGGAAACTTTAGCGTAGCTATGATTTGATACGACTATGGGGAAACACTTGGCATTTAAAGCTATTGATTTTACTGCCCCGACTGATGCTACCATAGTACCTTCCTTCGCATCTTTCTTTTACCTACTTGCTATAATGTTATTTATCACAGCTAGCACTTAGTAGCACGGTTAGTTTAGTTCTCTTTCTCCTATTCTATCTCGTATCGTTTGCTTGTCGTGTGGATTAAAAAAAAAACAAAAAACAAACCCAACTATTTAATTTGTAAATTGAGCTCAAAACGATATATATGTTAATTCAGGAGTCCAGCAAAGTCAGAAGGTCAGACATGATTATATCAGATTTTTATATTCTATTCTAACTAAAGTCGGAAACGGCGGGAAGTGGTTTATATCCCCCTTTTAAACGTCATGACTCTTCTCTGTACGTCATCGACAATAACAAAAATATACAATATTAATAACAACGGTGGTGGTAGTGATGATAATAATCATAATGAAAATATTATTATTATTGTTATTGTTTTTTATTTATCATATCTCAATGTGCTCGCTCTTCTCTCTCTCTCTCTCTCTCTCTCTCTCTCTCTCTCTCTCTCTCTCTCTCTCTCTCTCTCTCTCTCTCTCTCTCTCTCTCTCCCTCCCCCTCTCTCTCTCTCTCTCTCTCTCTCTCTCTCTCTCTCTCTCTCTCTCTCTCTCTCTCTCTCTCTCTCCTCTCTCTCTCTCTCTCTCTCTCTCTCTCTCTCTCTCTTTCTCATTACTTGTATAATGTATTTATAAATGTTTAGGCTCTTGCTAAATTTATACAGTATGTACTTGATTACGCATTTTCCACTTAATTGTGTGTTGTGGTATATACACAGACTTTATAAACATCCCTTTAATCTTTTGCGTATAATATGTTTACAATGTTTTTAAAATGTTGTTAATAGTATCACGATTTGCTATTTTAAATAATCACATGCTTTTAATTGGATTTCTTTTCTTAATGTCATAAATCTAGGCCAGTACGTAAAAATGTTACGTTTGTTGTTTATTTGTTTTTTTTTATTTTGACTTTAAGTTCGTAAGCCCGAATTTACCTTAAAAGTACGCATATGAGGGTTAACTATTTTTTTAGAAACCCTTAGTTAATAACAGAGATTAGGAGAGATTTGCGTGAAACTAAGAGGGACACCATTCTGAGTTCACAAATCTACCGTCACACTTTGCCAGTTGTGGTTATTTACCTTAAATGTGGCTTAATTCAAGTCAGATAATCGTCAGTGGAGTCTGGTATAATACGGGCCGTCTGGCAAGAAAGGATTGGCTTGCGTGATCAGAGTCTGTTTTTTTACTCAATTTGAAAAGTTTGTTGCCTTGATTTTGTATAGCTGCAATAATTGGTTTTAAATTGCCGTTTTGTCTTCCTATTCTCCGTGTATACCTTGCTCTATTCTTGATGATCTTGGGCTGGTGTAAAAAAAAAAAGAAGTTATTTATCCCTTTTAAGTCGCCCGATGTCACCACATATTATAAAATAGTATGGTGCAGAAGGGAACTTGCAAAGAAACAAACCTCTTAGTCTTAGTTTACCCTGAGATCACTGTAAATGGTGGACCATTACCAATTTGCAACGAAACAACTTCAAACAAGCAAGAGGGACTTTCATCGGAAGTGGTTCTTAATCGCACCTTTGTCGTGGAGCACCAGACATTTCGCATTTACGCCTGTGCGTCAAACAATCAAATTGGATAACATCATTATAATTGATGCCTTTCAAAAAGTGCTGATGATCATTTAACACATTATATCCCACGACAATTAAAAAGAGATGCGTTGTAGTTACATTGCTAGAGTGTAGAAAGGTCGGCAAAAAAAATGGCAGATAGACGGACAGACAGAATGGATGAATAGACATTGAAAAGGGGGCGGGATGGAGGCGTAGATGAAATGAGAGATTTGACGCAAGTGAATGCAAAGATAAGATACAGCAAGAAAGAAAGAAGAGTAAGAAAAAGATAAATAGAGGCAAATCATACTACATATATACACACTCAGGTAGGGAGATTGATAGATCGCTTCCATATTTAATAAGTAAAAAGATAAACAGATAAATAGTAGATGGATTCAGATACAATAGATAAGTAGATAAATATACACATACGTTGATAGAAATGGAAAGACGCGTAAAGAGGTAGATCAATAGATATACAAGTAGGTTCATAGGCCTAGATAAGGCAAAATTATATAATACACATTAACAGTACATATTACAGAGAGAAATGTAGATAGAAAGAAAGTCAGATAAGTAGACTGAAAAGATGGATTTTTTCGAAATCTTGTTATTCCTTGACAATTTTTAAGCTGACGCCATCCGTGCCTTGCGCTTTTTATTTGTTTACGGTAGTCTCCGGCTAAGTGCACGCCGCCTAAGAGCACGGGCCGCCTAAATGCACGGTCATCGTGCGAAATAGTATTTTTCCTACCGGTTAATGAATTTACCCCTCTAATTTCATTGTTGCTGAGAAAGACGTCGGCAAAGTGCACAGTTTTGGGCATTTTCCATGCCAAGTATCTGGGGGGGGGTGAAATTATATCAACAACGGTATTTTGTTGGCGGTTTTTTAACCAATAAAAGCGTACCCCCCCCCCCACACACACACCCACACCACACACACACACACAGGGGCCAAAGGTAGTTTCAAACCCGCGACAGAGTGCAATAATTAAGAAACTCAGATGATAAAGGGTTTTTTCATTATCCCCAACTGACCCCGCTAAAATTCATCACTTATATTATAAGTGTATCCGCTTATAAAGAGGACGACCGCCTAAGTGCACGATTTTCTTGTCTCGTGCACTTAACCGGAGACTACTATATCATTTTCTTCTTTCGCTTATCGATTGGATTGCATGTCCTTACGTGACAACCGATTGTGTCTAAGAAGAGTCACTGCCATTTACATGCATGTTAGCTTATTAAATGTATGTGGAAAGTAGAGCACTTGTTATTAATAATACTAGCTGAGGAGCCCACCTCACTCTGGTGGGGCAAGTGTTAGATATACTTGTAGATCTTAACGTATATCGTGATTGTGTTGATGCTTACGAAGGCTTGAACTCGTCTACCTGGTTCTTCCTTTTGTCGAATTGTCCTTTTATCTTGGTCGGAGACTTTTTCTTCTATTTCTTTCCATCGACCGATATACTTTAGATTTAGATCTAATACGTTTTTAAGCGCTGCGGTTCTGTGCTTAGTATTTGAATGGAGTGGGACTTTATCAAATCGTTTCCAGTTCGTAAAAAAATAATTAAAATGGCATTTCTTTTGTTCACATGTACGGCGTATAAATAAATGAAACTAAGTTTCAACCTTTTGAATCAAAGAAAATGAATAGGCACTTGCAACTCTACGCCTAATTTTATGCGAGTAGGCGGCTTTTCAAGATTTTCGGTTGCCACTTAACAAAAATCTGATTCAATGTCACATGATTCAAATCTACGTCAATTATTATATAAATTGTATTACACGATCGCTTTACGCTTTAGTCAGCCTCAAGGCGTTGACATTTGTAACGCCCTCAGTCACGATTTGGAGTCAGGCGTTGTATTACGTTGGCTTTGCCGTGCGTTTGCCATTATATATATTTTTTATCAAATGGTTACCCGAAAGGGGAGAACATTTCACAATTCGTGTATTGTTGTTGTTATTATTATTATTATTATTATTATTATTATTCTTATTGTCATCATCATTATTATCCTAATCACTCACTAATATCACCGCATTATCGTTGCGTCTCTATGTAGATCTTGGTGGTGATTCCAATCATGCGTGTGTTGTATTGACCGGTCACTACGTGGTGTGTTCCCCCTCCCCCTCCTCCTCCCCAACAAATACGCCACTGTGATTTGTATTGGACCGCTGTTTCTTCTCTTTTTGTGTGTCAATGAGCAGATGGCAGCAGGTGTCGTTGTCATTAACGAAGACACGATTGCCTGTATCATCTTTTATATATTATGTATCGCGTTATCTGGACCGCCACGTCACTCCTCGCCATTCACCGCGCCTTCAAAGAGGCGCTCACACCACATGTGAACACAAGAGTGCGTCCAGGTGAGATGATTGGATGTTTATTTAATTGCATGGCTGCCTCGGGCAGTGATAGTACTAGATCTAGTAGCGTTGTGTGTAAGCTAAATGTGTGTTTGGGAGGGGCCGTGGATGTTTATCTCTAGCTGCATAGGGCAGTATGGTTTTACGTCTCATCATCGTCATCATCATTTCGTGGCTTGTGCGATTCAGCAGGTTGCCGACCACCCCCCTCCGGGTCGTTCTGTCTTCAGCTCTTCTTGTAAAATCCGGAGTTGACGGTGATATCGGACGTGTTTTGTCATAACTCCGTTACGTATGGGGTGGGATTGTCTGCCATAGGCTCTTGTCCCTTCTATCAATCCAGATGTTACGTCTACTGGCTTGGTGTGCACGTTTTATATAATATTTTATTTTATATATATATATATATATATATATATATATATATATATATATATATATATATATATATATATATATATATATATATTATATAATAGCATAATCATCATCGTCATCAAATGCATATCCCATATTACGTGTCCTTCACAGCACATCTGAATGTCCCTCTTTTCTGTGCCATTCTTCCAGCCTCTGTGTTTTTTTCCCTTTTTCTTCAAGGCTTCCTTTGTTTCTTTTCTCGCTCTTTTGTCATCCAAAATCATCCACCCTGGACCTTCATGTCATTAGATGTGGCCAAATTATTTCTTTCTGACCTCTGACAAACCTCCATTTACCTACAGCTCTTCTCTTGTGGATATGTTGGTTGTGTTCAGTCCACGAAACTCTAAGGATATTTGTGTAGCTTTTCATTTTGAATGATCTTGATAATATTCTAGAGAACGGTAGTACAAATACATAAGAAAGGATCAACTATGGAATGCTCAAACTATAGAGGGACATCACTGCTTAGCGGATACTGGAAATGAGACTAAGTAAAAGAGTAGAGGATCAAATTGAAGAACATCAGAGTGGATTTAGACCAGGAAGAAATGTACAGGACTACATATTTACAATTAGACAAATAATAGAAAATTCTTTGAGAGAACATTGACTTGCACCTGTGTTTTATTGACTTAGAAAAGGCATTTGACATTGTGAGGAGGGACGAACTATGACATTCCTTAAAAGAACACAATGTGGAGTAAAATTTAATAGAAGCCAGTAAAAGTGTTTGCAATAAACTAACATGTGCAGTTAGAGAGCTGAAATATATTTGCAGAATTTGATGTAGATATAGGAGTAAGCCAGGGTTGTTTCCTAAGTCCTCTTTTATTTATCACATTTATGGATTTAGTCGCAAAGGCATCCTCAAAAATGAAGAAAATGAAAGGTATGTGGAAGTTCAAACCAGTAAATGTATCAATGCTTTCATATGCTGATGATTTAGTTCTGTTTGGAAAATCAGAAAGTGATCTTCAGTCGAATATCAACATTATGAACAATGAACTAAATAAAAGAGGAATGAGAGTAAATGCAAAGAAAACCAAAACAATGCTAGTAACTAGGAAGCTCAAACACAAAATCTTGAATAGGGCAGGGAGAATTTAAAAACAAAGTTCAAAGCTACAATTACCTAGGAGTAATGATTAACTCAGAGACGCGAAATCAGCCAGAGAATCCAAAAGGCAAGTGCAATATATAACCATCTAGGAAATGCATTTGTAGGTAAACAAGAATTGTCAACAAAACCAAAATGGCAGTATACAACACAGTTTATTGCCTTACTTTCCTCTATGGCAGTGAAACCTAAAAGAGACACAATCAGAAACACAACAATAAGAGATCAAACCAAAGCAGATGGCATAACAACTAAGATAGAAATAAATCAACTGAGATGGTTTGGGCATGTTAACAGAATGAATGACAATAGAATAGCTAAATTAGTATACAGTGCTTAAGCCCAAGGTAAAAGACCAAAAGACAGATATCAGAGAAAATGGGAAGAAGATATAAAAGAGCCATTGAAACATAAAATAATACCTTTTTGGAAGGAAACAGAAAATGCCAGGACAGGGTATCCTGGAGAAAGATCACCTCGAGCATCTGAACCCATACACCGACAGGTAGAATAGGAACTGATAAAGAAAGAAATAAAATAATGTTGGTGTTCGAAGTCCATGCCTCACATCCATAATTAGTTTGTTGCTATTGGGGAAAATACAGTATTGCATGATCTTTAGTTTGTTTCCCTTTTGTTTTGTCCTTTTCTATAGGTTTCTCATATTTATAAGTTTGTCCATTGCCAATACAAGCCTTTTTTCTTATTTCAGTGATGCTTCCCAGATTTTAATATTTAGTGACATTTTCTAAAGCCTCGTTTTTAATTTGTATGTTTTGGGATCTCGACAGATTTACCCCTTTTATTTTTTATTACTTATGGTCTTTTTTTTTTTTATGTTCAAAGTCAAACGTAATTATACATTTGTGTATATTTATTTTGATGTATTCATATTCTGTGTATGTATGCATGTTTGTATTGAAGGTATTTATTCATGTATATATTCATCTATGTATCATAACGTATGCATGTTTTGTATGTGTATGTAGTATACATGTATTCTATGCATGTGTGTGTATTTAATGTCGTTTGTGATGCCTTCAAGTGGATAAAGGAATCGCGTTTGCCTGATACGATAAAGGGTCCATATTCCTACTTCCAGAAGCGTGCACTGCCAGAAAAGTTTAAAACACATTGTGTTTGCTGTTTTTGTTGGGGTTTTTATTTTATTTTATAGATTTGATGTTTACCACTTCCTGACGATATGTTTTGGAGGTAATGTTTTCACATTGCGCATACTACTACTAGACATATTCATGGCAATAAAAAAAAAGAAGAAGAAGGATAGCGTAGGTTGTCTCTGCTATGGCGTGAGCATGCTACACTATTTCCACAGCGTGACTGACTGTCACAGTTGATCTACATTACAGAATACCAACAGCGTCTGATTTCATTGTACCATCCAGGGGGCCCGATTTTGACTCCCAGTTTCCTAGTGGTTTTGCCTACGTCTACACCCCCCTCACCCTTTATAAAATACAAGATTATTACCCCCCCCCCCCCCCCTCCCTCCCGCCTGAGGATGATGCCAAGTGCGATCATTAAATCGGATAAGAATTCGATACTGAAATTACGCGGGTAGGCGTGAACGCAGTCGGCTTACTATACCAACGTTGTAATTATAAAACCTGTTCAAAATATCGGCTTAGGTGAATGGAAATTCCTCTCAAAGATGGAACATAATATGGTTACTCTTAGTTGCCTGGCAACAAAACCTTTGACGATCAAAGAGGGATAAATTCAGATTTTAAAAAATATATTATAGATTATGTACTTGTTCTAACTTAGGACCGTATCATCAATTTTAGGGGTCGGTATCATTGGTGCATGTTGTAATGTATCGCAAACGAGAACAAACGAAACGAGAGTCCAGGGAGTCTTATTTTGGAGTCTTATCTTAATTCTCCAGGGAGAATTGCGCAAGAAAGCAACCACTCGATGACCTTGTTTTCAAAACTGCCTCAAAGTGGCGTTACAACAGCAGGACTCGTAGCGCTCTAGAATTTCCCTGGAAACAGTTTAATTCCTAGAAGAATCTCCTGGTTTTTTTCCCTAGAATCGTCTCTTGATTTTTATTTCTTTCATGAAACTCCTCACTGACAGCGCCTGAGATTACCTTGGCTGTAAAGACGCAAATGTTGATTCTTATATCTACACTTAAACTTTCATTAAACAATTTTTAAAGTTAGTTTTAGAAATACAGCAAAATTGTGTCTGTGTCCTCGTTATGTTTTGTATCTGTGAACTTCGAGGTAATTTTTGAATTGGGAAAAAAATATCGCATCGACTTTACGTTACGGTCAAAATGAAAAATATCTGTATTCGTCCATAGTTAGACTTTTTACTGCTGTTGTTTACATACTACTGAAGAAACAATTTTTGAAACCGTATACAAAGCCTGAAAAACACTTGAAACTGAATAAGCAGTGTTGAAACACGTCATACACAACTATAATTATCATACGTATCCTTTACAACTCTCCCCCACCCCCTATCTTCTCTCTATCTCTCTTCCTTCCTCCCCCTCTCTCTCTCTCTCTCCCTTCCTCCCTTCCCCCCTCTCTCTCTCTCTCTCTCTCTCTCTCTCTCTCTCTCTCTCTCTCTCTCCCTCCCTCTCTTCCCTCCCTCTCTCTCTCTCTCCCTCTCTGTCTTTCTTTCTCTATGAAGGATGTGGGTGCAGCGGTTCCTGAGTTTTGAGCGGTCAAAGTTTGAGATGTACAGCTATATATATATATATATATATTAATATAACATAAAACACGTGCCCATTTATATACATTCATAATGTACCCTTTAATATGATATTTCAATGATAATGATACATTTCTTGACTCTTGGCAAATACATGGTTACAGACGTATCTCGTAATATCACCTACAACGCCTTCGTGTCAAGATAAGCAGAGCGTCGTTGAGAAACGTTGGCAAGCAGGGACAAGGACTGTCTTAGTAGGGTTTTTAAATATATTTAAGAAGGGGTGTGGGGGTGGCAACGCTGTAGGACCCACGGCCAACGTGCTTTCAGTTTGCAATCCGTTCGGTGAGGAAATTTTTTTTTAATGGGTTTGAGAGAGAGAGAGAGAGAGAGAGAGAGAGAGAGAGAGAGAGAGAGAGAGAGAGAGAGAGAGAGAGAGAGAGAGAGAGAGAGAGAGAGAGAGAGAGAGAGAGAGCCAAAACAAAACTTCTTAGAAAATAAAGCGTATGGGTTTTTTTTTCTTAAACGGTCAAAGCGCACTAGAATAATCTCGTGCCTTAAAATGGAGACATGGACAGGTGTTGTACTTGGATGTGTAGAGTGGGGAGGGGGGTTCATTTTGTTATTATTATTGCAGGTGAAGTAAGCCAACAGGAAAAGCACGTTTTGATAAAGGTTCCAATATCATAGCGATTTAAGCTCTTGTTTCACACTCTTGCAAGCTCGGATTCGATCCATGCGCCCACTTAATACCTGCCTTTGTATGGGTGAAAGTGAAAGTTGCCCAGCCTTTGTCAGACAGAGGCAGGATTTACCTTGCATGCGGGTTTGTTAAAGACGTTAGATACACTGTATCTACCATCTAGTCTTGTCGGAGAGGAATTATCAATGTCTAGTCTAAGGATACCCGTGAACACGCTGTTTTTTGTACGTCGAACACATAATGTTCGTCCACGTTAAAAATAACCCTTGAGCCGTTTTGAAGGATGTCGAATATGGGTGAACTAATCTTAGGTTCCATGAACATGTTGTTTGTGTACAAGAGACACACTCTCTTGATGTATGCAGCGTTTTGAAGAATATCGGAATGGAATTCACAAATCCGAATCCAAAACGGTACAGATCATCACCTATAATGGCATTGGGTAAACCGATGACAAGCTAGCTTTGTCTCCTAACTTCCCTGGCCTGATGGAACAGTTGTCAGGCTTGGAGTCGGGCTATTGATTGATGACGTATTCTGAGCTTAGAAGTGGTATACGTATGGAGCGGAGCATACTATGATGACGTCACGAGTGCCCGCCCTGATGGGCATAGCGTCGTCCGTGGTTACTGTACAGTACATGTACATGTACAAGGCTCTGGTTGAACACACCTAGGCGGCAGGCGGTGTGGCGCCCGTATCAGTCCAAGATTTCTTTTTAACATCGTGGTGCTCCTGGGAAATAACAATAATACGAGGGTCACTAGTTAAATCTCCGGAATCGGGTAGAAGGAGTAAAGCTAGTCATGCTTTTTTTTTTTTTACACCACATAAAGCATCCCTTTTATGACTTCCAATAGAGTTACAATTACATTACCGTGAGTTTACTATGGTGCGTGAAATAGATGATTTTGTGACGTCATATCACATGGTGCACGAGTAACCTATCATGAGATATGGCATTCTTTGGGCATTTCGTCACCTAGTGTCTGGAAGATACTGCACGAATGCCTTCATGTTCACAAGGTGTCAGCTCGATGGGTGTCATGTCAACTCATCGATGTACAAAAAAAAAAGGGTTGAATTTTGCTCCTATGTGCTTCGATTTGACAGGTGTCGAGCTAGAAACACTGAAAACAAGGTGACTGGTGATGAAACATTGGTTTATATGCATTACCTTGAAACGAAGAGCTAATCTAGTGTATGGCTTTTTCCTGATGAGACCCCTCCTCTGAAATTCCAAAGATACCAAATCGTTGGAAAGCAAATGGTGGCCAGTTGTTGGGGGTTTTTTTCCAGCTCAAAGGACCATATAGCTACGGTACCCCTCTAAGACAGGCGCACAGTCAGCTCAGATTGGTATGTAAACCACTGTATACCGGCAGTTTTAGCGAAATGGAGACAACTCCGTCCAAGGACAGGCACAAGGGGCTTGTTATGGTACCATGACAAGCCCAGTGCTCACACAGCCATTGCGACGGTATAGTCCTTGACCGAAAACAACGTTCGAATTCTTACCCATCCTCCATATTCTCCCGACCTAGCAAGTTGTGGCTTATTTTTGCTCCCATACGTCAAAGAAAAACTCGTAGCCATCAACTTTCAGAATGCCGAAGACGCTGCAAGGGCATTTGAAAGTGAAATTTCACACACGCCCTCGGAAACGTGACAAAACTGCTTTGATTTTTGATTCACGGGCGGATGCAACTTTGCATGCAAGCTCAAGGAGAGTACTTTGAAAAGTTGTGAACATTTGACGGTGATACCATTGTTCCTTCTATTCCATTCCGGAAATTTAACCAGTGACCCTCGTAATGATAAAATGGACACCATAGACTGCACATATCTCGTTCGAGAGAACAAGCTCTAGGGGAAAAGTACTCCCTCTGCTTTCCTCCTTGGTTGAGATGTGAAAAAGTACCCAGCCTCTGGCAGAGAAGGATCTTGTCAGAGTGTTACGATACGTATGAAACAGCCTTACGTTATAATGCTCTCCAGTGAGTTTGTTTAGGACTTTGAAAGAAGTTGCCTGTTAGGTAATAAAAGATACAAAGTGGGTGAGCCTGCCCTAATGTAAATCCTTCATGACCTTTCACGACTCGTGGTGAAATGAGTATAATACGGTGAGATGTTTAGATATCAGAATGTCGTAACAAACATAGCACTTGATCTGTTCGAAACAACTGAAATGTAAAAGCTAGGCCCATACTCAGCGCTGAACGTAGTATGATAACCAGGAGTAGTTTAGTACTGATGTTCAAGGCATACAGCATTGTGACTGTGATGGTTTGTCATTGTTTTTCACGTCGATTTTACTTTCGACCGTTTGCTGCTGGGTTGACAGAACAATATACCCAGACTCTCCGTAGTAGTAGATAAAGACAAACAGTGAAGCAAGGGGCATGTCGAAAGTGAAGGTAATGACAAAAGATAATATGAAAGCCCATAGGAACAAAGACAAGACAAATACAAGGAATGGACAGAAACAAATCTTGGCCACCATAGGGATTGAAATCGCGACCTCTGCGTCGGCACCCATCGCCTCGCCATGGACAAGACAGCGTGCTACCAACGCTCGTAGTTAGCTGGGTTGGTAGCACGCTTTCTTTTTGCGGCGAGGCGATGGGTGCAAGCGCAGAGGTCGCGGGTTCGATTCCCATGGTGGCCATGATTTTTTTCTGTCCATTCCTTGTATTTGTCTCGTCTTTGTTCTATGGGGCTTTCATATTATCTTATATCATTATCGTCACATAGTAGTAGTTAGTAGTAGTCATACACTCTCTCTCTCTCTATATATATATCTACCAATTGAATCAACGACGCCTTGTCGAAACAACTATGTGTACGTGTATGTATTCATCCATACATCCATCTCTCTATCTATTTATCTCTCTATCGATCTATACTATATCTATCTATTTATCGATCGATCAATATATATATAATATATATATATATATATCAATATATATATATAATATATATATATATATATATGTCTGTCTACATATTATATATCCTCTGTTCATATATATATATATGTCTGTCTACATATTGTATCTATCTATTCTCTGTTTGTCTGTCTGTCTATCTATATATATATATATATATATATATATATATATATATATATATATATATATATATATATATATATATCTATATATATATATATATATATATATATATATATCTATATATATATATATATATATATATATATATATATATATATATATATATATATATATATATATATATATATATAAATGTCAGGCTAATGATCCGTATGTTAATATATTACCGTGATTTGTTCTCTTTATGATAATATATATATATATATATATATATATATATATATATATATATATATATATATATATATATATATATATATATATATATATATATATATATATATATATATACTGTCCTGCTCCTATAAATCATAATAATAATAATATACATATAATTAAATTGTAAACACTGCATGGATGTGCTAATTGTAAACACTGCATGAATGTGCTAATTGTAAACACTGCATGAATGTGCTAATTGTAAACACTGCATGAATGTTAACTGAAACGCCTGTTAACTGTCCCGTGTCAAGCGTAGTATTTTTATGCCGACGACAAACCTCCGCTTGCATTGGTTGTGCCATGTGCTGCATCATTTCTTTCGCTAAGAAGATCTAGATCTAGTAGTAGTTCGTGTGGTGTCTTTCACCTTGTCGTTTCCTCTAACTCAGCTCACACTGAGAACATCGCATATGGTCGGCGAGATACATGTACATTGATGCTATGCAGCATACAGAATACATATCACTTGATTCTTGATAAGCGTTTATAAGTTGTTCTCGTTCCTATTCTAGTCATTTTAACAAATATCAACCACGGCTAAAATACTGTCGGTCTGTCTATCTACCTGTCTATCTATCTATCTATATATATATATATATATATATATATATATATATATATATATATATATATATATATATATATATATATATATATATATATATATATATATATATTTCTATCATTCTATCTATCTATATATCTGTCTATCTATTTGTCTATAAGTCTATCTATCTGTGCCTATGTCTTATGGATTGACCGATCATTGTGTCTTCATATGTCTTTCTATCTCTATCTCTGCGTATTCTTGTATGGGTCTATATGTCTTTCTATCATTATAGACGTGTGACTTCATTGTCATTGTCTGACAAGAAATGTATTTATTTTTTTAATCAAACCCCTGCTATTAAATTATAGACGCACTTTAAATATTTCTATTTCTTTATGCTGCTGTCCTAATGCTATGAATGTGTGACAGATGCAACTGCTTCACCATCGCGAGATCCCTTCTCCCTCTCCCGACCCCTAACATCCCCAGATCCTCTCCTTTTTTTGGCGGTTCTCACATCGCTACCTGCGTTTCTCACCTAGCGTTCTTCACGAGGCGAGCTCCCTTGGTTCTTCACCTTCCGTTCTTCACCTTACGGCATGTGACAGACAAGGCCGTCCCTTTTTTCACCTTCCTTGTAAATGGGTCGCAATGTTCTTAGCCTTTTTATAACCCGTCACCTTAGCCCTTGGTACACACTTGTATAATGCACACACATACATCCCCCCCCTCTCTCTCTCTCTCTCTCTCTCTCTCTCTCTCTCTCTCTCTCTCTCTCTCTCTCTCTCTCTCTCTTCCTTCCTTCCTCTCTGCGTCTGTCTCTCAGGACAATGCATATTTTGTTATGTAACATAAGTATGAGTATTGATATTAATTTATACCGCAATATGTACGAACAGACTATCATCTCATACCTTTTCCCTATACACACATTGAGCAAGGCACCAAGTCATTGTATAGATATAAAAAATCATACATTGAAAATACGTGTGAAATTACTATGAACTATTTTCCTCTTCTTCCCCCCCCCCTCGTCTTCGTCTTGGGTTCCTCATCTCCTCCTTCTCTTCCTCTTCTATTATTATTATTATTATTATCATTGTTATTAGTATTATTATTATTATTATTATCATCAGTCCTCTTCTTATGTTGGAGTATTCATTGCTACTGTTGGGTTTCATTTCTGTTGGCAGTTTGTCCCTGTTTCGCTGTAAAGGAAGCAAATCCCTTACTCAATGTTGAGCGTAGGATAACCAGGAGTAGAGTCCTGATCTTTCTAGGCATACCCCATAGTGTGATAGTTTGCCATTGCTTTCCACGCCCGCCCTTACTTTCGCCGAGTCTGAACAGACCTATCTACCCATTTCGCTGCTGGGTTAACAGGAGGACCAGAAAAAAAAATGCTCGCATCGGGATTCGAACTCGTGCCCCCCCCTGGGTGGTGTCAGACGCTCTACCGACTGAGCTACCGGCGCCTCACTGTAATGGGGTAAACTGTGTGCAGGTGACAATGTTTTGAGGATGGGTGTACCTTTGAATAGGTTTGGCACCTTTTGTTGTTCTTAATTATATTATGAAGTTTAGGTGATAACATTTTTGACCAGTTATGGCTTTGAAGAAAAGGGTTACTTTATTCCTGACTCCTTTGTCTCCGTGAGGTATCAGTTGTTGCTGTCGCTGCTGGTAGTGGTAGGCAGGTCCTCCTACCTCTTTCCTATTCACTTGCATATCAATCTTTCACCTTGTTGTTTCTTCTTAGTTCATCCTGAACTGGATAAAATATGACATGACAATATATCAACGTATAAGGCTGTCATTATTCGGACCCGTGTCCTAATAGTGTGGGTGTTTATTCGGACCCGTGTCCCAATAGTGTAGTTGTTTATTCGGACCCGTGTCCCAATAGTGTGGGTTTTATTCGGGCCCGGGTTTTTATTGGGACACACAGATCTAGAATCTATGTCTAAAAATATATATTTTAGAGAATTGAAATTGAAGACACGTAATTTCAGTTTCAATCGTAGCGAAGCAAGGCCATCTTGACGGCCTTGAGCGAAGTCGACTTCTATTTCTAGCGGTCATATTTCGTTCCGGAAAAAAAGTAAACGGAAACCTTTTATATCTTCCGGTGAACTCATTTTCGGGAGCACGGGTCACGATTTTTATTACCCATTTTAAGTATTTTTAAATAGGTAAATATCCCAGTAGGTGCTACACTACGTTATTAATGTTATGGAGTAGGCTACCGGGAAAGTTATTGGATTTTGGGACATGGGTGGTACCGGCACTTAAACAATAGATCTAATAATATTGTTCTGGGCATGCACGGTGTAGGTTAGGATATGACGTCATTTTACATAAATAGTCCGTGTCCTAATAGGCCCAGCGTGTCCGAATAGTGTGGGTGTTTATTGGGACTCGGGTCCGAATAACCACTTCGTAATAAGAAAACAAACAAGTTCACGTCGTCGTCAGTTTGAACTCTTTTCGCAGTGATTGTGACTGTCATTTATGTAAGTGGGTGATAATTCTTTGTGATTATTTTTCAAATTGATGATAATGCTACCTGTAATACCGTCACGTCACGTCCGTTTTAATCCATTCATGCTGGGTTTGTTGCTTCACTCTACGTGTAATTACATTGTATTAGTCACAGTGCTGGCTGCTTTGTTTTATGCTCTTTCGTAATTCCTCGTTACGTAGATCTGGTGGTGTGGGTCCCAGACACGTCCACCGTTATCTAAACTAAAACTGATTGTTATTAAAGACCTTATAGCATTTCTCTTTAACGAGCGTTAAGGGGGGGTGGAGGGGAGGGGAGGGCAGTATTAAAAAAAATCATATGAAAATACTAAATATAAAGACAGAGGCAAACAGTGAGACAAAGGGCATGTCCAAAAACGATGAACAAATACATGGCGCGTTGCTGGTAGGTCCTACTTCTTTCCTTTTAGTCTTTCAACTTGCTGTTTCCTCTTAATTGTGTGTGTGTGTGTGTGTCCACTCTAAATAAGTTTTTATATTACATTTGTTTTGTAAAGCGCTTTGGAATATTGTGTGAATATTGTGCTTTGTGTGTGTGTGTGTGTGTGTGGACATCATCTTTAAATAATCTTATTATTATTGTTATTATTATTATTATTATTATTATTACTATTATCAATTCACCCAGAAAATGAAACGAGTTAAGGAATGCTAGTTATAGGCTATTTTCTTTCCTGCACAGCACAGTGCTCTCAGTTATGTGTCGTCTAGGACTTATAGTGTGGTATGACCACGTCACGCGTTCTACTTCTTGCTCGGCTCCCCACCTTGTCACTGTGGGCGGTTGGCGTGGGGAGGGGGGGGGCGTGGCGGTGCGCCTTGTAGGTCCTACTTCTTTCCTTTCACTCTTTTCGCATGCCTTTCATTTTGCCGTTTCCTCTAAAATTGAATTCACCATGAGATCGGGGCATGTGGTGCACTGGGTCAATTGCAATAGAACAAACTAAAAATCCACGTGATTTCCAATGTTAGTTGGAATGTTTTGCACTAATTGTGACTGTCATAAGCTAGTGCTAACTCTTCCTGGGGGCTTTTGAAATTGTTCGTAAGGATAAATTAATGGTCACATTTGGCAATAAGGCAGCTGTCTAAGATGACGTTGCAGTGCACTTGTTCCGCTTTACTCTAGAGAAACGGGGATGAACTGTGACACTAAGGGCCGTGACGGCCTTGAGGAAACTTGACGTCCTTGTTTGCTTAGAAATTAATGTTTATGGAAGAATTCATAGATGATGAATTATTCATTTCAAAAGACAGTTTCCCCAAAACGATTTTTACATGCTGGTTTCCCATTGTGTGTCTTTTTATGTACTTCTTACGCACTCTTTTAGATAATCTGAAGTTGGGAGGTTGGCGGACGCTGCTGGTAGGTCGTGATTTTTTTCCCTTTACTCTGTGACATCTAACAACATGTGTGGCCTCTTAATAATTGATCCTGTGATCATCGTATATTATGGTAAACAGGGTAGATTTCAATGAAATGAAGGTTTGATGTAAAATGCAATCATAAAGCCATAATACTAGTTATTACATTTTAATCTGGAAAATAATCTTTTCATTTTTTCGTAATCACCCCTTACCCCCCATCATTTCTTTTCCAAATGACAGAGGAAAAGGAACCGCTTGGGAGTCTGTTACAGTTTTCCGGGTCTGAGTCCAGTGCCTCCGACACAACAACTTCACCCCAGACACACCGTGCAACTACGTTCGGAGCTTTGCCAAAGTCGTCGCAGGAATTTCAGCAGGAACTCTTCCAGTCGCGATTTCTTCAAGCGCAACTCCAGGCTCGCCATCAAGCGCCCCCTGGCCAACCGGAAGACCAATTTTTCTGGGCGATCCCACGTTCGCTGGCAGTTTTTCTCCAGCCCTAAACCCCACGACAGACGTTAGGAGTACGGGTAGCAAGACGGGGATTCGGGGATCAGACAGTCAGGATTCGACTAGATCTGACTATTACACAGCTGACTCCAGCGAGGGGCATCTTTTCACACATCACGTGACCGATAGGGTACCAGACCGAGTGCCCTCGTCGTCCCACCGTCCCTCGTCAACGTCTCGCCGTCCTATGATCTCAGCAGGCGACGCGACTGAAGTCGATGGCGGCTGGCACGACGACAATTTGGATGCGCGGCCTCTGGCTAACTCCACTAGCAGAAACGATGGCTCGATGCCGTTCGACCGCGGTTGGAATCCCACATCACGTGACCATGACATGAACAGGAGCAGCGCTGCTACGCACAATGTAGGTCCCGAACCTTTGGCTGTGGGCGGCAAAGAATGGCACGTCAACAATTCGTCGTACGCTTTCACCGATGAGGATGTCATGGATATAAACGAGACAGCTGATGTCACCAGAGGCCATGAACGTGGAACGTCTCTGGTGCAAGGTTACGAAAACGCCACCGCCGCTGGCGTAAGCGATCCTAGAAGTGGTGGTCTTTCGCGCGAGTCGCCTCGTCCACGCCCCGCCGACGCTATACCTACTTCTAACGATCTGGACGAGCGGCCGGGCGGTCAGCGCGGCAGGGCGGCGAGGCGACCGCAGCCCGTGGCGTTTCAGCGCAACTCGTACGGCGAGTACTCCCCGCTTCCACACACGTCATTCGACATGTCGGCGACGTACGGGGGCGCTGCAAATGAGCATCGGCTGTCGGGAGCCATGACGAGTTACCGCCACTGTCACCGAGCCAACCCAGCTCCTCTGTGGATAAAGTTGCGAAACGACAGCTTGTTGCGGTGGTAGCCTTATGTTTGACTTTCATGATAGGCGAGGCTGTAGGTAAGTTTTAACTGACGGTCAGATGTGTGTGAGAGTTTCGTTTTTCATTGTGAGATCGCTGTCACTACTGTCATCTCGTAATGTCAAAGTACATTACAGACGATGTATTGTACACATCACCACAGGTTTTGGTAACCTCAGTGATCTATGGTGCTCCCCCTCTAACAGTGTATTTTATCTTTGATGGTGGTAGCTATATCTTTCTGGTGAAAGCAAACTTTCAATTTTGTTCTGTCTGGTCTGTCCATCTGCCATTGTGTCGTGCCTGTCCCTCCCCCCATATCTTCCCTTTCTCACATCATGCTCTCTCTCTCTCTCTCTCTCTCTCTCTCTCTCTCTCTCTCTCTCTCTCTCTCTCTCTCTCTCTCTCTCTCTCTCTCTCTCTCTCTCTCTCTCTCTCTCTCTCTCTCTCTCTCTCTCTCTCTCTCTCTCCCTCCCTCCCTCCCTCCCTCTCTCTCTCTCTCTCTCTCTCTCTCTCTCTCTCTCTCTCTCTCTCTCTCTCTCTCTCTCTCTCTCTCTCTCTCTTTCCTTCTGGGATGAGAAATCAGTAATGACAGGATGATGATGTGAATGTGAAAACGAAGTACTTGGAGAAGGAAAAGGAAGTGAAATAAAGAAAGAAGGAGAAGAAGAAGAAGATATAGTCTTGCATGACAAGTTTGACTACAAGAGGAAACAAAGAAAAGAAAAAGATCACAACAAAAATAAACGCCGAGGAGTATCGAATCGATTATAATCATTCCAGTTCCAGTTTTTATTGTGACTTGAAGAATTGTGTAATGATTGACTGATCACTGCTAGCGTTTTAAATAATAGCTCTCTGGATTCTATAATTTGTCTAATTAACACTACTAACAGGGGGGGGTGGCGGGGGCACAGTTATGAGGCTTTTTGTTTTTGTGTGTGTACTTGTTTGTGTGAGTGTGGAGGAGAGAGAGAGAGAGAGAGAGAGAGAGAGAGAGAGAGAGAGAGAGAGAGAGAGAGAGAGAGAGAGAGAGAGAGAGAGAGAGAGAGAGAGAGAGAGAGAAGAGTATTATTATGATTTATAGGAGCAGGACAGTATCACATATATACTTATTTGAGAGACAGAGAGTATTATTATTATTATTATGATTTATAGAAGCAGGACATCATCTTTCTTTCTGTCTTTATCAGGTCCCATTCTATCTTTCGGTGTATGGATTCAGATACCCGAGATGATCTTTCTCCGAGATGCCCTGTCCTGGCATTTTCTGTTTCCTTCCAAAAATGTTAAATTTCTATTCTTCAATGCCTCTTTTATATCTTCTTCCCACTTTCTCATTGGTCTGCCTTTTGGTCTTTTACCTTGGGCTTTAGCACTGTATTATTCTGATTTAGCTATTCTCTTGTCATTCATGCTGTTTACATGCCCAAACCATCTCAATTGATTTATTTCTATCTTAGTTTTTTATGCCATCTGCTTTGGTTTAATCTCTTATTGTTGTGTCTCTTTTAGTTTTCCCTCTACTCTTCTTAGATATTTCATTTCAGCTGCCTGTACTCGACTGTATTCTCTACTGTCTAAGGCCCAGATTTCACTACCATAGAGGAGAGTAGGACAATAAACTATGTTGTATACTACCATTATGGTTTTTGTTAACAATTCTTGTTTACCTACAAATGCCTTTCCTAGAGGTTATAACTGCGCTTACCTTTTTGATTCTCTGGCTGATTTCTTCTCTTAGTTTTCCTTCAGAGTTAATCATTACTCCTAGGTAATTGTAGCTGTGAACTTGTTCTAAATTCTCCCAAGCCCAATTTAAGATTGTGTGTTTTAGCTTCCTAGTTACTAGCATTCTTTTGGTTTTCTTTGCATTTACTCTCATTCCTCTTTTATTTAGTTCATTGTTCATAATGTTGATATTCGATTGAAGGTCACTTTCTGATTTTCCAAAAACAACTAAATCATCGGCAAATGAAAGCATTGACACATTTACCGGTTTGAGCTTCCACATACCTACATTCATTTTCTTCATTTTTGAGAATGCCTTTGGAACTGAATCCATAAATGTGATAAACAAAAGAGGACTTAGGAAACAACCCTGTCCTACTCCTATATCTACATCAAATTCTGCAGATACATTTCCAGCTACTCTCACTGCACATGTTGGTTTATTGTAAAAACTTTTAATGGCTTCTATTAAATTTTGCTCTACACTGTGTTCTTTTAAGAATGCCATAGTTCGTCCCTCCTCACAGTGTCAAATGCCTTTTCTAGATCTATAAAACACAGGTGCAAGTCAATGTTTCTCTAAAGGGATTTTTCTATTATTTGTCTAATTGTAAATATGTGGTCTTGTACACTTCTTCCTGGTCTAAATCTACTCTGATGTTCTTCAATCTGATCCTCTACTCTTTTCTTAGTCTCATTTCCAGTATCCCGGCATACGCCTTTCCTGGTACGCTGAGTATTGATATCCCTCTATAGTTTGAGCATTCCATAGTTGATCCTTTCTTATGTATTGGTAGTACCGTACCCAGCAGGACAGTATCTGTCAAACAGACAGACAGAGTTTGATAATTAATGTAACTTTGCGTTTGGCTGGAGTAAAAGGTAGTCAGTCATATATCAACTGTGTACACCCATCATGTAGAGTGTATCCTGACGACGGTAAATGTCACCAAGGAGTGCACTCAGGCAGAGAGCTGTGGTCGAATCGTGGCAATGCTAGGTCCGACGTTATGTTGTTGTTGGGGAGGGGGGGGTTGTGTGATGTGAAAGACTCTTAAAACAAAAATATATCATCAATTCGTTTGATATTGAAATGTTATAGTTGAACCGAAATCTTTGGAGCTGGTAATCACGACGTCATTGGTTCAAGCCCCACGATTGGCACAGGTGGGGGGGGGAGGAGGGTTCACAGCGTTGTGATCTTAGGAAATGTACTTCATTCTACTTTCTTCACTTGATTCAGGTGTGAATGGGTACCCAGCTAAAGTCAGAAGAAAGATCGTATCAGAGGATAAGTGCGAAAAGCCTAGTTGACTTGTGTACTGTATGCTCCACCGGGAGTTGAGAAGGACTTTGAATGAAACGGTCTGTTGCCGGCTAAATGATGACCAATCGGTGAGCCTGCATTTGTGCGGCGATACGGACTATAAATTCATCTTTAAGTCCGAACAAGCTTTTCCCGACGTGCTCAGGTTCGAATGAATACCAGCGTCAGCTGAGAACTATAATACAGTAAAACTTGTCTCGGACTAGCGTCCTGCTCAGGAGGCTACGCATTTATACCTGTTCCGCTTTATTATTATTGTTATTATTGTGCTGTCGAAATGGGTTAGCCTGGGCTCCAGCTCTGCAAGCATTGTGAGGAATTTTAATTTCTTAGGCACCGCTTGTAATCGCCATTATATCCCTATTATTATTATTATTAGTAGTAGTATTATTAGTAGTAGTAGTATTATTATTATTAGTAGTAGTAGTTAGTATTAGTAGTAGTATTATTATTATTATTAATATTTGTATTGTTATTATTTTTATTATCATTATTATCATTATCATCATTATCATTATCTTCTCTACGTTCACTGAAAAGTTACTCATTTATTGATTATAATTACAATAATTATTAGAACAGTTGAATTTGAGATTCAGAAATGTCCAACCTTTGTGTGTGTGTGTGTGTGTGGACGTGTAAATTTTCAATGAAACAAACGCTTTCCTTGGGATGGTGGATGTGTCGAATAAAATGTTCTTGTCGCGTTTTGGGGCGTGGCTTGCAATGCATTCTAATAAAAACGTATTTCCGGTCTAGTTAACATCGGGGGATGATTTAATCTGGCATGTGCACGTCGATGATTGTGTGAGTTGGCGCATGTCTGTGATCGACATTCCCGGGGCTTTGTCGTCGCATGGCCAATTGAATTAATTTGACGAGGATGGTTACCTGTAGTTATTATTGTTTCGAACACAACGAACATGTATAATCCATTCATTTAATTATATTCTATTGTAGTTTCGCAGATGGTCTCCTGGGCAACAACATCGCCCTGTCACCACCACTGCCTCCTCCCCCCAAAAAAAAGATTCACCCAAGGCAGACGAAACATTGCAACATTGCCCCTCAGAGGCAAAAGAAAACAAATGGAGAAAAAAAACCCAAACCACAAAATAACAGCAAAAGTACAAAAACAACCAAAATGAACACACTCGCATACGTACATACATGCATGCATACATACATACATGCATATATACATACATAATATATACATACATACATACGTATACATACATACATACATACATACATATATTATAGTACATACATACATAGATACGTAAATAAATACATACATACATACATACCATATTCTTCCTAATAAACGCCCATGCCGTAATAAACACACCCCCCACCTGCCCCCGCTCACTACCATTCCGGTATCAATTTCTACTACCAACTGCTAACACGCCGTTACAAACTGCACACAACACGCTAACAACGTAGATCTAGATACAATAATAGATTGGTTCAACGAAAACATAATAATAATAATAATAATAATAATAAATAATAAATAATAATAATAGTAATAAATGTTACTGATACAGCGCTTTACCCTATAGGAAAAAGACTCTAAGCGTTTTACAATGACAGCAGAACAACATCATTATAATACATACTACTACACTCCATTGCATGATAAAACTTAGTCATAATCAAATGCATTATAGCGTAAAAAATGGAATTTTAATCCTGATTTAAAAGCTGTTAGTGAACTATCACACTTAATCTGTCGGGCGAAGAGAGTTCACAGAAATGGGGAGCCGATCACTGAATCAGATGTATAATACGAAGGAGCCACAGTGGAGCGAAGTCAATGGCGAAATATGACAATAAGTGACAACTCCACTAATAAAGACAGAACAAACACGTGACGTTTCGGGTATAACCCTTCGTCAAACAACAAACGAGAAATATCTAGAATCTAGATTTAAGTTACCTCAGGCATCACACAATGTGATATCAGAAGAAAAACAGAAAGGAGAAAGAAAGAAAGAAAAAGACAGTGATGATAAGAAACGTAGTAGAGGGAGGTGTGAAGAATGAGCGAGAATGGAAGGTTCAGATCTAGAATAAAATAAAAATATGAAAATAAGTATGTAATAAAAGGTGACAAGGAGATAGAGAGAGAAGGAGAGAGAGAGAAGAGAGAGAAGAGAGAGAGAGAGAGAGAGAGAGAGAGAGAGAGAGAGAGAGAGAGAGAGAGAGAGAGAGAGAGAGAGAGAGAGAGAGAGAGAGAGAGAGAGAGAGAGAGAGATAGAGAGAGAGAGAGAAGAAGAAAAAAACAGAAGAAAGAAAGGGAGAGAGAGAGGTGTGAGTGTGGGAAACAAGATCATGTTTTCTAAAGTGAAAAGAATGAAAAAAAAGAGGATAACTATAGTATAAGACTAGATCTATCTCTGACTGGGTCTAGAAAGAGAAATGATAGAGAATGAAAGAAATGAAGTATCAATCAAGGCAAAAATTTACACTGAAGGTGCAATATGTATACAAATTACAAATTTACCGATGCAATAAGGGAACAGAGTAAACAGCTTATCTGAAATTTCAAAAAAATGCCAGTTAGCACTAGCTGATGCTTTCCAAGTTATCGAAGTCTTAAGTATTTTGAAAATACTTAAGACCTTCGATAACAGATGTAATACATTGCATATTATTATATCGTTGGCACTTGGACCTCGCATGGGGAAATGTCTGTCTTTGTCTGCTAACGACGGGGTACCTATTTCTATTACGCTTTTGTCTTGTCTTTGTTTCAGGCGGCGCCTTGTCAAACAGCCTCGCCCTTTTCACTGACGTCCTTCATCTTGGAGCTGTTGGTTTGAGTGACCTTATCAGCTTCATCATCAGTCTGTTTGCCCTGTTCCTGTCTAATAAAGGGGCCACCAAGAAAATGTCTTTTGGATACCACAGAGCAGGTAAGGTCCTTCACACAACATTCACGCCACATTGATATTATTATTATGGCTATGGTTAAAGTTAGACTCATGTTGGACCTCATGGGTGGCTGGTGCCGGTTTCTGGTAGGTCCTACTTTTTCTTTTTTTTCACTCTTTCACTTAGCTTTCATCTGGCCATTTCCTGTGAATTCACTTTGAGATCAACACATATGGTGGACGTGGTAAATTTCAATGAATCAATCTTTGTCCAGAGGCAGGGTGTCGGCCTCTCAACTCAAGCCCCGCCGACGGCTGAAAAATGTTCTCGAGTTTTTTTCGACTAAAATCTACCCTACCCCCCCCCGTGGTCCAAGTAGGTGGATCGACACCTCGTCCCATCAAAAATGAATGATGAAAAGATAAGAGGTCCCGTGTGCAGATCACAACACTCTGTGCACGTTAAAGATCCCTTGGCTGTATACAAGGCAACCCGAGCAAAATTAAAAATCCAACCAAAACCCCCGATATCGCTTTAGTTGTGGATGTTGGTTACAAAATTAAACCAAACTCAACAAATGGATTTATACCGTTACCCTGCATAGTTAATAACACGTTATACATTATATTATGTTTTATGCCTTAACTTTCGAAACATATCTCAACGCTGCCAGCCTCAATCTCTGTGAGTGGGATGGTCGCCGCCGTTCTGAAGAGACTCAAATCGTCCCAAGCACATTAAAGATAAGACGTTACTGAATTTGTTATCAATTATCCTCAAATTTGTGTATTATTATCTTCTCCATGTGCCGAGTCTTAGGCAGACCCTTGGTGGCCATGGATCTCCATGGCTATGTGCCGAGTCTTGGGCAGACCCTTGGTGGCCATGGATTTCCATGTGCTGAGTCTTAGGCAGACCCTTGGTGGTCATGTATCTCCATATGCCGAGTCTTAGGCAGACCTTTGGTGGCCATGGATCTCCATGTGCCGAGTCTTAGGCAGACCCTTGGTGGCCATGGATCTCCATGTGCTGAGTCTTAGGCAGACCCTTGGTGGTCATGGATCTCCATGTGCTGAGTCTTGGGCAGACCCTTGGTGGCCATGGATCTCCATGTGCCGAGTCTTAGGCAGACCCTTGGTGGCCATGGATCTCCATGTGCCGAGTCTTAGGCAGACCCTTGGTGGTCATGGATCTCCATGTGCTGAGTCTTAGGCAGACCCTTGGTGGTCATGGATCTCCATTCTGCTCTGTCATTCGATGATCCTCGAAAGTGTTATTTACTCATCTGGAATAAAGAGCTGAGAGTATCTCACGTGGACGGAAGATAGTATTTTAAAAAGACTGTTTGTGTCTCTTTAGAGAAACGAAATAACATTTAAGTGCCGACTCATAAGGCACACCCACACACCTACACACTTACACATAACATAATATTATGATATTATTCCGCAATATAGTATAACCCATCTAGGAAAGGCATTTGTAGGTAAACAAGAATTGTCAACAAAAACCAAAATGGCAGTATACAACACAGTTTATTGTCCTACTCTCCTATATGGCAGTGAAACCTGGACCTTAGACAGTAGGGAATACAGTAGAGTACATGCAGCCGAAATCTAAGAAGAGTAGTAAGGAAAACTAAAAGAGACAAAATCAGAAACACAACAATAAGAGATCAAACCAAAGCAGATATCATAAAAACTAAGATAGAAATGAATCAACTGAGATGGTTTGGGCATGTTAACAGAATGAATGATAATAGAATAGCTAAATCAGTATACAGTGCTAAACCTCAAGGTAAAAGACCAAAAGGCAGACCTCGAAGAAAGTGGGAAGAACGTATAAAAGAGGCATCAACGCAAAGAAATTTAACTTTCACGGAGGGAAACAAAATGTCAGGACAGGGCAGCCTGGAGAAAGATCACTTCGGGCATCTAAACCCATACACCGGAAGGTAGAATGGGAGCTGATAAAGAAAGAAAGAAAGATATTATTTCTTCACATGCATAATATACATAATATTGTGTGTGTGTGTGTGTGCGCGTGTGTGTGTTTATGTGTGTGTGTATGAATCATCGCACTATCAAAAACGATTACACTACGTGTTTGATTGGATATGGCAAATAGTTGATCATAAACCAAGTACAATCTTTAAAAACACACACACACACACACAAAACCATTGTTGCTTGTTCTGAATGGCAGATTTACATTGGTAGCTCATATTTGGGGTCGTTAGGTTGTGGGTTCGAATCCTGCTAATAGTGATATATCTGGCGTTGCATTCTCTGGGGAAGACGCTTAACGCGCATTTCCCTTCTCGACCCCGGCGCAAGTGGATACCAGCATCAACCGTGGAGTAAACCGCGTGACACTAGTATCTTGTCCAGGAGATAATGTATTATCACCTGATCCACTTCGCGCTATAGGAACCGGGGTAATCTCTGGCTCTATGGGCTATAACCGCCTTAAAATAACTTTCTTTTTGTTTAGTCTGGCAGACTTACGATTTACGTCTCAATGTTTAGAATTTCACCCCTGAGATCGCCGGAGATGGTGGACTAAGGTGGGGGGGGGGATTTCAATGGAACGAAATTGAAATTCACGTGCAGACTTCTATAATGAAGACGTATTATGGTCTAGCTTTTGGGGAAACTCGGTTGTCTAGAGACAAGGTGTCGGCCTCTCAACCAAAAGTGTGGTTCAAGCCCTGGCAGGTTGAAATGTTTTCCTCGAGGGTTTTTTTTTCGAGTAAAACATACCTCACCCCCACCCCCACCCCACCCCAACCTCCCTGGTCCAGGTAGGTGAACCGACACCTGGCCCCTTCGGAGATGAACGATAAAAAGGAGATGACGACACTCTGTACACGTTAAGGATCCTTTCTTGGCTGTAGTTTCCAGGGCAGTCCGGGCAAAATTTAAAGAATCCTATGGTCTTTATGTGAGTAAAATCAAATTTAAATTCAAAGATCAAAATCTTGGTTATTGGCAAAGATGCTGTCTTCAGTGTGTTTAAAGAATCCTGCCAACTCCTCCCCCCTCCCTCCTCGAGATCACCTTACTAGTGGTGGATGTGGGTAAATTCAAATTTAAATTCAAAGATCAAAATCTTGGTTATTGGCAGAGATGCTGTCTTCAGTGTGTTTAAAGAATCTTACCAACCCCTCCCACCCCAACCCCAACCCCCCTTCCCTCCTCGAGATCACCTTACTAGTCGTGGATGTGGGTAAAATCAACATCAAGTTAAAAAAATCAAAATCAAAATCTTTTCCTTGTGGCTTTTTTGACACGCAGAGGTGCTGGGGGCGCTGTTCAGTGTGTTTCTCATCTGGCTGGTGTCAGGCGTCCTGTGCTACATCGCCGTGGAGAGGATCGTGCACGAGCACTACAAGAACGTCAAGGCGGACGAGATGCTCATCACCGCCTCCCTGGGAGTCGTCTTCAACATCATGTGAGTCGCCTGCTTGTTGTTGTTGTTATTATTATTATTGTTATTATTTTTTTAATAGTAGTAGTAGTAGTAGTAGTAGTAGTAGTAGTAGTAGTAGTAGTAGTAGTAGTAGTAGTGGTGGTAGTAGTAGTAGTAGTAGTATGTGGTTGTTGTTTATGAGTATATTGATGTAGTTGATGTTATGTATTTCTATCCATCTATGTGTCTGTCTGTTTGCCAATCTATCTATCTATCTATCTAACCATCGCTGTGTGTGTCTCTAAGTCCGTCTTTCTCTATGTTTGTTTGTCTGTCAGGTTGTCTCTCTCTCTCTCTCTCTCTCTCTCTCTCTCTCTCTCTCTCTCTCTCTCTCTCTCTCTCTCTCTCTCTCTCTCTCTCTCTCTCTCTGTCTCTGTCTGTCTGTCTGTCTCTCTCTCTCTCTCTCTCTCTCTCTCTCTCTCTCTCTCTCTCTCTCTCTCTCTCTCTCTGTCTGTCTGTCTGTCTGTCTGTCTGTCTGTCTGTCTGTCTCTCTCTGTCTGTCTGTCTGTCTGTCTCTCTCTCTCTCTCTCTCTCTCTCTCTCTCTCTCTCTCTCTCTCTCTCTCTCTCTCTCTCTCTCTCTCTCTCTCTCTCTCTCTCTCTCTCTCTCTCTCTCTCTCTCTCTCTCTCTCTCTCTCTCTGCACTGCTCTGCTCTTAAGATGTGTAGATGATGGTCAGTGCTGTTTAAATCCATGGACAATCGTAATTGCAATTATTAAGCAAATTAAAACCAATCTGCCTTGTTTTACTTTCAAACGCATTTAGTCACCATTACCTTAATCCTCTGACAATTTCTTGCGTTTTCCATGGGTGCGAACCTAGGCGACCCAACTAATTTTCACGTATGTACTAAGATCTAGGTCGAACAGAATCGACATTTCGTCTTACCTAAGGTAAGCTTGGGTTACTCACAAAACGACCAGCTGACATTGTGAATTTTATAGGCTTTTATGATGCTATAAATTACCCGACACCTTTATGAACGAAGCCTATTGTGTCACCACCAATGTTAGCAAGTGAAAGTGTCCTTTTATCTTCTCCGCTTACTCCCCCCACCCCAGCCACACCTCCCCATTCCCACCCTCCCATGCAAGTGAAAGTGTCCTTTTATCTTCTCCATTTACTCCCCCCCACCCCAGCCACACCCCAACCCAAGCAAGCAAACAAGTGAAAGTGTCCTTTTATCTTTATTTATCCTCTCCCTGCCCCCAACCCAAGCAAGCGAAACAAGTGAAAGTGTTATTTTATCTCCTCCTCTCCTCCTCCTCCCCTCCCCCCCCCCCCGCCCCGTAATCAAGGTCCCTATTATTGAATAAGTCTGTCCTTTCTGTCTCTGTTTACGACAATGTAATGGGGGAGGTGTCGCCTTGTCTCACTTTGTCTCTCAGTGTGTAATAGTATTGCAGTGTGTAGCTCGTCTTTATTGATTTACAGTATTGACACGCTTTGATGATCGCCGTTAAATAAACTAATGGGCCACACTGTCAACACACACACATACACACACACAGAGTTGCTGTTGTAGTGAGCTGTTTTGCATGGTGTGTCAACAACGGATTTTTATGTCTGTATGTCTATTGTACGTATGTGTGTTTATGTATGTATGTATGTACGTATGTATATTGTATGCATGTAGGTATGTATGTACATGTATGTCTTTATGGAATGATATATAAAGATAAAGCTGGATTAATAATACGTTTCTCCGCACCAGTACAGGCTCACCGACTGTATATCATTCATCCCCCAGCAGGCCATAAGTCCTTCTCAACTCCCGGGGGAAGCATACAGTACACACGCATGTTAGGCCTTTCGTACTAACACTCAGACAGTAAGGTAGATGAATGGATGAATACAAAACTGGATGGTGGTAGGAAGGTAGATGAATGAATACAAAACTGGATGGTGGTAGGAAGGTAGATGGATGATGGATACAAAACTGGATTGTGGTAGGAAGGTAAATGGATGGATGGATACAAAACTGGATTGTGGTAGGAAGGTAGATGGATGGATACAAAACTGGATGGTGGTAGGAAGGTAGATGAATGGATGAATACAAAACTGGATTGTGGTAGGAAGGTAGATGGATGGATACAAAACTGGATGGTGGTAGGAAGGTAGATGAATGGATGAATACAAAACTGGATGGTGGTAGGAAGGAAGATGAATGGATGGATACAAAACCGGATGGTGGTAGGAAGGTAGATGAATGGATGGATACAAAACCGATGATGGTAGGAAGGAAGATGAATGGATGGATACAAAACTGGATGGTGGTAGGAAGGAAAGATGAATGGATGGATACAAAACTGGATGGTGGTAGGAAGGAAGATGAATGGATGGATACAAAACTGGATGGTGGTAGGAAGGTAGATGAATGGATGGATACAAAACTGGATGGTGGTAGGAAGGTAGATGAATGGATGGATACAAAACTGGATGGTGGTAGGAAGGAAGATGAATGGATGGATACAAAACTAGATGGTGGTAGGAAGGTAGATAAATGGATGGATACAAAACTGGATGGTGGTAGGAAGGTAGATGAATGGATGGATACAAAACTGGATGGTGGTAGGAAGGAAGATGAATGGATGGATACAAAACTGGATGGTGGTAAGAAGGTAGATGAATGGACGGATGTGTGCGTACCTCAAGGTCTGTATGAGTTCATGTAAAGTGCGCACTTTCAGTCCCAAAGCAAATTGTGTTCAACAAGCTTCCAAGGTCAATTGACTTCGTTGGGAAAAGTTTTGCTTCGAAAAGCTTCAATGTGTATGTGTATTTATTGGAGACAAACAAGACGTGTGCAACGTGAGGTTGAGACCTTCAGTAATTTGGGAGTTGGAACGTCTGCGATCATCGCCCGCACAACTGTTTATCACGGGGGAAGGGGGGTGGTTCTCACCTCCGGAAGAGCTCCAAAACATGCATGACGTCAGTGTGTCTTCCGTGATTTCCCAAAGGGGGCGACTTGGCGAAATTGCTGTGTCACACGCTTTTTGGTACTGTAACACAGAGAGAGAGAGAGAGAGAGAGAGAGAGAGAGAGAGAGAGAGAGAGAGAGAGAGAGAGAGAGAGAGAGAGAGAGAAGAGAGAGAGAGAGAAAAGAGAATGGAAACAGGGGAAAAAAGGGGGGGGGTGTTAGGGCGTAGGGACAGAGAATAGTTATTGGGTCAGTTTCAATGCACCATCGTGTAACCCTGAAATGGATAGGGGAAAAACCCGGAAAGATAGCTAAACGGTAATTTTGCCTTCCCAAGCTGACGTCCCCTACTCACTTCTCAGAGTACTCTGGGATTAACTCCTCTAAGAGATTGTCCAAAACCACATGTTTTTTAGGGTTGGTTGGGGCGACCTGGAAACTCAAATATCTATTTAATTCCCACGTCGGGATTTAAACACGGGACTTCCAGTTTACCAGACAATCATCTTTCCTCGTTGCCACCGTCTCCCCGTCACGTCATCGAGGACAAGGTTTGATCCAATCCCGAGTTTCGGCTGAGACTGATATATTCGGGGTCGTGTTGTAACAAACCACTCGTCAATGTGGATCTATTATTGATCTTGCCTAAACCACTCATCAATGTGGATCTATTATTGATCTTATCATTCTCTCATAAAAAGACGCATTTGTTTAAAAAAAAAGAAAGAAAAAAAAAATGGCCCGCGCGTTTTCTCATTAAGTGGGAGCCCCGCCGAAGTAATTAGCTTTTGAAACGAGGCTCCATCGCACGTGAGGTAAGGGAGGAGCCTTGTGGCATACCGGTTTCCGCTGACGTATCGATCTGCATAGAACTAGAACGTCTATGTGTGGTATGTGAATGCAAGTAATTGCGCCTTGCTTAATGCTACATCCGGTTTACAGGAAAGAAAGGTCGGCTTTTTATTTAACCCGGTAATTTGTTACTAAATTAATTATTGCCGTCATGTTGTTTGTCTGTATGAAGGACGGGGACAGAAGTACATGTACAATAATATAGCTGTCACAAATCATGGCGTTGTTGTAATGAACTAGCACTACAATAACTACGACAATATTGCTATGGTATCTACTTTTACTCTTTGTCCCCCCTCCTGTTCCACATCCATCCTAATTCTACGACTACTATGACTGCTATTATCACTACTACTACTACTACTACTACTACTACTACTACTACTACTACTACTACTACTACTACTACTACTACTACTACTACTACTACTACTACCGCTGCTGCTGCTGCTACTACTACTACCACTACTAGTAGAGAGGAAATACGAAATTGAATATGAAGGCCTAATAGGTAAAACAGAGACAGTTACAAAGACAGAAAAGTTTCGGGCAAAACTGCCCTTCCTCAGTCACACAATAATGATACAAGAAGGATTTAGTAGTCGTGAGTAACACTGTATGGCGCCAAAAGGTGGCCGGTCATGTGATGACCCATCACGTAGATTCCATGAGTAAGCCTCATAACAATAGAAACCAAATGTATATGTAATAAATAAAAATATAAGAAAGTGAAAAAGGAAAAAGAAAAAAGGGGGAAATAAGGGAAAGAGGAATGAGGTAAAGCCGCTAATGAGCAGAGGCAGATAGAAGAAATAGACAGGGAGAGACAGCCAGACAGACAAAGAGAGAGAGAGAGAGGGGGGATCATACTGCTATTGTAATGATGAATTAATGATATTGTAGTTTGCTGTTGAGGCCAAGAGGGTGGCACGTACCACATTGGAATCTGTCACGCCAAGTGCCATAGCACTGGCAGGCAGCAGTGACTGATATGTTTAGGATACCCTGATAGTCACTGGAGTTAAAGTGAGAAGGAACAGGTTTGGAGTGACAGTTTCTGATGTCGGTGAGGTGTTGGGTAAAGCGGTCAGCTAAGCGAAGACCAGTTTCCCAATGTACCTCATAGGACATTGTTTACAAGAAATGGTGTACACGATGTTTCTGCTGACATACGTGAAGACTGAAGTGACTTTCAGTTCATGGTTGGGGAAGGATACGGATACCACTTCCTCAACATAAGTGCAGGTATTACAACGTCTCCTGCCACACTGGCGAGTACCTGTGTAGGAAGGAGTATGTAATCTGCTGTTGACCAGGAGATCACGAAGATTTATGTCCTGCCTGTAAACAAAAAGAGGCGGATCAGAGAATACATTTCTTGTTCTAGGATCATTTTGAAGGATGAAATAATGTTTTGAAACCAAGTCCTTTATGTGTTTATTGTAAGGACGATATATCATGATAAGCTTCCCTCGGTCATTAGGGCTTTTGCTTGAGTTTAGGCATGATCGAGAGTGTTGTAGTGCTTGGATGTGGTTGAGAGCAGATAAAATGATATGTTGTGGAAATTCTCTTCCCCGAAAGAATTCACCCATTCTCACGGCCTGTTCCGCGAAGTCTATGTCATCCTGACAGAGACGACGAAGACGCAGAAATTGAGAGAAAGGGATTGAATTCTTCGATCTCCTCTCTCTCTCTCTCTCTCTCTTCTCTCTCTCTCTCTCTCTCTCTCTCTCTCTCTCTCTCTCTCTCTCTCTCTCTCTCTCTCTCTCTCTCTCTCTCTCTCTCTCTCTCTCTCTCTCTCTCTCTCTCTCTCTCTCTCTCTCTCTCTCTCTCTCTCT
>JAXRKP010000015.1:15000-112500 GCA_037039925.1 Doris montereyensis | reverse complement strand
TATCTAACGTAGCTAAAGACAAACAGTGAGGCAAGGGGCATGTCAGAAGTGAAGGTAATGACACAAGATAATATGAAAGCCCCTTATGACACTGGGGGAACGAACTGTCAGTGAATATGACTGCTAATCATGACTGGATTCGTGTGAAAGACATTGCTAATGAGGGAGCGTAGTTAGCTCGATTGGTAGCATACTTTCTTTTCATGGCGAGGCGATGGATGCCGACGCAGAGGTCGCGGCTTCGATCCCCATGGTGGCCAGGATTTTTTCTCTCTTTTCCTTGTATTTGTTTCGTCTTTATTCCTATGGGGCTTTCATATTATCATATGTCATTACCTCTACTACTACAACTACTACTACTACTACTACTACTACTACTACTACTACTACTACTACTACTGCTAGTAGTAGTAGTAGTACTACTACTACTACTACCACCACCACTACTACTACTACTACTACTACTACTGCTGCTGCTGTTGTTTCTGCTGTTGCTGCTGCTACTACTACTACTACTACTACTACTACTACTACTACTACTACTACTACTACTACTACTACCACCACCACCACTACTACTACTACTACTACTACTACTACTACTACTACTACTACTACTACTACTCTACTACTACCACCACCACTGCTGCTACTACTACTACCACTACTACTACTACTACTACTACTACTACTACTACTACTACTACTACTACTACTACTACTACTGCTACTACTATAACTACTACTTCTGTTACTAGTACTATTGTTACTATTGTTTATACTGTTGCTATTATTACTGATGCTGTTGCTGTCGCAGCATTGCCACTGATGTTGCCGGTGCTTCCATTCAAGCAGAGAATGATTTGTTTTCGAGGCATTATGTTTCTTCTTACACACCTAAGGCATAGATACACCACGTTCCCCCTCTTGTAATAGTTGGTATTATTCTCTCTTCCTTTCTTTGCCCAGAATGGCCCTTGTCCTGCACTCGGAATGGTGTTGTAAGAGCGCCCACAGCCAGAGCAAGTTTGGCCACGGACACAGCCACGGAGTGAGTCCTGACTGGCCTTGCTTAGATAGAATGCTAATACAAAATGCAGTCGTGGTGGTGTTGAGATGGTTGCCATGGTTATGAGATGGTTGCCAAGGGGAATGGGATGATGGTTATGGTGATGAGAAAGTCGCCGATGATGATGATGATGATGATAAGATGTGTTTTGATGATCAGAGCATAGAGCATTGTTATGGAGATGTAGTGGTTGATTGGGGTGATGAGATGGTCCTTATTTGGGAAAAGACACACTACATGTTTCACCTTATTAATATCATAACTATATTACTGAGGTGCAAATAGGTATGGGCTATTACAGCCTGTGACAAATAAACATATTGACTGGAAGGGGACGTTTTGCATCTCCTGTTTTGAATGCTGTACTGACTGAAACCAGGATCTAAAGAGAAAGAGGGATTTCTAGTCCGTATCCCGCTTAAGCGCAGGCTCACTGACTGTACATTCTAATTTATCCCCCAGCATGCCATTTCATTAAAAAAAAATCCTTTTCAACTCCCTGGGGAGCATACAGTACAGCGACCTGTCAGGCGTTTTGCACTTACCTACTGACAAGATCTTTCTCTACCTATAGCTGTATTCTCATTCACACCTGAGTCGAGTGAGGAAAACAGAGTGAAGCTACCTTCCTAAGAGTACAACGTCCTGAAAAGAAGAAAAAACCCATCTGGACCAGCAGCAAAGAGCTTAGAAGCAGTGTGTCGGTTGTGATTACAAACTCACAATTCTACTGTTTCACTTTGAGACTCTTGCTCTATGGACTGCTACACCTGACAGGAACTCTTCTTCTTCTTTTTTCTTCAGACAATAAATTAGTTTTACCATTTTCTTTCTTTCCTCCGTTGGTACAAACACCTGTGTGCCCTCATTCAATTGTAAGTGAATGGTTTTAATCGATGGTGTTGGTGTGCCTACTTAAAAGTTAAAATATGAAGATGGATTTATAGTTTTTATCCATGATCAAATACAGGCTCACCAACTTTCCATCATTATTCCATTCAAAAGTCTTTATCAACCTTCTGGGAGAAGCATTCAGTACAGTGTAGATATGTCTGACAGACGCTTCATACTAACCCGCAGACAAGATCCTTCTTTGACTGTATATGGCAGGGCATTTATTCACACCTGAGTCAAACGAAGAAAGAAGAGCGAAGAAGCATTAACAAGAATACGGAGTAGTATAAAAAACCTGGATTAGCAAGGGTATTGAACCACCATTGTCATGATTGCATCAGAACACTATCGATTGTTCCACAACTTCTTTCCTTTCCCTCTTTCGCATGTCTTTCATCGTGCTGTTTCCTCTTAACTCACCCTGAGATTACTACATGTGGTAATAAGGAAGTTCCTTCAAGGCTATTACAGCTCATAAAGGTTTCTATACCATGAAGTGGAACAGGTCATTATAATAATCACCTCCTGGACAGGATGATAGTCTGATGCAGGTTGTTACTCCGAAGCTTGTGTTTGTACCCATTTGCATCAGGCTCAAGAAGGATAAACGCATGCTTAATGTCTTTCCTGTTTCTGTTTCTGTTCAGAAATCTGCAAAGGACCTATTGGTTTGTCCCGCAGATGGTTTTACAGTTTGAAATGAATTTGTGTAGGCGTTGTTTAAATTGTTCAGTGGTCTGAGCATTTGCAATGTTAGCTGAAGCTCATACCATTCTGAAACTGTGCGTTGCGCAAAGGCATATTTGTTGATGTTACACCTAGGTTGGTAGCGTTGGAGGTTGTGCCCGTTATTAGACCTCGTTCTCAGTGTATAGCTGCTGAAGAATTGATGCCATGGAAAACATCGTCAGACCTAGCTCAAGTAGGATTCAAACCCGGCACTCATGATCTCAAGTCTGGCAGCCTTACCACTCAGCCACCGACGCCACTTCATGTGGTGGACATGTGTAAATTCCATTGAAATAAACAAACAAACAAACTCATTGGTGTGTCGTGACTCCTTTCAGGGTCCGTCCAAAGGTCATGCTCATAGCCACGCCCACCAAGGTTCGGAGTATGAGCCACTGCAGTCAGCCGTCGACTTTGACGACGAGTACTTGGAGAGGCATGACCTTGATGAGGACAAGACGAGGAACGGGGATGACTTGCATCACAAGGAAATGAGTGGACGAGGAGTAGAACGGGAGGAAGCGATGGAGGAGGCAGCAGACAATGAACACCACCATCAGCACAAAAACCTCAACGTCAGAGCGGCCTTTATACACGTCGTCGGTGACATCATCCAGAGTTTGGGTGTGCTAGTGGCAGCACTCATCATCAAACTTCAGGTAAAAAATCAATCACTCAAAATTAATGGAAATTGCCTTTTTAGTTTTTTTAAATATGGACAAGAATGTGACCCAGTCTTTAAATGGTTATTACCCTTTTTCTTTTTCTTTTAACTGGGAAAAATCAAGTCACCATCTTCAGACTTTAAGCACAATTAATAAATTAACAAACAATTAATAAATTTATTAAAACATGCATCTAAATGGAATAATGAACCCCTCTCAAGAAATTTTACATGGCAGCTCTCTGCTCAGGAAAGACGGGTGTTGCATTGACTCATGACTTTGGTATGTAATCTCAGAGTCTGTCATGTAGCTATATGAGCAATGATCCAGGATGCTATATCATTGACATGTTTCTGGATTGTTTCTAGAAGTCTACAAGATTTTTGTTTTATGGGTTTTGAGTAAGAGTTATTTTTACCTAGATTCGATGAAATTCTATTTACATCAATCAAAAAGAAACAACACGTTAACGATATCATTTCATTGGAAACAACAACACACGAATGAAAAGAAGAAGAACAACGAAACAACGAGGCATGATAATGTCATCACAAAATGGCTGTGAATTAACTGAAGTAAATGAAGAAAGAAGGCTGGTTACCACTAGTCAAAAAGATGAAAGGGTGGGCTGAGGACACAGCAGGCAGCAACATGATTAGAATGATGATAACTCGTTGCTTCGCTTTGCCTGCAAACACGGTGGTGGTTGATGGAACCTATTGGTAAGATCGATAAATTTCAACTAAAAGCAAGCTATTTTAGAACACAGCTAGCTATATTATATTATGTAAGATGCTTATTTTCATGGCTAACCGTTTTGTCCATTTGTCGTTTCTTATTTCAGCCTGAGGAGAAATACCGACTGGCAGATCCAATATGCACATTTTTGTTTTCCATTCTAGTCCTAATCACTACCATAGCTGTTCTCAGGGACACCATCCGCGTCCTAATGGAAGGTACGACATGTTAGAGTGCCACCTATTTACTTGTCTTCTCCAATCACTTTCTTGAATCCGTGGTTTTCAAAAACAATTTTGGTACAGTGGAAAACCTCTCTAATCGGAACCCGGGGAATAGGGAGACCCAGCCAATTGGGAAGAAATCCCAGGAAAAGAATATAATTTTTTCTATATATTTTACCTCTCTAAAGGGGAAAGATCCCTGGTTAATCGGAAGAATTTTCGCTGCTTTGCATTGATTATCATCACCATTTCCCCCATAATTATTTATTCCAACACTTATTTGTTATCCAAATTTTGTTTCAGAGTTAGCAAAGTATAAATTATTACACCTGCATTAGTTCCACACGTGTTATACGTTGCATAATGTGTACATGATGTGGCAAGTGCCAGTTCATGATGACCATAAGCCAGACATTCATTACAAAGGTGTGAAATCAGGCATCGAGCCTGACCTTGCTCGTCCACCTAACAATACTGTACGGTGTTAACACGAGGCGGTGCTCTGAAATCAGACCTGTGCACTGTCATAGTGTTTTATTGCCCACTCAGCCTGTCAATTACAAGGATGGACTTGCGAGAAGATTTAACGATCCACCATGCATTCTTGATTATGTGTCCTGTTTATCTACAGTCCAACAAAGCTTGACCACTCATGAATACCATCTTTGTTTTGACCAACTGGTCCTGTGGCTATTTGTTCGTTAAAATTCTGTATCTTACCACTCACGGAAGGGCTTATGTACCTTATAATGTTGAGGGAAAACAAAAATTCCTAGGTCCTCGGAAAATTAAGAAACCCGGCTAATCTGGACAATTTTACAATCCCCGAGATTTCCCGATTAGAGAGGTTCCACTGTAAATAAAAATAATACACAATGCACAATGTGTTTGCACTTTCAGGCTCATTTATAGATCTAAACAAAAAACTTGAGTTGCTTGTCAAGATAAATTTTTGCCTTATTTATTTCCAAAACGCCAATCATTTTTTCTAGCTAGTTAAGCTCTCTATGACAAATTGTCGGCTTAGAATTTATAGCGTTCTAACAGTACATAAAACCCGTTTTGAGAGAGAAGGCTGTCAAGTTCTCAGCGGGAAAGAGAATCTAGAGTTAGTACCTATATATGCAAATGAACTTTGTGACAAATGTAGACTGATCTTGGGTACAATCTGTTTTTGGGATAGGACAAAAATTGACGACTGTGTATCTGATACTATTACCATAACTCCAAAACTGTCAAATATGCAATATAAAGGTTCCTTCAAGGCCGTTATGGCCCATAGAGTCAGAGCTTATCCTGGTTTCAATAGCATTAAACGGAACAGGTGATAATACATATAATCTCCTCCTGGACAGAATGCTAGTCTGTTGCAGGTTTTTACTTCCAAGCTAGTGTTTGTACCCATTTGCAACTGTATTGAGTGGAGAAAATGCTTGTTAAGTGTCTTTCCCAAGGAACACAACGGCGGGCCTGGCTTTGCCAGGATTCGAACCAAGGACCTCTTGATCCCCAGCCTGGCAGCCTAACCACTTAGCCACCAAAACCACCAAATGTGTAATGAGGACAATATTATTCTGAACCAACAATATGTCAAGGTGTAAGATCATAATATACATAAAAGGAAATGTAATACAGATGTTAGGAAACATAGAGAAGAAGACATGAGAAACACAAGGAAATAATATAGCAATAGCAACGCTAGATCCGTCCTTGGGAAAGCCACTTAACAGACATTTTCCCCATTCAACCCAGGTACAAGTGGGTAACAGCAACAGCTTGGGAGTGAAAACCTGTAAGAGAAGCTGAGATAATAAAGCTCTTGCTCTATGCACCATAAAGGCCTGACGGAAAAATATGTGCATTAACAGATCTTCGCTGGCTTTACTTCATTGATCATTAAGTTCTTTTTTATTCTTTTTCATGATAACTGACTGCATCAATTTTTTTTAAGTATTACTGCAGCATGCATAACTTTGAATTAAGCTGTGGTAAATCGATTTTGATTTTAAAGTAATGTATTTCATTTATTTTTGTCTTCACTGCTGCTGCCCAATTTAAATATTTAAATTTTTGCTGGTAGCTTGTTCTACAATCTTTTGTTGCACAGTGGTAAAATAAAGTGAATAACGAAAAAAATGACAATGGGGCATTACATTAACCCATGGCTCTGTCAGATGGTGCCAATGTGTTCCCTCTAAGCTGTATGTGTAGGCATGCACACACCATGAGAAAGGTTGCATACAGTTGAGAAATGTCTGCGCAGGCCAATAAAAAAAATAATTTTTGCCTAACGCTCATTCTCTTGCACAAAGCGCACAAAATTGGGATTTTTCCGTCAAACTTTGCGCAACACCAAAACATGTATGCACTCAGATTAGAACAGATGAGAGGAAACACTGCTTACAGACTACAACATAGACGTGGGCTGGGCGATTGGAGAGGTGTTGTCGTGGACATATGCTCCTGGTAAGCACAAGGAATTCTGCATTGTTTGTTTCGTTGGTCGCTCCAACCACGTAATGGCAACAGGTGAATTTGTCACTTATTGTCGTTCATCGCTTGTGACTTTATGCACTGTGGTTGTTGGTGCAGACTGCCCTGTAAACAGCAAAGGGATCTTTAACATGCTCAGAGCGTTGTTATCTGCAAATGGGACCTCCTTTTTATCATCCATCTGTGGCTTCTTTAGTGTTTTGTAGGGTAAACTAAGTGCAGGGGACTATAAATGATTTTAAAATCAACATGGGATGAACATTCATACAAACATAAAGAAAGCTGCCAACAGTGTACAAAACGTTAGAAAAAAGATGTATTTTTCTTGTCTTTCATCGTTTCCCCATCCTCCTCAGGTGTACCAAGAGACCTTTCACACGACAAGCTGAAGCGTGACCTGTTCTCCTTGGATGGAGTCGTGATGGTGCACAGCCTTCAAATATGGGCCTTAACAATCAGTAGAAATGCCATAGCCGTTCATCTCGCAGTCGGTGAGTCTCATATTGACGGCATTTCTGATGAGCACAGAGTCATTTAACATTGAATAGACATAGCTGCCGACCAATACGTAAAAAATGTAATTAACACTTTTTTTGGAGGGCTTTGAGTCATTAAGTTTGTATTCATTTTAAAAAGTATGTACATGAGAGTTAATTGTAAGTTTTGTTTAAAGAACTCACAAATCAACGACAGAAACTTAAAGAGATTGGGATGAAAATTTGAGACACCATTCTGAGTTGGCAAAACTGCCGTTCGCAAGTCGCCAAAAGGCCAGTGATCAACAGAATTTTCATTATTCACCTGAAAGGGGTTAATTTTAGTTAAATTATTGATGTTTTCTGGTATATTGCAGGGTGTCGCGCTTGTAAAAACAAGTTCGATCAATCACAGTCTGTTTTTGAGATTTGAAACGGTTGGCAGCTATGTATGTATAGATGTTTTGCTACATTCTCACAAGGCTAGACCTACATGTGAGAAAGCTTTCATTAAGAATTTTATACTCTCCGGATTTCTCTTCTAAAGCGTCAAGAGCCTCATCCTTTTATTGGATATAGATGTATGCAAAAAGGAAAAAGATAGGAAGACTTTGACGGCCAAGAAAGAACTGTCAGCATTCGTTGATAACAAAGAGCTAGAATTTAGAGTTTTAACCTTGAATATTTACATGGAAAAGGATAGTGTGGTAATATGTGGCATAAGGTGTGATTTTTTTTTCTGGTGCATTAATTAAAGTGTTGCTCTCGTTTTTACTGCGAAACTTCTGAGAATGCCGAAAATGTAAACTGTGTAGTCGTACATTTTGACACAACTTTTCGTTTCAAAGATATAAAGTGATAAGCGTATAGAAATGTTATCATGTTATATGCTGCCAGAGTCAGAGCTAGATTGTCTTTCTTACCATTAAAACATTTTTGGGTTATGATAATTATTATAGAAGTTACAGCCTTTAAAAATGTGATGTGTTATTTTTGTTGCATAGCTTACATATTTAATTCTTTACCTGAAACGTCCTGTCTTCTTTAGTAGAATTATCACTTATTACGTATTTAAATTTTATGAGAGGAGGGAAAGACACAAAATAAAACCCACTGTTTTAAAGTACAGGTGTTGTAACTCCTTTAAAAAAAAGAAAAGCTGCCCTGAAAATTTTAATCTGCCATGTCACTGATTGTTATTCTTTTTTTTTCCCTCTCTCTTTCTCTCTCTCTTACTTTCTTTCCCCCATCACAGATGATCCGCGTATACACGACCAAGTGCTTTCCTCCGCTACTTACCTGATTCAAACACGTTATCAATTCTACTATTCAACAATCCAAGTTGAGTTGTACGACCCAGTGTCATGACCACCTGCCAAAAATGCCTCGAATTTGAGAATTGAGTCTTCCAGTATCCAAAACAGTTTATTCACGCAACTATTCAGCCTATTAACATGCTAAATTAATTTGTATTCCTGTTGGGACGATATTTTTTTTGTTGATCCTTTTTTTTTCGGAGGGGGGTTACCTTTTGTATTCAGGATCTGTTGAATCACATTGATCATGTTTTGTAAAGATGATTTTTGTAATGAAAAAAAGAAAATGGCCTGTTTCTTGTTGTTTTTCCATTTTATTTCTTAAATTTGTTGTTGTTGTCTGAAGAAAACGGACACATCAGGTAAAAGAACATTTAAATTATCTTCTTGTTAATTTAATGCTTTGTCGGATGATCCATAGCATTTAGCTTTGCCAGGACTATAAGTGAAATGCGTAATTTGATAAACCCATGTGATGGTGCCTCTTGCTGTCATAAAGCATTATGTGATGAAGAGAAATCAAAGGATATTTCGTATTTTAGCCTCAGCCTTATGAATCAATTTTGTGCTTTGTTTAAACTGTCTTGTCGAAGTCAAATAAATTTTATAAGTGAAGAAAACCTTAAAACTTGTATTGTAATCTCTGGTTTTTGAGTTAATTCTGTGCTTTGTTTAAATTGTCTTGTCAAAATCAACTAAGTTTTTTTAAAAGAAAAGGAAATTATTTATTAGAAAAGCCATACAGGCCAACAATCTAGCCAGTTAGGACAAATGTCTCAAGCTGTAAGTAGTAGTACTACTTTAGAAATGGCACAGAAATATTCAAAATGTCTCACTCTTACTTATGATTTTATCACCTGTTCCGCTTCACTCTATATAATCAGGGATAAGCTCCAGCTCTATGGGCCATAATGGCCTTAAAGGAACTTTACTTTTACTTACTTTTACATAGCCAATGAGTTGCAGTGATTTTTACGTTGCAGGCAGTTGTAATCGATGCTTTCTCTATTTTTTGTTTCATCTCTTTCTTTTTTTTTTTGTCATCGTTCTTCCTTCTGGATTGGTTTGTTATGTTTTGTTTCGGGTTTTTTTGGGGGAGGGGGTTGTGGTGGGCCTTTGACAAGGGCTACTGGTAGGCCCTACTCCTTCCTGTCATCTTGCTGTTTCCTCATAAATTTCCCCCCTGAGATCACCGCATAATATGGTGTGGACAGGGTAAATTTCAGTGAAACAAACAAGAAATCCATTTTGTTAGTGTTTTCCTCGGGAGTGTTTTTATATAAAACAGGTGCAGGCATGTTTCATTTTGAGGTCAAAGCAAGAGTGAAAATATTAACAGAGAGCAAGAGAGAATTTTAGCAATGGCTTTGAGCCGACACAAAGAGAATTGAGTAATAATGAGTTGTGGCAGTGAGGGAAATCAGAAACAGAATCAATGTCTTCCAGTATATTTTCATTTTGAAGTGTTAATGAAATATCATGTTTCCTTTATTACAAGTATTTTTACTGACAATATTTGTAATTTGGTTTTTAAAACCCAGTTATTAAAGGAATGTGATTTTAAGCCATCAGTTCCTCTGCGTAAATGATAATTTCCTAAAAAATTTTTACCTTGAAGGTCAGTTACCCAAACCTTTTTTTCCCCAAACAAAATCCAAGAATACTTTTACATATCATATGATTAACAGGACAGAATGTCATACTCGTGAATCAATAAGAATGACGTATATGGAAAGAGGCTAAGCAAGGATATTAGACAGTAAATAATGATCCAATTTTGGTTCTAGTGTGCTATTCATCTTACCATTGCCTGTGTGGGTGGTTGGCGGGCTCTGATGGTAGATCCTACCTCTTTCATTTCATTGCTTCAGGAGTTATATTTTTCTATATGCTCTTTTCACCCTGAGATCATAGCATGTGGTAAAGTGGAGGGGGTAAATGGTAATAAAAAATATTTTTACCAGTACCAGTTGTCCTTATTCAGCTGTTTGTGGACAGCGCACCCAATTGTTGCACTGCCTTATATTGATGTCCTCTTGTCACATTCGAGCATCTTCCCTTTCCCACATTCTGTTTTACTCATTTTTCACCACGGACCAGAGGCATTAATTTGCGTTTATCAACAATTCTCTCTTTCTGTCTGAGTAGAAAATGGCAAGGCCCATTTGAAAATTGCCTAGAGGTGAAAGAAAAATGTTTAAAGTTAAAGATTTCATTGAAAACGGAAAGAATATTTTCTGTATTTATAACTCTATATGGCTACCATTTGTTGGTGAAGAATATGTACATGTGCCATCATAAACCACCTTTTAGAGCTGGGTTTTTGTTTAATTGCTTTGTTGTAGCCTTAAACAGAAATTTAAGAAATGTCTTTAAAAATAGCTAAATACATTGCTAAAAAAAAAAATCAAATCGAAATGTTGGCATCAACAAGTTTACATCTGAACGGACATGATATGATGTTCTCACTATAAATAACAGAAATTTGAAACATATGATAAAAATATCAAGTGTATGTACATTGGTCAAAGTCAACTTGCATGTTGTATTTTATAAATTTCCCGATGATGTTGTCAAAGTCACTTCTATGGTGCTTATAGAATTCATATTGTTGCTGAAGTTCCACAGAACGTTTGACCAATTGCAAATAATAATTGTTTATTTGTTGCCCAGCTCTGGGACAGCCTTATATATTATGTTCATAAACTATTAATTATGTGCAGTCTGAAAATCATATGAATTGATCTCTTGCTGGGCGATATAACGTGGTGAAACCTAGTGGGCAAGCTAGTATTCTGGTGTGTAGATTACAGCTATAACCAATTTTTACCCCATATATATATATATATATATATATATATATATCTGTGTTGATAAATACATGTACATAGAAAAATTGTCTCTTTATGGAGAGGGTAGGGGAGGAGGGATCAATGCTTACATATTGGAATATCCAGATTTTTAACTATTTTACTATTGTGCTCTAGAGTAATATTATAAAAGAGATGTATACTTATATATTATGTGGATATGTATTATTGGATTTTACCTATGTAGGTAGAAATGTAAACAAACTACTGGTCTTACCCATTTGAATAGAAAATAAATTCACAGGGACAATGTATGATTAGATTTCACCCATGTAAGTAGAAATGTAAACAAACTGCTGGTCTTACTCATTTAGACAGAAATTCACGGGAATTTTGTGTTGGAAGTATAATGCCGCAGCATCAGTTCTAAAGAACAAGAAATTTTTTTAAAAGAGAACATATTGATTAAGAATCTTAGCCTACGTAATATTTCAGTCCTGTGTAAAGTTTGGATGAAGTTAGACCTAAATCAATGCAGGCTCCATATCTATATGTATATATAATTTTGAGTTAGTTGTTCTTTGTTCGCCAAAGGCTGTGTAGCCAGGCCACTAAGAGTAACCCTATTTCTAAGTAGGTTCTAAATTATCCCAATCCCAAGATCTAGGCCTGGGCACTACTCGAGCCATTACTCGATACCAACAAATACAAGGCTTCGAGGTGTTTTATTCGAATCTGACCACGGTTTCGAAATCAGCGAGTCCAGAGACTAGACGAGATGAATCTCATTTTGATACCAACCTACGCTGTAACTACCAACTACTTTGCCTTGACAAAACGAGAGACTGAGAGAAGAAAGTGAGAGGTGTGAGCCTAGCTAACATTCAGTCCGTTGCTGCACCCTCTTCATCACGGTGACAGTTATAGCAGTTACCATCGTCTCTCACTGGGTCTGTTTTTTACTATTGTGACGCTTCAATCAACAGCAATGAGGTCACAAGCAGCCCCCCCCTCCCCCCCCCCACCAAACAACCAAGGCCCAAGGGTCAGAGTGTTCAGTGTTCATATTAGTATAGTTCTGAATGCACAAGGCCGTCTCGTTGTATTAGTCAAAACGAGTACTCGAATAACGAATAACATGTGACATGACAAGACGGTAGTTGGTATCAACGAGCAATAGAAAAATGAGTGTTGCCCAGGCCTACCAAGATCGTTTTCATTTGAGGAATTTGTTCACCAGAAATAACGTGTAATTGGTGAAAACAAGCTTGTTGGAAATAATTTCTTGTTTTTATTTACGATAATTTGAAATAAGTAAATGACGACTGAATTTTTTTACGCCTTTTCATAATGGCAGGCATGTGAAAGCTAAGTGCTCAACCTTGTTGTAGTACCTCACAGTTTAGTTTTAACTTCCTTGGATAGATTTTCATCTCCCCTGCTGAAAATAAATTTCTGTTTCTGTGTTTATTTGTTGTTGACTTTGTTACCTCAGTTTAACTCTGATGCCTGGCTTTCCTTCAGACTCAGAGTAAAATACGAGTCATATGAAATTTTCAGAAATTTGCCTTGATAAGGTGAATAAAAGCTGTAGATAATTGTATGAACTTTACCTTTAAGTTGTATTGATGAGATGTAAGTATATTTGGTATAAGAAATTTTGAATGTGATAAATTATTTTATATCATGTTTTACGTTACCTTTTATTGGTGTTCATAAACTTTTGTACCGGGTATATTTAGTAAATGTAATATTATGGTCATGCTTCAAGTTTCAAATGCAAATATTGATTCTGATTCCCGCAGGAGAAAGAATTGACTCTAATTTCATCTGAGTCTCTCCTTGCACAACCAAGATGTCATTGTTTTTATTCAGAAATGAAATCAAAATTAGATTTTCCCACAATTAGAAACATTGTTTGGTTATCAACTGCTCGCTCCTGTCTTATAGCGGTACTTCAAAGTTAAGATTTGAATAAATTTAAAGAGTAAGTTCCATACCCATAAGAAGAGAATCGGGAGTAGAGTCCAGACTTTCTAGGCATAAGGCATAATTAGTTTGCCACTGCTTTCCATGCCGCCTTTATTTTCACCGAGTCTGAATAGACCTAGCTACCCATTCCGCTCCTGAGTCGACGGGAGGGCCAAAAATGTGCCCGGATTTGGGAATGGAACTCAGGCACCATGGGTGGTAGTCAGACGCTCTACCAATTGAGGTACTGGCACTTGGCACCTTTTTTTTTTAGAATAAATGTAGATGGGGGAAAAATACATATGGAAACATACTTATTTATAAATATGTAACTACTTATATATAAATTATTATAAATATATATCTATAAAATGTCTTTAAAAATGTTCATATAGAGACACGTTAAAAAAAATGTCTAACAATTATTATCTTCTTCTTTGCCTCAGCTCCTTGCGGAGATACTTTGTGCCAATGCCTGTGTCCTCACCTTTTCTTTTTTCTTACAAATATTGTAGTGGTACATATTTTTGATAACTCAGACGTTTTTAATCGTATGTATATTAGATCACCGGCTATTGACTTGTGCAACAACAAATGGAAATGAAATTTGAAAAAATGTTAGTAGAGTTTTGTATACAGGTGTTTTCATCAGAATGGTAGCAATGTGTTTATGGTAAACTTGGATAATGGCATTGCGAATATAAAGTACAAAAAACACAATGTATATGAAAGGATTTTTTTTTTTAAATTTTTCCCTTTAATTGAATGCATTAGTTCTCTTTATACTTTATGGAAGCAAAGCATAAGGATTGTAGGGCATTTTAGAAGTAGAACGTTATCTCCATGTATCCTGAAAGACGGCTTAAACGTTGTTGGCAATGATGATAAATTGCTACTGGTAGGTTCTACCTTTTTCCTTTCACTCTTTCTCACTTCTTTTATAGTTCACCCTGAGATCACTGCATGTAATTGACAGGGTGAATTGCAACAGAATGAAAAGATAGATATGATGACAAAAAATGTTAATCAAATCTGCAAACCTCTGATCACGGCTTATTGAGTTTGGGAGTGTTCATGAAAATTTGTATCACTTAATTTGCTTATCTATGTGTCTTACAAAACAGCAACGTCTGTTTGTCGAATAACACCTTAATTCCAGCTTTCTTTCCTTCTCTTCCTTTCTTTCTTAGTTCCCATTCTTCTACCTTCCGGTTGTACGGGTTACGTGCATCTTTGTCAGTTCAATTCAAAATTGAAATAGAGGCCTATCGTCGATTTCCGTCTTTCTTCAAGTTTCAAATTGAAGCTGTAACTTGTAAGACCCAAGGCAGTTTTATTTTCAACTATTTAAGAGAAAGTAATGGAAAAAAGAGCTGTATTTATTGTAATTCATAATCCATGTTTCATTTTCATGATAATTTTTCATCGGTTTATTCTCATCGTCACAATTATTTTCTACTGTATAAGAGCATCCTAGAAAAAGAGATATGTCTTTTACTTTATAAGTTCTGATGGTGATAGTAGGGCTAGTGATTAGGCTGTTGGACTTCAGATCATAAGGTCTAGGGTTCAAATCCTGCTAATGCTAGGTTCGTCATTGTGTTCCTAGAGATGGACACTTAACACTGAGCACTGATTTTCCTACTCGCCCTAGGTGTATCAGCTTGGGAGTGGGGAGTGCTACAGTATCAGCTTGGGAGTGGGTGGTTGGTGAGTGCTACTGGTATCAGCTTGGGAGTGAGCGTGATGGTGCTACTGGTATCAGCTTGGGAGTGAGTGGTTGGCGGGTGCTACTGGTATCAGCTTGGGAGTGGGTGGTTGGCGGTGCTGATATCAGGGTGCTTGGCTGGTATCAGCTTGGGAGTGGGCGGTTGGCGAGTGCTACTGGTATCAGCTTGGAGTGGGCGGTTGGCGAGTTACTGGTATCAGCTTGGGAGTGGGCGGTTGGCGAGTGCTACTGGTATCAGCTTGGGAGTGGGCGGTTGGCGAGTGCTACTGGTATCAGCTTGGGAGTGAGTGGTTGGCGGGTGCTGGCAGCTTGGGAGTGGGTGGTTGGCTACTGATATCAGCTTGGGAGTGGGCGGTTGGCGAGTGCTACTGGTATCAGCTTGGGAGTGGGCGGTTGGCGAGTGCTACTGGTATCAGCTTGGGAGTGGGCGGTTGGCGGGTGCTACTGGTATCAGCTTGGGAGTGGCGGTTGGCGAGTGCTACTGGTATCAGCTTGGGAGTGGGTGGTTGGCGAGTGCTACTGGTATCAGCTTGGGGAGTGGGTGGTTGGGCGGTTGGCAGCTTGGAGTGGGAGGTTGTTAGAGTACTGGTATCAGCTTGGGAGTGGGTGGTTGGCGGTGCTACTGGATATCAGCTTGGGGAGTGGGCGGTTGGCAAGTGCTACTGGTATCAGCTTGGGAGTAGGCGGTTGGCGAGTGCTACTGGTATCAGCTTGGGAGTGGGTTGGCGGTGCTGGCAGCTTGGGAGTGAGTGGTTGGCTGCTTCTGGTATCAGTATCAGCTTGGGAGTGGGAGTGGGCGGTTACGGTTGAGTATCAGGTTGGGAGTGGGTGGTTGGCAGTGCTACTAGTATCAGCTTGGGAGTGGGTGGTTGGTGCTACTAGTATCAGCTTGGGAGTGGGTGGTTGGCGAGTGCTACTAGTATCAGCTTGGGAGTGGGTGGTTGGCGAGTGCTACTAGTATCAGCTTGGGAGTGGGTGGTTGCTACTAGTATCAGCTTGGGAGTGGGTGGTTGGCGAGTGCTACTAGTATCAGCTTGGGAGTGGGTGAGTGCTACTAGTATCAGCTTGGGAGTAGCAGTGCTACTAGTATCAGCTTGGGAGTGGGCGGTTGGCTGCTACTAGTATCAGCTTGGGAGTGGGCGGTTGGGGTGCTACTAGTATCAGCTTGGGAGTGGGCGGTTGGTGAGTGCTACTAGTATCAGCTTGGGAGTGGGCGGTTGGCGAGTGCTTCTAGTATCAGCTTGGGAGTGGGTGCTACTAGTATCAGGTTGGGAGTGGATTAGGAGTGCTACTAGTATCAGCTTGGGAGTGGGCGGTTGTGCTACTAGTATCAGCTTGGGAGTGGGCGGGTTGGCGCAGTGCTACTAGTATCAGCTTGGGAGTGGGCGGTTGGCGTGCTACTAGTATCAGCTTGGGAGTGGGCGGTTGGCGAGTGCTACTAGTATCAGCTTGGGAGTGGGCAGTGCTACTAGTATCAGCTTGGGAGTGGGCGGTTGAGTGAGTGCTACCAGTATCAGCTTGGGAGTGGGCGGTTTAGCGAGTGCTACTAGTATCAGCTTGGGAGTGGGCGGTTGAGCTGCTACTAGTATCAGCTTGGGAGTGGGCGGTTGGCAGTGCTACTAGTATCAGGTTGGGAGTGGGCGGTTGGCGAGTGCTACTAGTATCAGGTTGGGAGGGGCGGTTGGCGAGTGCTACTAGTATCAGGTTGGGAGTGGGCGGTTACAGTGCTACTGCTACTGATGGTAGATTTTTATTTTTTTCTTTCATCTTGCTGTTTCCTCTTAATTTACCCTGAGATTACCACATATGGTGGACGGGGTAAAATTCAATTAAACAAAACAATCAACTTGGGAATAAAATATGTTACAAGCTAGCAGACACTATAGAAACCTAGAGAAGCTCTATGGGCATTAACTAACGGCAGTGAAGGCATTTTTTTAAGTTTTTATCAGGCTTAACTCCTAACTGGGCCTTATGTGCAGATAATATGTTGTTTTACGTATGCATAAAGAGTTATTAATTTCCATATCCCAGTTCTGACCACATGAAAACAGACAAGGAAATGCCTTCTTATGTGATGTTAACAATGTCTTCCTTCATCATTATTATTAATGTTGGCATTTTACTTTGGGAAAGGTTATTGTTCTATTAATTTATATTTGAAAGAAATATTACATTTCTTATTAATGTTATATATTTTGTGTTGTTGTCAACAGTTGGTGATATGAGATAGTCATTCCTTGCAATTTTATCACTGGTTGCCAGTCATCAATTTCAGACTCCTATGTTAAAGTTGCTCATTTAAATTTAAATGGACTACAGGCTTCTTCTTTTTTTTTTTTTTTTTTTGATGTTTCGTTTGTTGTTGGGTTTTTTATATATATTTTTTTATGTGTGTTTTGTTTTACGTGTATTTTTTAATGAGACAGAGGGTGAAGGGACATTGGGGTAGAAAGATGGAGAGAAAGAGAGAGAGAGAGAGAGAGAGAGAGAGAGAGAGAGAGAGAGAGAGAGAGAGAGAGAGAGAGAGAGAGAGAGAGAGAGAGAGAGAGAGAGAGAGAGGGAGGGAGGGAGGGGGGAGGGAGAGGAGGGAGGGAGGGAGGGAGAGGAGAGAGAGAGAGAGAGAGAGAGAGCGAGAGAGAGAGAGAGAGGGAGGGAGGGGAGAGGAGGAGAGAGAGAGGAGAGAGAGAGAGAGAGAGAGAGAGAGAGAGAGAGAGAGAGAGAGGGGGGGGGAGAGAGAGAGAGAGAGAGAGAGAGAGAGAGATCATATTTATGTGTATGTATGTAAATGTGTATGTCTTTATATGAATGGGTATTTCTTTTTCTTTTTTATTATTATTGGTATTATTATTATTAGTAGTAGTAGTAGTAGTAGTAGTATTATTATTATTATTAATATTATTATCATTATTATCAGTATTGTTATATTAAGGTGACCGTATGTGAATCATGCGTAATTAAATGATTCAAAATCTCTCACATTCTTATACGTATTCCATCATTTCCTAAAGATTTGGAAATTTGGTTGTAACTTTGCAATCTCCGTCTTTATGTTATGTTCCTCTTTTAGCGTAAAGACAGTGGGGCAAGGGGCCACCTAGAATGTGACTGTGATCAGTGAAATGGAAGTGATGCTAAACTTTTACTTGATAGAGATACCTTCCTCTGTCTCTCTGATTTGCTTTGCCTTTCGCTTTGCTCTCTCTCTCTCTCTCTCTCTCTCTCTCTCTCTCTCTCTCTCTCTCTCTCCTCTCTCCTCTCTCCTCTCTCTCTCTCTCTCTCTCTCTCTCTCTCTCTCTCTCTCTCTCTCTCTCTCTCTCTCTCTCTCTCTCTCTCTCTCCAAACCCATCTCCTTTCCATCGCCAAACCACAGTGAAGATGAGTACTGTTTGTTGAAATAATGAAATAAAAATCTTAAAGGACTAATTACTAATAATAGGATAATTTTTTCTACTTTTTTTTGTAATTCATTGAAAACTGACAAAGGGGTGTTCTTGCCATATGTTGACTTGCTAAAGTTGGCCATGTTATAGCTATAGTCTATCTGCCCTTTGTTATCAGATAAACACAAGCTAGTGACTAAGGACATCAGTCTTAGGGTACTTACTTACAGACCAAAAGCTTTGAGCTGAGCATTAAGCTGTACTGTTATCAAGCTTTTGAAATATTGGCTCAATATCCTTGTAGCTTGTTCACCTCAAAAGCAGTAGCTTCACCACACAACTCACCCACAATTTGCTTCCGAGCTATGAGAAGGGTACATGCACACCAAAAGCCTTGTGCTGAACTGTCGCCGATCCACTGTGAAATTGAAATGCAATCCAACCTGCCATTACGACCACCAGCAACCAACTCCCTTGCATTCTTTCTACATTTTGCCTCTCTCAATAGCGACCACCTGTCCAACGGGACTGCAACCACCTTATTTGAAGACCGATCACCATGATAATCTGTTCATAACGACCACTAGGTACAGCCTGACATTATTGGCTCCACCCACTTCACTATTACATCGACACTCGTGCTGTTGGGTCATAACCAATCATTGCCATTATTAGTCAGTGTCTCAAGATAATTGAAATTCAGGTGGCTGGTCATCAAAGGGAGACAGCAGATGGATGTTCTCGGCTTCACACCTCGTCATCGTATTTAGCCATCCAGACACTTCTATGCAAACACATTGAGCAAAGTGATCCCCACTCCTTTTGTTTGCAATCCTATGACGACTACGGTTGAGCACTGACTATAGCGGCTTATGAAGCTTTCATAATATTACGTAACAAATGACCAGCTCACATACACTGTTTCTCACATGCTTTGATGTCACTGGCATGGACATTCACTATCTGTGATGGAAAAAAACCCTGATTGAGTAACCATCTTGCACTGCTGTCTACATGCTATGCACAGATTTTATGTTTGCTTGATTGATACACAATCCCGTTTATCATGTTGCAGTAACATTGCCTTATATGGTCATCCTATCTCCCAAAGATGGGTATAAAAGTGGACTGGTACTACTGATATACATTCTCCATCAACTCAGAAATAATTATTTTTTTTATAATTAGACAAATTCTAACCACCCATTTTATAACCTGCCCAGAACGACCACCTGTCCATAAGGACCATTTTGGTCTATGATCATTGGTGGTCGTTATGGACAGGTTGGCTCTGCCCCCCCCCCTTCCCTTAAGAGGAAACAGCAAGAATGATGAAATGTAAGAAAAAGAGTGAAAGGAAAGCAGTAGGACTTTGTTTGTTTCATTGAAACTTACCAATTCCACCAATGTGGTGATCTCAGGGTGAATTAAGAATAAGACTAAGAGGAAACAGCATGATGAAAGATAAGTGGAAGAGGGAAAGGAAAGAAATAGGACCTACCAGCAGCAACCCGCCAACCGCCCGCAGCAGTAGGACACAATTACCCACAACATAAAATCATGTGAAAATAACAAGATGAAAACAGAAGAAAAACATACCATACCAGTGGCACCCGAGAACCACACACTACACACGGAGGAAGCTAAGACGGTTTGAATGACGAAATTGCAGGTGGAAGCAATAACATGAACAATCACAGGCGGAAACAATAACATAAAACAATCACAGGCGGAAAGAATAACATGAACAATCACAGGCAGAAACAATGACATAAAACAATCACAGGTGGAAACAATAACATGAACAATTACAGGCAGAAACAATAACATAAAAAAATCACAGGCGGAAACGATAACATAAACAACTACAGGTGGAAACAATAACAAAGAATCACGAGTGGAAACAATAACATATCAAGCAATCACAGGCCCAAGTTAAAAATTGAAAAAGAGCAAAAGCACACAAAATAAATCATGCAAGCCTGTAAACTGTAATTTTTTCATGCCAATTTATAACATTTTATTAATGAACATTTTCTCATTCAAATTCCTATCACCGGCAAGCATACACACACAATACTGTTTACCTCCAAACAAACAAAAAATGTCAGCATTTATACAGGAATCATATCGTACTTTAACATTCAGGTTAAAAGTTTTAAAGTTTTTAAGAATAAGAGTACCGTAATGGAAAGTTTAAGTTACTGAAGGTACATTAGAATTAAGAAGAGTAATGAAAAATGTTCAAGTTCTGAAAGTAATTATTTAGTACAAGACTGTTGACACAGCATTGGTTCTTTTTTTTTCTTCTGTTCTTTCTTTACATGTAGGATGAGGTAATTATCTATGATGATTCCCCCTCGTAACAAACCTACCTCCCCCCCTCCACCTCTCACACTAACCTCAAGGATTTAATTTGATGACAAAAAATAAATGAAGAGAAGACAAATTTCACAGACAGCCTGTAAGGTACAAGACCTTGCCTTGCAGAATGCAGCTGGCTTTAATTTCCTATTACTATTAGCTAGATCTATCCCCCTTTAGCAATAATTTTTAACAAACAACAACCCCCAAAGATGTGAACTGAGACGTGGTTAAGACACTAGGACTAGAAGGGAGAATTGATGTTGTGACTGTCAACAATATTTTTCCGTTTCCAAAACTAAACGGTCAGTGACCTTCTCCAAGATCAAAGAAGCTCCATTCACCACCAGGGTAGAAGTATCTTCCATAACCTCATTCAGAGATAAGGCTGTCGGAAGAATGATGCCCGTATCAGCATGGAACAATCGCAGCTTCTGTTGGAAGGAAAGAGCAATGAGCAATGAAAACAAAGCAAACATGATCAATACATATAATGTTATGTATTCTATTTATAAAATGATCTGAATTAGTAATGATCAAAGAAGTAAATGATATAAGATAATGCTCAAGTAAACAATATTGTTAAAAACTAATCCATAGATATCTTGGAATTACGATATTAACATTAACAATAGTAAGACAGTCAATACCTAACATTTACTGGGGTTTTTTTACCAAGTTCTAGACATAGAAGTAGAAGTTAAAAATAGCAAACACTTAGAAGTTTAAGAACAAGGGATTTCATACGTGAGTGACTCATTTGTTTCATTGACATTTCCCCTGTCCACCATATCCTGATCTTAGGGTGAATTGAGAGGAAGCAGCAAAAATGAAAAAGATAAGTGAAGAGTAAAAGAGTGAAAGGAAAGAAGAAGGACCTAGCAGTAGCATCCGCAAAACCACCCACACAGAAGTGACAATTTTAAATATAAATGAATGCCAAAAGGTAGGTATGATGGTGATTGCTTTCGTTTAATAATGCATTTTTAGTGAACTTAATTACCCCAAAGGCGTCGTTGTTATGTGTGTCAGTATATAGTCGTAAAACCTGTGTATTCATGTCAGTCAAATATCATGAAAACTCATATCAGTGCAATGTATTTTTCAACTGGGATTATCTATATAACATTATCTTCAATAACAGCCATCAAATATGTCAATAAGAAGAGCTCTAACACAACCATTTTATTATTTTTTAAATCGAAATTTGCAAATACATGAGACTGAGACAACCCAATATGGCTGCACGAACTCATCTCATTTGTATATACAGCAGAATCAAAGTTCAACCATTATCCCGCCAATCCTCCAAATTCAATTCACCTAACTTGGAAACTTTCGGAGATATCATTTTCTTATTTTTCAATTTTACAGATTTTTGTCCATTCTTACTAAACCCTTGGCAATTGAGATACCATAGGGCCTCATGTTAAGAGCTAGACCCTGTTTCTATAGTTTTAAGCAAAAAAGGTGATAATACATCACCACGTGAACAGGACGCTAGTCCGTTGCACATCTTTACGCCCAGTTGATGCTAATACTCATTTGCACTTAAGTCAAGAGGAGAAATATGTGTCAAGTATCTTCCCCAATGAACTCTCGTAGTACTAGCATCACCAGGATTTGAACTCAGACCTCACAACCTAGGCTACCATCACCCCAGAAGAGCAGATAAACTTTAAATTAAATTTGTGGGTTAAATGATTATCTTATCTACATAACTGTAAAACCTTCTCACCTTTTCCTCAAATGTATTGTTGCTGTTGGTTATTGAACTTTTGTCTGTGATCGCATCAATCACTCGGCCAACAGACCACAGCTGAAAAAAAATTATTTTTTTTTAACAAGACTTGTAGGGAAATTGAAATTTAACAAAATTATCTCTTCTCGAAATTTAACTTGTGACTACAAAAAATTTTATTTAATGGTTGGACATCTCATTTGTCCCAGACAAACTTTTGATGAATAGAAATATGTCAGTCTGATAGTGCTAAAATATATACAAGATATCAACATCCACACTAGCTGCTCTAAACGTTTAACAACCAGGTCACTCATGTGTTGCCTCATTTTGTACCTGTATGTTTAGATAACAACACAGACCCTAAGTATATCAAATAGAACACATGCTCGAAGCATTAATTAAAAGTGACATCACAACATCAATTTCACACTTTCCAAATCATGTAATAACACATGATATGTAATAATAATAATAATAATAATAATAGTAATAATAATAATAATAATAATATAATAATAATAATAATAATAATAATAATAATACTAATAATACAGAGCCCCTAAATGCCCAGTGCTTGGGAAGCAGAGAAAATGGGCATTTAGGCGAAACGGGCATTTAGGCTAACGTAAGTCAGGAGCAACAATTTGAGGTTGGGGGGGGGGGGTGATCAGCAAAGGAGTTCATCGGGTATGGTCCAGAAATTCAACATTTACGAAAAATTTAATGCGAGAAACCATTTAGCACTGAGGATGATGTGACGGGTTGACTATTGCTCGCCACGAAGACACAATGGATACAGCCAATGTGAGACAAGGGAACAATAAACCTGTTCACACCTTGTCCTTCTATCGCACTGCGTGCGATCTATTAAAAACATCAGATGACTGCATTCAACTACGGCATCAAGAAAGAGCCGTGGGCGGAGTTTGAAAGACTTCAATTCTAATTGCCCAGTGACAAACCAATAATCAAATGAAACAAAGGCTGTGATGTACATGGGGTGGAGTTAAGAAGAGAAGGCTGGTCATTTTTTATTATATTACAATGGATAGGTAATGAAGGGTGATTGCAATGCATGGCACGTTGTTGACGGGCATAAGCCATATTAGCGATGTATGACGAACAAAAATATTTTTACAGACATATTTTATGATAATTTGGAGAAAATGATACCTGCAGTTGCTGTGAGACCGAGCATTTAGGCGAAAATCTTGGTTTTGAAACGGGTATTTAGAGGGGCAATTTATATAGGAAAAAATCGGTTTCACCGAGATTGCAGGCATTTAGGCAAAACAGGCATTAAGGCGCCAGGGCATTTAGGCAGTCACTACTATAATCACAATAATAATAATAATAATAATAATAATAATAATAATAATAATAATCATAATAATAATAATCATAATAGCAATCATGATAATAATAATATTAACAATAACTACTGCTCGGCTTTCGAATTTTGTTTCGTTACACTCTTATGTCAAACCTCTTTATTACCTCAAAAACGTGTACATACATTATAGATATATATGCTACTGCTTTTTCTACTAGATAAAGTCTAAAGGAGAAATGGCATTCATGAGTAATTGAATGATTGAGTATGGCACAACAATTAGTGCATATCATTTTAAATTTCAAACGATAAAATCTTCTGTGCTATGCTTAGGTCTAACTTTATTTCCAATAAAGGAATTCTAAAACAGGAATTAACTGTGCCTGACTCACCTTTGAAAAGAACAGTTCTGCAGCAGGTTTACCCGATTCCAAGGGCAGAATGACCTTGAAATAAACTCTTTCACTCTGAGGGATGCCAGAATGACCTTGAGCTCTACCCTTCATTTTCATCAGGTTGATTTTTGCAGCCGTTTGAATAGACTTGGGGTTGGTGAGTCTAGGTTTGACCTTCAACTTGACCTCTTTCTGTGCTGTGAAAAGGGTGAATCTCTTTCGGTCAAAAAATCGTTAAACTGAAAGACAATTGGTCAAACTCACAAAGCCGTTAAATCAAAATTATGAGAGAAAAAAAGGTTTGATGTTTATTTTGACTTGAGAGACTCTGTCATAAGTACATGTAGAAATAACATTTATAACACGTTTTCATGCCACTGAAGTGAATTAAAGTTATTTTTGAAGTCTCGAGGCAATATTTAGACTCAATATAGACGCTTGACAAAAAAAAAACCCAAGACAGACCAATATTAGTAATATTTCTACCATCACTCATAAAACTGTCACTACCACTACCATTACTGTATTTCTACAAATTCAATGCTGGGGAGTAAAACTGCAACAAATTAACGTGTTAACTAGATGAATCTTTACCGGTTCCACTTCATGCTGTAGAAACAGGGATAAACTTCATTCTACTTCTACTGTTTATCTATGGCTGCCAGTACCACTATGTGATGACTGATGATCAAAAACAATGAACAACTGTGTTATCTTTATCACATTCACTGACCCAAAATTTGTTCTACGTGCTGAGCCGTTTTGGACACATCTGGTCTTTTCTCTGGAAGCTTTGGACAGTTGTGGTCTTCCTGAAGTCTGTGACTGTGAGAAATTGTACACGTATAGCAGATACAGTAAGAACTTGATAGGTCTACTTCTTTCTTCATCATACGATCAATTGTAATTTACTGTTTTCACAATAATATGTGAAATATGACAATAAATGATAACTCCACTAATAAAGACAGAACAGTTCTGTCTTTATTAGTAAGTGGAGTTGTCACTTATTGTCATATTTCACCTTTGACTTCACTCCACTGTGGCTCCTCTGTATTATTCACAATAATATAATTCTCTTATTACAGACTATAAATATTCCTTTATATCTGGGTGAAATGAAGATGAGGATAAAGGTCATAACTTAAACTCTACTCACTTTAAACAGAAATTTCCATCACAGTGGTGACATAAAATGTGTGACAACTCTCTCTTTCTGCATCCTTCTATAGAACACGCGTATGACTTTTCACCCGTAAACTTCGTTAATTTCTCTTCCGTGTCTTCTGCCTGGTTGTGTCACAAGGAGGGTGACAAAAGAAATTAGAAAGAAGATCATAAAAGATCTATACGTAAACTATACACATGTATACATTTTCACACTTAAATATATTATAATAAATATCACACTAGACGTAAGTTGTCATGTGACCAAAACAATCACTAAAATGGTGGGTGGTTATCTTGGTAGTCATATATAATGCTAATTGCATTGATAGAGACTAAAATATCATATTCCCGTAATAATGATATGGAAAGGCAAGCGGGTTTGTTTGTTTCTTTGAAATTTACCCCGTCCACCATTGCAGTGATCTCAGGTTAAATTAAGAGGAGGAAACAAGACAAAAGATAAGTGAAAAAGAAGGAAAGGAAAGAAGTAGGACCTACCAGTAGCGCGCCAACCGCTTATAAGCAAGTGGGAAACGATAAAGATAATAATATAGACAGACAAGCGGATAGAGACACAGGTAAATAAATGTAGATTGGTAGAAAGGTATGCAGATGAATGGATAGATATAGAGGGACAAGCAGACAGAGAGATAATTGGTAGATAGATAGACAGATGTATATACAAATAGATAGAAAGATAAACAACTGATAGATAAACTGATTAATGAGTACGTGTAGCAAGATAAATAGGTGCTACTTTAGTTGACGGTCTACCACTTGACTGACACAACATCTGCTTTAGTTGAAAGTCTACCACGAAATCGGGGCCTACCTTGGCCTTTCGCAACTCTTGGTCGGTCAGTTAGTGATTATTATGCGCGAGTTGTTTGATGATGGTGGGGTCGTGTGATAAAATGTTGTTTTTCAATAGTGCATCATCATCGATGTGACTTGGAGGGGATGGTCTCCTGCCAGCTGCCTGCCATGGTTGTATCTCTTGCGTCCAGCAAATCTGGCCTCGCCGATCTATATTGGCTCTGTTTCAGTGCCAACCATCTTCCCTTGAGTTGCAAGGATGCTGAAACACACTTCTCAGCACATTTTGAACAAGTCTCTGCCAAAATGCAAGGTCTACGGGTGACAAAAGTCATGCATTTTGGCAAAGGTGCATGCTGACGGAGTAAAGGGCCACAATCCATTACATGTGCATGTATGTACATTGCCATTCTTGTTTGTACATAAACTCTTTTGTTTTGTTAGTTGTTTGTGATCGTGTTTGTGTCGTTTGGGTTTTGTTTGTTATTACTTGGTTTGAGGATAAGACTCAATTATAGGCCAAACCTCTTCTCATAGATTGTTCCTTCTTCTCTCACTCAAGACTACAAGAAGGGATGGGATGGTGGAGACATTCGGCAACTAGGAATATTTTTTTGACACGCATGCCGTACAAAGTACGATCTCCATGGCCAAAAGTGGCACAAGACCTTTCTCAGATTTCTTACTGAGATCAAAGAGGAGCCGATCAGAGTGTCTGTCTGGCAGACCATCGTTGACAGCTGAGTCTGGGAGGGAACAGGCGGATAAGGTTGACAAGAGCCATGACAGCCAAGACTAGGCATTGGCGTGTGCATGTATGTACATAGTTAACACAGATCTAGATGTCACCCACCCACACACATACACCTGCGTGACAGATTTTATTACTGGGACAAAGCAAAAAGATATTATCACGTTTATTTTTCACATGAATTGAATCTACAACTGCAACAAATTGAAGACGTACATATACAAAAACATGTTGCATTTTGGCGAAATCAAGCTAGCCGTTGTTGCATTTTGAGGGGGTAATTAGTGTTGTAAAATTCAATAACATGAAAAAATTGTGCATTATGACAAATCGTGCATTTTACCGGCGTGCAATCTGACGGAGACTACTGCAATACTTCTATCAGTGTAGGCAACCACTTGTTGTGCACTCACATTGAGGATAAACAGAAAAACAAGCTCCAGGATGCAATTGAAGGGCAGATTGAATGTCATTGTCCTTGTTCACATACATAATGGAAAAAGAGGTTCCCTGCTCTAAATTCATCTCCAGCGTTAGTCCTCTTCAGAGTCTGTTTCATTACTTACTTACTTATCCTCGTGGTACTTGGGCCAACACAGTGGATCGCCATTGAACACAATCAGATGCCAATTTTGTCATCTGCCCCCACGTCAAACCTGGGTCTTCATCTCTTTTTCGATACTTCTCCTCCAGGATTCTAGCGGGCGACCTCTCTTCCTTGTTGTCTGCGAAGTCCATCTGAGGGCTATTTTAGGGATGGCATCAGCATTCATCCTAAGGATGTGACCAGTCCACTTCCATCTTCTCTTCCTCATAATCTGGGATATTGACTCCAGTGATGTTCTTTCTTGAAGGTCGTTGTTTGATATCGTGTTTGGCCAAAATATTTTGAGGATCTTTCTGAGACATTTGTTTTGAAATGTGTCCAGCTTTCTGCAGATGTTATTTGTTGTTTTCCAAGATTCAGCACCATAAAGAAGGACAGCTAGAATATTAGATTTGTAGAATCTGAGTTTTGTTTTAATTGAGATTTTCTTGAATTCCAAATATTATTCAGTGATCCAAATACTTTTCTTGCTTTTGTTTAATCTTTCTTTGATCTCATCTCCAGAATTTCCATTTTGAGTAATTTTACTTCCGAGATATGTGAAAGCTAGTATATCTTCAATCTCCTTGTTTCCAAGTTACACCGGTTGTTTCGATTTGTTGTTCATCCTCATCTTTTTTGTTTTTCCAATATTTATGTGTAGCCCCAGTTTTTGTGCATTGATATCAACTCGCTGTGTTTTGGTTTGTATATCTGTGATGTTCTGTGACAGGAGTACAACATCCTCAGCAAAATCAAGGTCCTCTAATGTTTCAGTGAATGTCCACCTCAGTCCTGTTTTCTTATTTTCAACAGATTCCTTCATAATCCAATCGATAGCAAAGCAGAATAGAAAAGGTGATAGAATACAGCCCTGTTTCACACCTGTATTGATGTTCACGCTCTCCGTCAATTTATTTCCACAGATTACTTTAGCATAGAAATCCCTGTAAAGCAGTTTGATTATGCTAACTACCTTGCTTCATTGCAGTCGCACATTTGTGGCAAGGATCAGCTATGTCTGAATCTTGCGATAAACCATGAAGAATCAGGAAACTGGCTGACTGGCTGCAGCTTCTTCTATCGGGATGATAATTGTGTAAAAGTGCCTGACATGCATCTTGCTTGCTTCCTCGTTTCAAAGTTGATGAAGTATCATAGCAAGCCATTCATTTATGGTTTGTCATTGCCAGTAAAATCCCATTCACTGTCGCGCTAACTGAAATTCTCCATTCATTACCTAATGCAATCACTCACTCGCCAATATAATAGTCACGAGACATCAAACAGACACATCCAATCGATAAAGTTGCTTAACAATAGATACGGCAATCCCTAGTCAATCACCGACTCTCAATAGTTTCCACAGCCTCGCCGTGTCATTTCACAGTCACATACCCATTCATCAAACAAAAGAGCAGGTGGACTGTAGCCAATGAGGTAGACCCAGATTTTCGGGGTAGACCGTCAACTAAAGTAGCACCGATAAAGATATACATTTGTAGATATATTATATTACATATAGATAGATAGAGAGTCAGACAGATTAGATAGAAAAATACAAAAACAGATAGATAAATTAAATATAAGATAGAATGTTAAACATAAAGATGGATTTATTATAGTCTGTATCCCCGCACAAGTGCAGGCTTACCGACTGTACATAATTTATCCCCCAGCAGGCCATTTCACTTTAAGTCCTTCTCAACTCCAGAGGGAGCATACAGTACACAAGCCTGTTACATTTTTTGTACTCACACTCTGACACGATCATTCTCTACCTATAGCTGGGTACTCATTCACACCTGAGTCAAATGAGGAAAGTAGAGTGAAGTACCTTTTCTAAAAGTACAACTTTGTAAAAAGACCCCACCTGTGCCAGTCGTGGGGCTTGAACCAGTGTCATTGTGATTACTAGCTCACAACACTACAGTTCAGCAACAACGCCTTTAGAAGATAGAAAGATAAATATAAGATAGATAGATAGATAGATAGATAGATAGACAGGCAGATAGATAGACAGACAGATAGATACATAGACAGATAAATAGACAGACAGATAAATAGACATGCAGGTAAAAAGACAGATAGATGAATAGATATAGAGAGATAGATAGTTTTTGATTTGATTTGATTTGATTTGATTTTACCCACAGGCACAACTGAGGTGATCGCGAAGGTTTTGGTAGTATTTTTATTTTTGCTTGTGTTGTGATTTGTACATGGGACCTCCTTTTTATTGTCCATCTCCAATGAGACTAGGTGTCGATCCACCTACCAGTACCAGGGGGTAGATTTTACTAAAAAAAACAAGACAATTTTTCAACCCACGACTGATAGATAAATAGATTTATTGAAAGATAGATGAAAAGATCAACACACAGATAGATAGATAGATAGATAGATAGATAGATAGATAGATAGATAGATAGATAGATAGATAGATAGATAGATAGATAGATAGATAAATAGATAGATAGATAGATAGATAGATAGATTAAATTAATAGTTAATAGATATATAGATTAATAGATAGATTAATAGATAGATAGATAGATAGATTAATAGATAGATAGATAGATAGATAGATAGATAGATAGATAGATAGATAGATAGATAGATAGATAGATAGATAGATAGATAGATGATAACATAGAATAAATGAATAGACTTGTTAAAAAATTTAAGTTTGTGGAGTGAAGAAAAAAACACAAACATACTAACCTGTACACATTGATGATCATCTTTCGATTTGTGTTGTGAGCTTTGGGGAGAAAAGGAAACAACGAAAATGAAGATGTTGTGTCAGTGGGAACAAAATGAAAATGTTGTGTCAGTGGGAACAAAATGAAAACGTTGTCAGTGGGAACAAAATGAAAACGTCATGTCAGTGGGAACAAAATGAAAATGTTGTTTTAGTGGGAACAAAATGAAAATGTTGTCAGTGGGAACAAAATGAAAATGTTTTAGTGGGAACAAAATGAAAATGTTGTGTCAGTGGGAACAAAATGAAAACGTCGTGTCAGTGGGAACAAAATGAAAACGTTGTGTCAGTGGGAACAAAATGAAAATGTTGTGTCAGTGGGAACAAAATGAAAATGTTGTGTCAGTGGGAACAAAATGAAAACGTCATGTCAGTGGGAACAAAATGGAACTGTTGCTTTAGTGGGAACAAAATGAAAATGTCGTGTCAGTGGGAACAAAATGAAAACGTTGTGTCAGTGGGAACAAAATGAAATTGTCATGTCAGTGGAAACAAAATGAAATTGTCATGTCAGTGGAAACAAAATGAACATATCTTGTCATTGGAAACAAAATGAAAATATCTTATTAAATGGGAATAAAATTGCCCTGTCAGTGGGAACAAGCTAACAAAGTTGTGTTAGTGGGAACAAAATGAAATTACCATATCAGTGGGAACAAAATAAAAATGTTGTGTTAGTGGGAACAAAATGAAAATGTCATGTTAGTGGGAACAAAATGAAAATGTCGTGTTAGGGGCAACAAAATGAAAATGTCGTGTCAGTGGGAACAAAATGAAAATGGCGTGTCAGTGGGAACAAAATGTAACTGTCGTGTCAATGGGAACAAAATGCAAATATTGTGTCAGCGGGAACAAATCAAATTGTCGTTTCAGTGGGAACAAAATTAAAAATCGCAGTCAGTGGGAACAAAATGAATATATCTTGTCAGTGGGAAACCAAATGAAACTGCCCTGTCAGTGGGAACAAATGAAATGTCGCATCAGCGGGAATGAACTAAAAAATGTCATGTCAGTGGGAACAAAATGAAAATGTCATGTCAGTGGGAATAAAATGAAATTGTCATGCTAGTGGAAACAAAATGAAATTTTCGTGTCAAAGGAAACAAAATGAACATATCGTGTCAGTGGGAACAATATGAAATGTTCATGTCAGTGGAAACAAAATGAACATATCTTGTCAATGGGAACAAAATAAAATTACCCTATCAGTGGAAACAAAATAAAATTACCCTGTCAGGGGGAACATAATGAAAATGTTGTGTCAGTGAAAACAAAATGAAAATATTGTGTCCGTGGGAAGAAAATGAAAATGTCGTTTTAGTGGAGAACAAAATGAAATAGTTCGTTTTAGTGGGAACAAAATGAAATTGTCATTTCAGTATGAGTAAAATGAAGATGTCTTGTTAGTGGAAACAAGGTGACATTGTTGAGTCAGTGGGAACAAAGTGAAAATGTTCAAAAAAAAATTCAACCAACAGCAGGAGCAATTTCAAGAACATGGACAACAACAATTAAGAAAAGAAAAAAATAGGAGAGAATAGAATTTTTTTAAATCATCATCAAATGTGACAAATTTGCTTTGAACCTTTTTCAGCAAATCAAAAGGAGAGTGACTGATGTGTAGCAATTGATGAAATAAATTCAAGCCGTGAACTTAGTAACCTAGATCTTATATACTTATTTACATGAAATGATATAAATTGCTCAAATACAATTCCTTCAAGGTCAAGGTCATCATGGCCCATAGAACCAGAGCTTATCCCGGCTTCTATGGTATGAAGTGGAACAGGTGATAATAATCGCCTCCTAAACAGGACACTGGTTTATCGCAGTTTTTTTTTTACTCCCAAGCTGTTGGTATTTATCCACGCCTGGGTTAAAAGGAGAAAATGAGTGTGAAACATCTATCAAAGGAACACGATGTCGGACATAGGACCTAACATTGCTAGAATTTGAACTCAAGAAGTCAGGCAACGTAACCACTAGGCTACCGACACCACAAAAAAACTGCTCATATATAATATGTTCAGTCCTTTACTTTTTAAAACACTGTAACAAAAACTAATATTGTCATGAGAGCTTATCACATGAACGTAAAAAGATCTAGTCTAATGTGAAATCACAACAGGAAAAATTGGATGCAGATATATGTCATCAGTTAACTCATCTACTCAGTCTAAATCCTATTTGAAGTGATGAAGGACATTCTGCCAGAACATTTCATCGGCTCACCAAAAATTGCCACCACAGCTGCTACATGTGAAAGGCAGGAAATCTGTTGAACGACATAAAAAAAGAAACATTATGGTTCAAGACAATTTCCCCATTGTAAGTAGGTTATAATATAATACTATTATTACTTGACTTATAGAGGTTAAAAATATCCTCACTCAAGATTTGCCTTGGAAATAATTCAACACTGGTACTAGAAATAGTAAAGTAATAATAATAATAATGATGATAATAATAATAACAATACTGATGATAATAATAATAATAATAATAATAATAATAATAATAATAATAATAATAATAATAATAATAATAATAATAATAATAATAATAATAATATCAATAACAATAATTAATAATAATGATGATAATAATATCTTTTTTTATAATCATATATATAATAAATAATAATGAAATTATGAAAGAGATGAATAATAATCAAATCATAAAATACTAATTATAATCTAGTAATAATGAATAATTTAAAAATATTTACACTTTAATGTAATAAAAAAAGAAATAACCTTAAAAATGTATAGTATTATAAATCTATACTATCTAATCTAAAATAATTTGTTGCAAATCTAAGAGAACTGCACAAAATGTGCTCCAAAATTCACAATACAATATAGATCTAGGTCCATATATATATGTATATTACATGGTGATAACTTTAATGCATACCAAGCGTGTTGCAGGTGGAAACATCACAATTCTTCCCTATGTGAGGAAGCTCCATGATGGCTTTCAATGTTGTGACATACAAAGGTTTGTATCACACCTCCTCATGAATAACTTCAAATGAAAGCACAAAAAATAAATTATAGGTGAGCAAGATTTATACAATTGAAGATTGAAATTTACGGGAGGGAAAGGAGAAAAGGCTGGGGGGGGGGGGGGTGAAATACCCTGTGTGTGTTCAAGCAATATATGTATAGCAAATGTACCTGACCTAAGGATGTTCAAACCTTAGTTAAGTTTATCACAGTTAAAGAATTTATAAACAAATTGTTAATGCTTCTGACTCAGCCTGGCGTTCAAATTGGCCAGGACAAAATAATTAGACAACAATAGCTATTTTGCGAAAATGTGAATCATTTGTATGCAATGAATTCAATGTTATACATAGATCTAGACTCTAGCTACGCTTATAATTTAAAGACTCAGAAAGCGATGTCAAGTATAATACAGTATACAACACTGGCAGTAGAAGTTGGTGCCGGAGGGTTTGTAGGAGCATCGACAAATTCCCTCCTAAAACAACTCTCAATTACAGGAAATAAATGCACTAGAGCACTCAAACAGCTGGCAGAAACAGCGGTAAAGAGCTCCAGCTGGATCTGGTCAAGAAGAAATGAGAGCTTACAGTGTGGAAAAAAGCAATGACCAACTAGAATAGTCAAGCAACGACGAGTGTGGATGGGTGACCAGCCGGGATTGAAAACAGACCACGACACAAACAGAAAAAACACACAAAAAAGACAGAAGGGCACCTAGGACTCATGACCTAGGTGTGGCCTGACCCCCTTAGAGTGTAAGGAAGTTATGGGCCAAACATTTGATCGACGGGGTTCTCTTCTTCTGAAGATTCTTTGGTTTTAGCGCCTAATGAGTTTTCTTCTACTTAGGTCGAGATTTATGTAGAAGACTGTAGATCTAACCCAATCAAAAAATAGCTAAATGCAGTGGACAACGGTTAAATCGAAAGAAATCAATCATAGTCAATCCATTTTGGTCTAAAGCATGTTTTGGTTTACTGCTAGTGCATCAGAAACGACACATGTTATACAGAGGGAGGTAATAATCATTGATTTAAACTAATTTCAGAGTTAGACTTCATTTATCATTACCAACATGGACACGTCACAATGCATTTTTTGTTCCTATTGCTGTGGGGTTTGAGTGTGTGCACGTGTGCACATGTTATTTTTATTTCATCTACTGTAACAGTCATTTAAAATGTTCACGTCTCGAAATACTCTAGTTAATTTTCAGTCCTCCCCCCCCTCCCCTCTCTCTCGATTGATAATGTTGAGTTTGTTAGGCATGTCATATTTACAGAAAAACCTCCTCTTAGTATGCTATATATCTCGGCAACTTTTTTATTTTATGTAACGTAGTGTCAATTGCCACCGGAAATTTCCAATAGCAATCGATGATTTGTCAATCACCACCGAAAATTTTCAGCAGTGATTGAATCATCGATTTCTTGTAAAGCTCTTTTTCAAATAAAAGTGGAAGTCGTTGATCCGCCACCACAGGAATAGGCAGGTCACACACACACACACACACACACACACAGTGACAGAGAGAGAGAGAGAGAGAGAGAGAGAGAGAGAGAGAGAGAGAGAGAGAGAGAGAGAGAGAGAGAGAGAGCGAGAGAGAGAGAGAGAGAGAGAGAGAGAGAGAGAGAGAGAGAGAGAGAGAGAGAGAGAGAGAGAGAGACAGACAGACAGACAGACAGACAGACAGACAGACAGACAGACAGACAGACAGACAGACAGACAGACAGAATAAAATGGAGACAGCTTTCCATCATTCTTGTACTTTCAGATTAAAACTACTAAAGGCAGGTTTCACAAAATGGTCCATCCCCATTTCCCTGTTTTGTCAAAATTTACATGTTATATTTCTTACAACTATTATATACCACGTTCAAGCTTAAAACCTGAGGATTCCAGATATATGACTTTAAGAGATAGCAAAGGACTGTGAGGCAAGTAAATTAGCTTTTAAAAGTCATGTTTTTCAGTCAAGGGGCATAATGGTGAAAATTCTAGGTCCAATGGCGGTAATCCAATGTTACGCGGCACTGCACGGGTTCGTCGCCCGAGGTTTCCCTGCCAATTATTCGATATCTCTCCTGTGATGGCCAAATCTGTTGAAGAGTTGCAAGTCAGTTTCTCCGATATAGGGCCATTCCACAATGACTGCAGCGAAGAGCATAAATGACATTGCGAGAGGCGCAGGAGAATTTCCCATTCACTGTCCAAGTCTGTCTAGGGAATTGAATGGTTGTGGAGCCGTCCACAAAGGGGCATGTATTATAGTTAGGGCATTCACATCGGATGGTGCCCGACAGCAAGGTGTCAGTAAAGAGGCGACTGTGCACAAGGATATCCTGAAAGCTAGTGTGTCTCTTGAAGGCAATCAACGGAAAGGAAGGAAAGCACGTCTAGTCTCGTCACTGGCGTGTAGAATTGACAGGTTCTTACGGACAATATTGATGACACGGTGTGTGTGCAGGTAGTACGGAAGGATAAGTGGTATGCGTTTAGTCTTTTTTCTTCCTACGATGTTGAGGGCGTCTTTACGGGGTACAATTTTAGCTCTCTGAAAGGCTTCACAAAGGATGACCCTAGGGTAGCCTCTCATGAGGAAGAAATCAAACATCTTAAGCGCTTCCTCTGTGATTAGGTGCTCGGCAGAACAGATCATGCGTCTGAGGCGGAGGAATTGAGAGTATGGAATTGCATCTTTGCAACGTGGTGGATGAGAGGATGTGTAGTGGAGATAGCTATGACTATCTGTATCTTTATATATGGTAGTTGTAAGCCCATGTTCAGAGAGAGAAACGGTGATGTCTAAGTCTAAGAAGTTAACATTAACAGTGGATATAGACTGGGTAAAAGTGAACTTGATAGGTTTGCAAAAGTTGTTTTCAAAATCGAAGAAACGGTCTAAATTAGTCGCAGACATGGTCGTGATACCAAACCCATCATCAATATACCGTTTATAGGTGTTGGGCAGAGGACCAGGATACGCCTGGAATAATATATGCTCAAGATAACCCATGAATAGGCAAACGTATGAAGGTCCCATCTTAGAGCCCATATGGCAATTCCACTGATTTGCTAAAAAAAACTGGCTGTTGAATTCAAAAGAATTAAGATTTAGCATGAGTTCTGCGAAACAGAGAAGGGTGGTAGTGTTGATTGTCTGGTCACATCGCTGGTCGAGGAAGAATTTAAGGGCTTGAAGGCCCATGAAATGGAATATGAATGTGTAGAGGGAGACAACATCCATGACGAAAAGAAGTATCTAGGGGTTGAGTCTGTAAATCAGGGATGCCCTCTGGTCAAGATGAAAAATACTGAACTTTTTTTCGTGATGGGTAGCAAGTCAAATAAGGTCAAGTTTTTCAAATTTTGAAACAGCAGCAAGCGGGGTTGGGTTTTTGTTTAGTTTTTTTAACTTTCACTTTGTTTAAGTGAGAAGCTTGATTCACGTGCAAAGCCAGAGCTTTCTTGCCATTGCTACAATATATTATTTTGTCCTCCGTACTATGCAATAGACAAATCCACAGTCTTTCATTTTTCGGAAGAAATCAGAAAAAATCCTCTATCAGCGACCTTTTCTTGAAGTCATTCTTTGAATTTATTTTTCACTCCTTTATCAAAAGTTAACACATTACTGTCGCCCGTTGAACAAAATCCTCCTCGTGGAACTTCATGCTTGAATCACGAGATCTATTCTATCTAGATTTATCTAAATCTTTCCAATTATAAGCACTTTAGAATAAATAATGCGAGTCCAGATCTAGTTAGTCAAGTCAAATCGCAAATCAAACAAGATATCTCAGGAGTCGTAGTGAAAAGGTGAATGGCGAGTCGTTTAATGAACAATGGCGAAATATGACAATAAGTGACAACTCCAATAATAAAGACAGAATAAACACGTGACGTTTTGAGTATAACCCTTCGTCAGACAACAAACGAGAAATATCTAGAATCTAGATCTAAGTGCTACCTCAGGCATCACACAATGTGATGTCAGAAGAAAAACAGACAGGAGAAAGAAAGAAAGAAAAAGACAGTGATGATAAGAAACTTAGTAGAGGGGGATGTGAAGAATGAGCGAGAATGGAAGATTCAGATCTAGAATGAAATAAAAATATGAAAATAATTAAGTAATAAAGGTGAGAAAGAGAGAAAGAGAGAGAGAGAGAGAGAGAGAGAGAGAAGATAAGATACATTGGTCAGACATCATATAAAACAATACAAGATCAAGATCTCTGCCATTTATCATTCATCGATTTCATATTTACACCTAGAGTAGATCTAAATCTATCGTCAGTTGCATTAAAAATCTACTTTTCATACCGGTACTAGTATGAATCTTTGGTTGCATTCAGTCAATAAATGAAGATCATGCATTTCTTTAGCAGAGTTGCTTCCCCGTTACAAAGTATAACAATAGATTTTTATGATGAATATATCCAAGGCCGTCTCTAATAGAGTTTTAGCACTGTATACTGATTTAGCTATTCTATTGTCATTCATTCTGTTTACATGCCCAAACCATCTCAGTTGATTTATTTCTATCTTAGTTTTTATGCCATCTGCTTTGGTTTGATCTCTTATTGTTGTGTTTCTGATTTTGTCTCTTTTAGTTTTCCCTTCTACTCTTCTTAGATATTTCATTTCAGCTGCCTGTGCTCTATTGTATTCTATACTGTCTAAAGTCCAAGTTTCGCTGCCATATAGGAGAGTAGGACAATAAACTGTATTGTATACTGCCATTTTAGTTTTTGTTGACAATTCTTGTTTACCTACAAATGCCTTTCCTAGATGGTTATATATTGCACTTGCCTTTGGATTCTCTTGCTGATTTCTTCTCTTAGTTTTCGCTCTGAGTTAAGCATTACTCCTAGGCAATTGTAGCTTTAAACTTGTTCTAAATTCTCCTTGTCAAGTTTAAAATTTTGTGTTTTAGATTCCCTAGTTACTAGCACTGTTTTAGTTTTCTTTGCATTTACTCTCATTCCTCTTTTATTTAGTTCATTGTTCATAATGTTGATATTCGACTGAAGGTCACTTTCTGATTTTCCAAACAGAACTAAATAATCGGCAAAGGAAAGCATTGATACATTTACTGGTTTGAGCTTCCACATACCTACAATCATTTTCTTCCTTTTGAAGGATGCCTTTATGACTGAATCCATAAATGTGATAAACAAAAGAGGACTTAGGATACAACCCTGTCTTACTCCTACTCCTATATCTACATCAAATTCTGCAGATATGTTTCCAGCTACTCTCACTGAACATGTTGGTTTATTGTAAAAACTTTTAATGGCTTCTATTAAATGTTGCTCTACATTGTGTTCTTTTAAGGAATGCCATAGTTTGCCCCTCCTCACAGTGTCAAATGTTTTTTGTAAGTCATTAAAACACAGGTGCAGGTCAATATTTCTCTCAAGGAATGTTTCTATTATTTGTCTAATTGTAAATATGTGGTCTTGTACACGTCTTCTTGGTCTAAATCCACTCTGAATACTCTGATGCTTTTCAATCTGATCCTCTACTCTTTTCCTTAGTCTCATTTCCAATATCCCGGCATATTCTTTTCCTGGAACGCTAAGTAGTGATATCCCTCTATAGTTTGAGCATTCCATAGTCGATCCTTTCTTATGTAGTAGTACTACCATTCCCTTTTTCTAGTCGTCTGGCACCTCTTTTGACTTCCATGCTTGTTGGCATATTGCATGTAGTGGTAGGTTGTCTGCCTCTCTCCCTTGGTTTTTAATCATTTCTGGATAAACTTGATCTGCTCCTGGGGCTTTTCCTAATTTCACTTTTCTTGTAGCTGTTTGGATTTCTTCCATTGATATATTTACATCTTCACATCTTCAGCTGTCTCATCTCCATTACTTGTTACTCTTAATAATAATGTCTCCAGGTTTCCATGATTTGGCTGTTTTATTTCATTATTTCTCCTTTGGCATTCTTAATTTGTTGTATTGGGCATGCTTTGGTCTTTCTCATGTTTTTCATTGACCCTCAGAACAGCTTTTGATTTCATTGATAGCTTTCTTGAAGTCTCTGTCCAAACTCTTCTCACTGTTCCTGTTTTGCTTTCCTAACTTCCTCTTTGGCGATAGTTCTTTTACTCACATAATCTATCCTATCCTCTGGTTTCTTTGTTTGCAAATATTTCTTCCAGGCATCTTTCTTTTCTTTGATCTTAGTGTTGACATTTTCATTCCACCATGCTGTCCTTTTATCTCCTTCAATTTGTTTCCTACCACAGACCTCTTCAGTACAACTGAGGAGTGTTTCTTTATACATTTGCCACTTTTCTTCTATTGTGCTTTCCTTCAGATCCATCTGCCTTTCACTGATAGATCTTTTTAAAACCTTGGAAAACCAAAACAATGCTAGTAGCTAGGAAGCTAAAACACAAAATCTTAAATTAGGAAGGGAGAATTTAGAACAAGTTCAAAGCTACAATTACTTAGGAGTAATGATTAACTCAGAGGAAAACTAAGAGAAAAGATCAGCCAAATAATCCAAAAGGCAAGGGCAGTATATAACCATCTAGGAAAGGCATTTGTAGGTAAACAAGAATTGTTAACAAAAACCATAATGGCAGTATACAACACATCTTATTGTCCTACTCTCCTCTATGGCAGTGAAACCTGGACCATAGACAGTAGAGAATACAGTAGAGCACAGGCAGCTGAAATGAAATATCTAAGAAGAGTAGAAGGGAAAACTAAAAGAGACAAAATCAGAAACACAACAATAAGAGATTAAACCAAAGCAGATGGCATAAAAACTAAGATAGAAATTAATCAATTGAGATGGTTTGGGCATGTAAACAGAATGAATGACAATAGAATATCAAAATCAGTATGCAGTGCTAAAACTCAAGGTAAAAGACCAAAAGGCAGACCTCGGAGAAAGTGGAAAGAAGATATAAAAGAGGCATTAACGCAAAGAAATTTAACTTTCACGGAAGGAAACAGAAACTGTCAGGACAGGGCAGCCTAGAGAAAGATCATTTCAGGAATCTAAAACCCATACACCAGAAGGTAGAATGGGAGCTGATAAAGAAAGAAAAAAAAGTTAACTCCCTTAGCCTGTGGTCATTCAACACCAGCCTGCAAGGCAGCAGGTTGTTATTTTCTGCCAAGGTTTACTCCTTTAGCTTTTGGTCAGTTAAGACCGGCCTGCAAGGCAGCAGGTTGTTTTCTGTTGGGGTTACCTCTCTTAGCCTTTGGTCAGCCAAGACCAACATGCAAAGCAGCAGGAGACTTTGGAGGGTGGGATCATCTACTCCCCGTGCAGGTGCTTACCTATCCACTGCCCGAATAATGTATAGCTAAGCCGTATAAATGGCAGTGTTCGAAGTGGGATGGGGATGTGAGAGGAATTCGGATAAGACATGATTAACAACACTTGGCGTACATGTTATCACTTTGCATGTTAATTCAAAGTTGTCCATTTATGATAACTGCTAAAAAAAATCACCCTCGTCCCTGCATGTGGGTGCATTTCATGTATATAAATACTGTACAGAAAAAAATGTTTATCTGCTGAATAAGGCGTGGCATAAAGATAGCCCTACACAAATCTATTTTTTACATTATTTTGAAATACAGCATCAGATAACTATTAATATAAAATAATTAATCTTTCGGAGTGTGAACACACAAACCAACAAAAAATGCGGGGAAATAATATTTGGGAGGGGGGGGGGGGTTAAAATCCCAGAAAAAAGCAAGTTGAAAGCGTTTAATTGAAAATTGAAAATAACCCAATAAGATTCAATTGAAGCATAGTGCCATAGAAACTTGAAAGTAGTTGATCTTTTCTGAACAATACGTGGGATTCATATTGAAATAGGCTAATAAATTTCATGTAAAGTTGTTATAGGGCAACAGAACAGGCGATAAGTGAGAACTGCACTCATTTGCTTTTGGAAACAAAGAAAGGGAACAGGTAGGTTGCATCTATAAAGTAAAAAGTAGGATCAAACTACCTTTCCTTTTCCGGCCTAAAGTGAAAATTGGTAAGGGTCAGTGTGAAAATATTTCCATCTTATCCAATCTATCGCAAATTATTCGCAAGCCATCAAAGAAAATAATCGAGAGTGTATAATTCACATATACAGTCCTTATTAACGCTTTCGTTAAATAACCACCTCGCAACAATGTCAAAAGATTAACCCCCTTCTTTTAACTGCGTCTCGCCTCAGTTTTTTTGTTAGATCTGTTACTAAGGAAAAAAGCAGATTATAACTTCGATTGGAAATGTGTTCTTTATGCTACGACACCCCGTCCTACCCCCTATACCTTTCTCACTCTCTCTCTCTCTCTCTCTCTCTCTCTCTCTCTCTCTCTCTCTCTCTCTCTCTCTCTCTCTCTCTCTCTCTCTCTCTCTCTCTCTCTCTCTCTTTCCTATCTCTCTCTCTCTCTTTTTCTCTGAGGCAGACTGAAACTGAGTCCCCCCCCTCTCTCTCTCTCTCTCTCTCTCTCTCTCTCTCTCTCTGACTCTCTCGGGAACATATTATATAAGACGTACACTGGTCGGGCACTCGTCGCAAAGAAAAAAAAAAAATATTTTGTTTTAAATTTTATACCCGCAGGAGGCTACCCGAGCAGTGTGACCCAGACCGGGGGGGGGGGGGGGGAACATACTATATGGGCGAACGCTTGTCGGGCCCCGCCTCTCTCTCTCTGTCTCTCTCTCTCTCTCTCTCTCTCTGCTCTCTTTCTCTTTCTCTTTCTCTTTTCTTACTTATTAACTTATAATATCTTCTAGGCCTAAATCTAGATTTATAACAATTGAAATTGTCTGATGTCTCCCTGGTCCTCATCTCTTTCTTTTTGTCTAATGTCTCACAAGTTTTTTAGTTGGTATGATTTAGATAGATCTACCCACATCCACAACTATTGTGATCTGAGGGGTTTGGGTATGATTTTTAATTTTGCCCGGACTGCCCTGTAAACAGCCAAGGGATCTTTAACGTGCACAATCTTGTGATCTGCACATGGGACCTCCATTTTATTGTCCGACTCTGATGGGACTAGGTGTTGATCCACCTACTAGGACCAGGGGGTAGATTTAGATTGCAAAAAAACGAGACAATTTTTCAACCGTCGGCGGGGCTCGAACCCACTACCTTATGGTTGAGAGGCCGACACCTTGCCTCCGGATTACCGAGTCCCCCTCACAAGGGAAGAAGAATACTCCTTTACAATTGATTCACCGGTGACATGGAATAGTTGGTCGGGTGGACTACTGCTGCCGAATTTTACAAAAATGGGAAGAATGAAGTGAGAAAATAAATTTAAGAGGAATCTCCCCCTGATTTTTATACGAGAACCCAGTCAATAAAAAGTAAACATAGCACGTATGTCAAATCATCTTTTGATATCATGAAATCCAAATCACATGAGAGGTGAAATCACCTTAGTTGTGGATGTGGGTAAAATCAAATTAAAAGAAAAAAAGAGCAAAACAATTCTAGTTTCCTTGGAAGTATCATCTAGTCAGATCTAGATCTAATTTTAAAGTTTTATAATGTCTTTTGAATCTCTATATAATGAATGTAGAATTGAATCATGTAACTGGTGCACTCAATTAAAAAAACTAAACGCAAAACGAAGGACAAACAACCTGAACTATGACATTCCCACCTGCACAACACAGTACAGGCAAATGACGATCTTTCCAAGAACAATTCCGGATTGGAACAAGTTACCTCAGGAGGTTGTGACGGCTGAGTCACTGGAATGCTTCAAGTCCAGGCTGGCCTCCAATCTCTAAAACCTTCCCATCACCCCCAACCCTCCTCCTGACCGCCATTCCCTATGTATAATAATAATTCCCTCTCCGCCCGTCTTCATCACTTCACCCCTCCCAGACACTTCTGGACATACACCCTCCACCCCCACGACTGCTGCAGTAAATCCTCACAGCAGCGCAATCTTCAGCAATCTCCCCAAACTACAACAGAATCATCAAAAGAAGCTTTAGATCTCTAGATTTAGATATGGTATGATGTAACGTCAACACGACTATAGTATAACACCAGTATAGCCTATCAGTTCTGATTGATGTGCCTGTTAAAGGTCTCATTATTTCAATAAGAATTCTCTTTATGTAAATGAAAGCTCTCATTTTAATGAAAAACAAATGTTTGTTCCATACAATAACTAACAGGTGTATTTTGTCTTACAGTGAGTGGTTATTTTGCCACTAAATGTAGCTATGCTGATGTTACAGTGGACGTTTGAATGTTTTAAGGAAATTTAGGACATTCCTTGGCATCAACCAGTCAAAATGCACATTTTATAAATACAAATGGGTCAAATTTAGTACTCCAAATGGATTTTCTTAGATGTTCGAATGTCTTAGGATGATTAATTGATACGAATCGGTTCTTTTTTTGTACATGACCTCTACTTCTGGTCTTTTGGTAGCCATACTGACGTTACACCACTCTATAGGATAATCATGCCAGAAAGAGAAAATAATTTTTTTAAAAGATGTTTTTGACTTACAAAGACAAAAGGACTACCATCAGTATCAGGCAAAAGAAACAGACAGGTAGGCGAGTTAAATATGATGAGCCAGGAAAATCATGATGTAGACTAAGATCTATACCGAGAACTGACCCTACCAGAGGTGGATTTCTCAGCTAGTACAAATGAAAATCCCTGTATATTGTTGACATCCTTGGATACCTCTTACTTTCTGTTTCTTTAAGTTTGTTGCCTTTTAATTCTCTTTCAAGTTCTCTATAGATCAGACTGTTCACAAAAGCTCTATATATGCATAATTGAGGTGATACATGCTGTTTTGACTTATTGACTTGCATTTTCAGTCAATCTGAAGTCACCATGAAGGAATCAGTTTTATTTGTAATCAATCCTTGATCAATGTTCCACTTTCAGTCAGTTGCCACTGTAAACTCACACATCACCTCCAGCACCATGCCTTCTGACGCTGTAGAAAAACCTGTTGAAGAAACTAAAGCAGAAGATTCAGTATCATCAGATGGGGATGATGGCGAGTCCCTTCAGAACTTGAGGAACATGATGCCGCTTCTTTGCAACAACAGAGTGAGGTTAGGTCACAGGGCTATTTCATAGCTTTAGGGTTTGTTTTCTCTGTTTGAAAGTTGGTTGTTTTTTTTACCTAAACATACTATGTCCTTATTCTATGTAAGTGGCCCTTTTCATTTGTATAGATACAGGCTATTTGAGTTGGGAATACCACAATTTAAATATATGTTTACTGCAATATTTTCTAGATATTTTATATCATCTCACATGATGATATTTCTCAGGTATGTTTTATGACAATGGTATTTCTAACTTTGCCCCCTGAAATCTATCGCTCAGTGAAAAAAGTCCCTTTAAATTTACCAGGTTGAAATAAGTTTCTTTCTTTGGGGGAAAACAAAAAGACTTGTCATATGTTCAGTCTGTATGCCATAAAATTGCTTAAATTTGCTTTTGAAAATGAAGAAAAACGCTTGAACAGCTTTCAAATATGTCGATTTTGTAATTTTTTACCAAACACATCCAATGTAGGCAAAGTGAAAGCTTGTAAATTGTGAATGAAAAGGAAAAACAATTATTTTTCAACATCATGTGGTAAAAATAAAAACATTGCTATAATCCAAAAACGCATTGGTCTGAAAAACTTGCCAAGTTCTGATTATATTTTTTTAACCATCCCTGGTAATCCAAAGTTTCACTCTTTAGTTTAATAGAAATGGGAACCGAGATGGCAGAATGGTTAAAGGCATTGCATTGTGACCCAGAGATACTGGGGTCGAGCCCCGCGTCAGGAATTTCATGTTTTTCTTTGGGCAAGAAAATTTACCCTTTTGCTCACTTGAACAACATGAGAAACTCCTGACTGTTGCATTGAGCGTAAGCTTGATGATAGTCTATGCTCCTTGCTCTAAAAGAAATTGAAATGCCAGACATGACCCCTTTCAGCGCCTGCACGGACGGCACAATTTTTGTGTTTAATCTTTAATCTATCTTTATTCCAAACAATTTCTTTTCCCCAGACGGCCCTTCTTTTTTTTTTGTCTTCAAATAAAGCCAGCATAACCCTTACTAGAACTAGAAAGAAAAAACAAAGCGACCGTACAACTGTAGGCTACCACTCTAGGCGTTTTGCTAAAATATAGTACAAAATACTCATTTACTGCTGCATTAAAGGAACATTATGTGTTGGGTATGCCTAGATACTTGATTTGTGTGTGTAATGTTTGCGTTGGACAACTGTATCTTCACTATCATCCACTACCACCTACCCATATCGTTCACTCTCTTTCTTCTTTTTAGTTACTATTGACCCAGTCAAACGGCATCATGTCTCTTCACCACTCTTACCAACTCTCCTTCCTTTTCACTCGCGTCACTACCCTCTTTCTTCCCTGTCTCAGATAATGCGATATGTGAACAAGTAATTTGTGTGCACAAACGCATAGCACCGTTGTTTCCCATGCCTGCTGTGTTGGTCTAGACATTACATAACATACATCTGCCACTGTCACTATAGATCATTGACATTGCCTTTCTGACACTAGTCTCCGCCAAAATGCATGATACGTCATAATGCATGATTATTTCATGTAACTGTAACCGAATTTGACAGCGCTAATTACCCCCTCAAAATGCAACAATGGCTGGCTTTACTTCGCGAAATGCAACATGGTTTTGTATGTACATCTCCAATTGGTTGCATTTAAATTGACTCAATTCATGTGAAAAACAAACTCGATAATGTCTTTTTGCTTTGTTACCAGTAACAAAATCTGTCATGCACATGTGTATAGAGTTCAACTAGAGATAAATTTTAATGTATTTCTGAGATAAGGAATGCCATTGTCATCTTAGACTCCGAAAAAAATACCCGAATGTAATTTTATTCATTAAAAAATAAATAAAAAATTTCATCATCTTCAACTTTGTTACAGGTTGCTGCCGCAGCAGGTTTGCCAGAGGAATTAGTTTCCAAAGCTAAGCAGAGTCGGAGTGAGAAAAAAGCTAGGAAGGCTCTTTCCAAGTTAGGTAAGTTTACCTCTTCACAATTTTCTTACAGGAACCAAAGACAACCCTGTTAAATGTTCTTTTTCCTTTTCTGACTTGAATTATCTTCTTTATTAAATATATGCTGAAATGGGTTCGGTAGTGCTTTGAGAAAAAATCTTTTAACTCTTTAAACCAAAATATTTGACTTGCTTTCACAGTTTTGAAATTAGATCTTTTATAGCAGAATTAAAAATTATAATTCTTAATGCTTTTATAGAAGAGCAAGCTCAATTTACCACTGTTTTTGAAGAAAAGATTATTGGCCAACTTAAAAATAGTCCCATCTGATTGCCATGGTTGTGCATTGAATCCCAAAAGGTTATGAGCCTTTAAAAAAATTTGCAAACGGTTGAGTTATATGCAGGATGTTTGTCAGTTTCAATTTTACCACTGCTCTGTCTGGGTTATGTTGTATTAAACACGGTAAGGATCTCAAATGAAAATAAATTTAGATTGTGAGCCAAAAAGTAGGATGAAGACAATAGGAAACCATTGTGTTTCAGTGCTGATAAGAGGCAATCTTAAAATAATCAAAAAAGTTTTTAAAAATGTCCATATTTACATTAAAAACTTTTTATCACTTTGTCTTTTGTTGGATGAGTTCAAGAATATGTCATGTTTGCCTTTTCAGGTTTAAAACAAATATCAGGGGTCACAAGGGTCACCATCAGGAAGGCTAAAAATATCCTCTTTGTCATCAGCAATCCCGATGTCTACAAAAGTCCTGCCTCTGATACTTATATAGTTTTTGGAGAGGCCAAAGTAAGAGGGAAATAATATTTAAATTATATAACTCATCAGTTGTTTTTCGGCTTTACCATTATGGTAACAATATTTTCAATACATCTGAGTTTGAGGAAAAAAGACAACATGCCCAAATTCTGATTTGTATTCTCTTTACCTGAACAATTTTATATATATTGCAATTACATTCCAACCAATTTCATCAGCTCTTGTTCCTCTTAAATTCTTTCATAGTGTGTGTTTTCAAACAAAGTGTAATCAATCATTGCATAGTTTTCTAAAATAATTCAACTCTAAGATCAGATTTTCAATAAATAAAAATTGTGTTTAAAACTAGCCCCATGTAAGTCTAAGGGCTATTTCAGACATATCCACTAAACTACACATTACTAAAATTTGCCTTATATTTGTTTTTCAAAGTTTTTCATCATTATACTAATACTAGAGTTTTTCAGTAATTACATTTTTTTTTTACTATTGAGATCATAATCTAGCTCATGTTGGTTTGCTTTCAATCAATACAATGTGTTTTTAATTTCGAGGTCTAGTGAATCTGTTTATGGGAAGTTTTGTTGAAATGTGGTAAACATGGGAAAATATTAGGTAAAATCTCTTTGGTTTGAGGGGTTAAAGTTGGGGTTGTCTTTAATGTGCATCTTCTGTGAGTTCAGAGATTGCATTTCTTGTTCTTCTTGCATGGTGAAAGTTATAAAAAGAAAAATATCAAGACAGCTGTGTTTTAAGTGACATTGTTACTAACTTAGAGGCATTGTAGTAAACCCGTAGTGTTAGTTAGAAGCCATGATGACACTGGTTCAAACCCATGGCTGGCCCAGGTGTTTTTAACACTGTTGTACTCTTAAGAAAGGTACTTCACTCTGATTTCCTCATTTGACTCAGGGGTAAAATGAGTATCCAGCTATAGGTAGAGAAAAATCTTGTCAGTGTTAGTATGAAGGGCCTAACAGGCTTCTGTACTGTATGCGCCACAGAGTTGAGGACTTTGAATGAAATGGCCTGCTGGGGGACATATGATGTACAGTCGGTGAGCCTGTATTTGTGCGGGGATATAGATTATATGAATTTATCTTTACTATAATTTGAAATTGGATACCTTAGCTCAAAGGTTTTCCAATATGTTAAGAAGAGTATATGAAGCTGTGGTGAAAGCATTGACCCTTGTTTTCCATTTAAAAGAGCTTTACTTACACCAAAGTCTTATGCAAATGAGATTAAAAAGGAGATCCCGCCCTAGATATTTAAGTTGTGGTGTGCAGATATCATAAATAAAGCTGTGCATCTCAAACTTTAACTGCTCAAAACTCAGGAACCACTGCACTCACAACCTCCATAGTTCGCATGAAGATTTCATTAGGTTCTTAGCGAATAAATTCTTGGATCAAATCAGTATTTTCATTGATTGGAAAAGGATTGTTTTGCCTATTCACAAAACTTGTTATTGTTATTATTACTCATTCCTTCGTTTCTGGTCATTAGATCTGCAATGAATAATCTGCTTAACCTAAGTATCGAATACACCGGTACTCGATATCACCCGGTGCCTGATTGTCATTTCGGGACAAAAGACAGTAAAAGAGTAATTTTAATCATCATTGTCTACGGACATGCTTGTAATGCAGAAGAAGAAAAAAACAATTTATCAGCACCTGATAGAGTTTTTTATGAAACTTTAAATCCTGGTTGGGTCAATGTCAATGGTGATTTTCATTTCCTGTTTTTTCTTTTAATCATATGCTTTTAGTCTTAGATTTGATTTATTCATTTTCATGGAAGTTTTGTTTTGTGCTAACCACCCTGAATTAAAAATCCTGAATGGGATTCATTCAGTCACATAATGTAGTTTCAAAGTAATGTATATATTACATTTTGTGTCGTCAGATTGAAGATCTGAGTCAACAAGCCCAAGTGCAGGCTGCCAATAAGTTCAGAGCTTTTGACGGCACAGGGGCCCCTGCTGAACAAGCAAGCACAGTGTCTCAGCCTATTCAGGAAGAATCTGAAGAGGAGGAGGAGGAGGTACGTGTTTTCTCTCACCTTTTTCTTTAAAACAAGGTTTTATACATTTTTATTTTGGCCCAGGGTGTATTATTATAAAGAGAGTGGGTAACAATGCAAATTTTAACTAGCGCAATGGTCTATGTCAATTCTTGTCAATTTTATGCATTGAAGTTTAAGATACCCCTCCTTGGACCTGAATTAAGTCACTCACTACCATGACCGCATATGTGTCGGCCTCAAGCGATAAGCCGCTTGCTCCCGAGACGCGCCCCTGTCGGCCTCGTATTTACTATTTTTTCTCTATGAACCTACGCGTAGTCGGCCTTGGTATTTTACACACGGGAAGGCACTTTATTTATCTTCTCAGTGCAGAAGAGTCGAGTGACTTCCTTGATTCAGGAGTAGGTCTTCTGACATCGAGTTACGAAGTTACTGACAGCCGCATTTTCAGTCAGCCATGGCTTCTAATAGTCGACTGAGAAGAAACATTTTTGAAGTTTTAGATCCTTTTATGCAAGATGGATCAGACATCGATGATTCTGATCTAGATGATAGCAAATCTTATGTGTGACTCAGACGATGAAACAGCACCCAGTGACAGAAAACGTCGTAGGCTGTCAGTGTCGAGACTCCTTGAACTCCAAACAGGCTTCAACTTCTACTGGGACCGGTACCGGTAGCTCTAGATCTACCACATCTACGTCAAGATCGTCCGATTCTAGAATTCAGTCACTATCTAAATCCTCCCACTTCAACCAGACCCACACACCCAGTCACTGACAACAATGACAGTGACAGTACTGCCACTGCCACCAATGGTCAGTTAGATCCTGATTAGACTGTAGATCTAGAGAATTTCCCTCAAGGTCTTCAATTTGACTTTGAGAATATAAACACCCCTAGGGATATTTATTCTCTGATCATCATTAAAGACCTAATAAAACATTTCAAGTCCGAAACTAGCCGCTACGCACTCCAAGTCACCCAGTTGAGTGAAAAGGATATGTCTGACTGGAAAATTGTCGCAGAATTGGACATTGAGGGCTTTCTCCTCATTCTTATTCACATGTCTGGTCGACTAAGCTTATCCTGCATTGCCGGTTTGTCAGTGAAATTCATTCACGCAACCGTTTTCAAAAAATACTCTCTGTTTTTCATCTCAATGACAATTCGTCATATGTTGAACCAACAGCTGAGGGCCATGACCCACTATTCAAGGTCAGGCCATTTTATGACCACCTCCGCACTATATTCCCAAGATTATTCATCCCATCGCGGGAACTTTCCCTCGACGAAGCCATGTGTGGTTGGAGAGGCAAGTTGCGCTTCAAAGTTTACATCAATGACAAGCCTGTCAGTAGTGGAATCAAGCTCTATATGCTTACGGACAGCAAAAGAGCATATGTGTATTCTTTTGAAATATATGCAAATGAACCTGGCCTGAGCAACAAACCCTACGACATTTGTATTCGAATGATGGATCCTCTGCTTCGTCAAGACAATTACTACACGTCACCTACCCTCGTCGACGAATTTACCAGCAAAGGAACAATGGTTATTGGCACTGTTCGGTCTAACAGGAAAGGATCTGGCTGCTGCAAAATTGGATTTGGGCCAGTCATTCTTTCGTCGACGAGGAATGTTGTAGCCTTGAAATGGCGGGACAAACGTGATGTCCACCTCCTAACCGCCATCCACAATCCTGAAGAGAGGGTAAATGTCACAATGAGACATGCCACTCTGGAAAAGCCAGTGGCAATCAGGGACTACTAAAAAAATGTCTGGTTGTGATCGCAGCGACCAGTTACACGCATATGTTCCCCTGCGAAGGCGTAGCCTGAAGTGGTGGAAAAAAATGTTTATGCTTTTATATGTGCTGTCAATCATACAAGCCCATATTCTTCACAATGAGGTCCTTATAAAGCTAGGGAAACCCAAATGGGGGCTTCATAAATTCATAATTACTCTTGGAACATCTCTGTACCGTGAGTATATGAAGAGAAAAAGAGAGGCAGTCAACCTGTCAACCCCAACACGGATCCTACCGCGTCGACTTGCCCCTTATCATTTTCCTGCCCTCCTCCCAACAACGAGCACGTCAAAGCCCAGGCGTACCTGCAAAGTTTGCATAGACAGGGCCAAGGTAAGCCCAGACTTTGATAAAAACAACCGCAAAAGGGCTGAAATCCGGTATTGGTGCCCCGATTGCCAAGTTCCACTGTGCGTTGACACTTTCTGATTCAGGGATTTTCACACCAAGCAAAATTACATTGACTAAAAATATTTCTCCACTTATTTATGGAGTCATCTTCAAACATTATATTCTGTGTGATTATTTCTGTTATAATTTGGACTTTCTATACTCAAAATCATTGGTTGTATAGACACTTGTGGACATCCTGTGACACCAAACAATCTAGAAATGAATGTGTGATTTTAGAGTAATTCATCTCAATGACGATTTTCTTGAAACTATGTTTTCAGCTCTAATGCATTTTGTCGCTTCATGTTCGTTACCCTTGCGTATCTTTCTTTCTTTCTATTTTTATCAGTTCGCATTTTATCTTCTGGTGTATGAGTTTTAGATGCTCTAAGTAATCATTCTGCAGGTTTCCCCATCCCGTTGCGTATATGACTTGCTTACAATCTTTCTCCTATTTGTTCATTTGCAAATCATTTTGTAGGTTGTTTGTTTATTGACTTTTATATTATCTTTCTCCAGGTTGATGAATCCGGAGTTGAACAAAGAGATATTGAGTTGGTGATGTCCCAAGCCAGCGTGTCGAAAGGCAAGGCTGTTAAGGCTCTCAAGAATAATAATAATGATATCGTCAACGCAATTATGGTAGGTGTACATTTCTATCGTTTTGCATGTATTTTGAGATACCTTTCATAGGATGTTCCTCCCTCAGCAATTTGAAGCCACTACATGTCTGTGGAAAAAATGCTGTGATGTGACAACTTAAAAATGTCAAATAAAACACAGTCCAACCTAACTATAGACCAAAGTGATTGTTATGGACAGGTGATCGTTCTGGGTAGGTGGGTTGTTTTAAAAAAAAAATAGTTTTAATTTCCAACGCATGGTAGCACATTTGGAAAATACTTAACCCTTAACTTGCTAGCCTCTTTGAGCCCAATGTAATTCCCATTGCTAAGGGTTTTTCAAAAATGATAAAAATTAGGTACATTCCATTCAAAAAAATCATCACTCATTAACCGCTTGGAATATCATCATGAAATTTTCAACTACTGCCTCAACCTCATTGCTGGATCTAGCTCTATCATCGTCTGACTCAATACTCTGTTGAACTGATAGAATCATCACTTTCATGTCTTACAAATATTGTCCAAATCCATCCTGTATCTTTTGTTTTGTATATAATTTTTTCTTTTTATGTAAAGTAGAGAGTGGTTTAAAAATAGAAATTGAATGTTAGAAACTTTTTTTATGTCCAATTTGTGATGGTTTGTTTTGCAATTGTTTTTCTTTTATTCGTGAATTCATGCCATTAAAATTAAATTTTGTTCGTTTTCTTTTTGTTCACAGGAGTTGACGATGTAGCTCTGGCCCTTTGTGTGTGTGTTTGTGTATGTATGTGACTGTAGGATGCGTCTGCTGCAATCATTGAAAAATAATCTGGATGTTTCTGTATGCCTTTGGATATAACTGAATTAAAATGAAAAAGAAAACAACTCAGTGTTAACTTCCTTGATTGAATGGTTTCTCTCTCTCTCTCTCTCTCTCTTTCTCTCTCTCTCTCTCTCTCTCTCTCTCTCTCTCTCTCTCTCTCTCTCCCTCCCTCGCTCTCTCTCTCCCTCTCTCTCTCTCTCTCTCTCTCTATCTCTCTCCCTTTTCATTTTTTTCTTTTCTATTCGAACGTTTGTTTTTTGGTTCGTGTTGTCATTTATAGATTGTAATGTTGTGCTAAACATTTAAAACGAACAAACCAAGACGTATATAAATAAACCACTTACTGCTTGGTTTAATTTCGGTACAAGTTGCTCAACATCAGCTGATTGGCTGTACCATTACACTAGATAGTGGAGAATTATCTGTAGCCATAGCAGGTTTGACAATGAATGAAAGGTGTCGAACAATGGTGGTTTTATGTGTGTAAATTATAATGCTCTCAATTTGGGGGTAATTTTCAATACATGCGCATGTCCACACACCTCACACTATTATTTATAGACAATTACAATTCAAATACATATACGCATACGTGTATTCAAAATACTCATATTTTCACCACTATAATTGAGGGGCGGGGGTAAAAAATTTTTTGGGGGAGGGTGGGGTATTACTTTCTTCTAGATTCCGAAGGCATTTAGAGGAAACGGACATTATGGCAGTAACTTCTGTATTTTAAAGGAAGGAATTGCATAGGTCACCTATGCAGAGGCTAGATCTACAATACATGTATTCCTACCCCAAAACAACAAACAAACAAAACAACCCATTGTGGCATCTCATATTATGCATCCTCCCAAACAGTCCTGTTCATCGTGTTTTGACAAGAGACATAACATAATTACATAAATAGAATTCTGCCTCAGATTTGCGTCCCCTGGACTCATTTAAACATGAACCCCGCTTGAAAAGTTGAAATCAACTAGATATCTATATCTCACGGTCCCAAAGTGTTGATCTTAAGCCGGTTTCATTACATTTGATTTATATTACATTTTCCAAGAGATGAAGTTACATTATAATAATTCAAAATTGTAGCCCAGATATTTCTACTCGTGAGTATGATTTTTGAATGAATACAATATATGGGGATTCTTCCTAGGGAACCAATAATAATTGTATTGACAGACATCCACAACCATTCCAATCCATGTAAAATTGACTGGGTACTACTGGTAGGTAGTGAGGTGTGCTTCTTCTTTACTCAATACTACTTTCTTTTCCATCTGTTTTCATCTTGCTACTTTCTCTCGTGGGCGGTTGATGGGCGCTGCTGGTACTGGGGTGTTTTATTTCTTTTCTTTTACACTTTCATTTCACTTTCATCTGACTGTTTCTCTTAATTCACCTGAGATCACTGCATATGGTGGACGTGGTAAAATTCGATCTAACTTAAAGTTATAAGATAAGCTACTTCCTCTCTGTTTGCTCTGAGACTGAGGTTCCCAAATGGGGTGAACTGAGTTCTTCAATCTATGCCATGGGTTCCCCATCATCTAAGTCTAAGTGTTTTATGTGCTGCTTTACTTAAGATGAGAGAAACTCCTCGGTGTGATTCTTAGTCTTTTCCAGAATACAAAATTTGTTCTCCTGTTCGGGAGGTTACTATTACTATTACTACTACTACTACTACTACTACTTCTACTACTCAGATGCGTGGCGTAAACAATACTTCAGATTGTGCCATGATAGAATCAAGCAGAGCGGACATTTTTTTTCTTTTCTTTCTTTTTTTATTCATAAATAATGAGGTGACGCTGAAAAGTAAAAGAGCCATCAAAATTGTATTTGCATCGTTTTTAGCATCACCAACAAAACGCAGTCAGGGACGAGGTGGCTCTTCTTTTTTTTTTAGAGTAGGCCTAGTGTGTATTATGAGAATGAGAGGATAACCAGAGACGGACGACCCAGCCCAGGAGTCAAAATGACAACGATGTGAGACGGCGCTGATAATGTACGAGGCTCCCTTTGTTTTTAAATAATTTTTCTCGATGGTCCCTTCTCAATGTGGTGGGCGATTGGTGGGGGCTACTGGTATGTCTTACTTCCTTCCTTTCACTTTCACTCTTTCGCTTATCTTTCATCATGCTGTTTTCACTCTGAGATCACCGCATTATGGTGGACACGGTAAATGTCACTGACACAAAACAAATAAATCTCCGTGGTTGGTTATCTAAACGCAATTATAAATCTACCATTAGGCTTATTATTTTTCACACATAATTAATAATTAGTGTGATTTTACCACGTATCATATATAAATAAATGTATTACAATGAGTCATTTCATGTCAGTATACTACTACCAAATATTACTCAAGTCAATTCATTTACGATAAGCCTATACCGATAACGCTTACCTTGTAATTACCTCGCATAGTTTAGGTTTCATTTTTATGTCAAATGAACAAATTTTACAACTCAGACTCATTGTAGTCGTCATCATCATCATCATCATCATCATCATTTTCACAAACACCATCATCATCATCTTCACAAACATCATCATTATCATCATTAACATCACAATCATCATTATTATTATTATTATTATTATTATTATATTATTATTATTATTATTATTATTATTATTATTATCATTATCACCATCATCCAATCACAATTAATATTGAATCATTCCCATTTGTGTTTGGTTTTTTAATTAATGTGATGAAGCATTCATACTCCCTTTCCACAACGGGAGAAAGGTACCTAAAACTGACGATATTCCACACCAGGAGAAATGAATCTTAAAACGGGCTATAAAGTCAGAGTAATGGTTTGATTGTTATGTATGTTTTAACACTCGTTGTGTGACGCCTCAATATTGAAACCATGTTCGTTTCAGTTCGCAGTCGTGGACGAGTCCTTTGTGCAAGGCTCTATTTTCTTTTACTATTCAGTGATTATTTAGGGAGTTACAGTATAAAAATAGATACCTGATTACAATGTGGTGTATTTATAGTGCCACTTGCTGCTAAGTGGATCAGCTATACATTAATATTGTTTAAAACACAATCTTTTGCTTGAACTCAAATGTGTTTTTGTTTTTGTTTGTTTTGATACACACTACCTTATTTGGAAAATAATACAAAGAGCCACAGTGGAGTGAAGTCAAAGGCGAAATATGACAATAAGTGACAACTCCATTAATAAAGGCATAACAACATGTGACGTTTCGGGTATAACTCTTCGTCAGACAACAAATGAGAAATATCTAGAATCTAGATATAGATTTAAGTACTACCTAAGGCATCACACAATGTGATGTCAGACAGAAGAGTAGTATGATAAAGAATATGACTATAGATCTAGATCTATTAGCAATAAAAAGATAAATAACGTAAACAACAAAGAAGTGTGGCAATGTGAACTTTCTAAATAGCGTGAATAATACAAAAGGAGCCACAGTGGAGTGAGATTTGTTGTTTACGTTATTTATCTTTAAAAAAAATGTTAATAGATCTAGATCTATAGTCATATTCTTTGTCATACTACTCTTTTTGACCTTACATTGTGTGATGCCTTAGGTAGTGCTTAGATTTAGTTTCTAGATATTTCTCGTTTGTTGTCTGACGAAGGGTTATACCCGAAACGTCACTTGTTTGTTCTGTCTCTATTAGTGGAGTTGTTACTTATTATCATATTTCGCCTTATTTGGAAACTCATTCTGCAGTGAAGAGCCGCACTCTTTCGCGTTTGGAGAAAGCAAAGAAAACAGCTCAACCCTCGTCGAAGAGCATGTTCTTGCCTTTTCCGGTCGGAGGCAAAAGTCGGTAAGAAGATCTGTGAACACGGTGGTACTATGATCTTTCATTGTATCCACTTTTGCTGTTTGTGTGGGACCTATTGTAAAACAGATACTTGAGACTATATCTGGATCAATATTGTCTAATATCATTAATAATTTCTTTTTCTACAATACTAGAAAAAAAGAAAACTGTTCTTGCTCAAATGCTGGTCAAAAAAGGAACAACAATCAGCCTAGAAATCTACATAAGTTCTCAAGACAAAGCTGGTCACAACATAAAAAAAAAACTGAAAGTCTAAACTGACGTTCTTAATGAAATTGATAAAAAAGGGATATTTGTATATTGATTCATGTTAAGCTCCACACCATTCAGGGTCAGGGATGGTGAGGTACTCTTTATTAACAATTGGTGATGATGTCCTGGAGATTGTTAGGAATGAATGATTGGCTAGATAGGATTCGAACTGGAATGGATTCTAGATCTTACCTCTACTGTGCCAAATTTTTAAAGTGAAAATAGGGGGGGTTACAGGGGGATCCCCCAGATGACATGAAAACACGGGAAAAGGGGTGGGGGGAGTTTGGCCAGTTTGGGGGGGGGGAGGGGGGGGAGGGTAGACTACCCTGATTAAAGTGAGAACCTACTGAAAAACAGAAAAACATGGGGTTGGGTTCCATCCTGAATAAAAGTCATAAGATAGAATAGATACATTAATACTCAATAAAATACATAAAAATATCTGACAGTTAACGCTATTTGGCATAAGAATTAAACACCACCTAACCATTTGTTTTTAAGTTACATTCCTTTCAGGTCAAACGGGACATCAATAAATCAATTCTTAAGAGTGCCGATGGTGATAGTGTGTGCCCGACTATGGTGTCCGTTTCTTTGAATTACAGTAGTTGCCGCCATAATGCCTGTTTCCCCTATGCCTGCAATCTCAGTGAAACCGACTTTTTCCTATGATATAAATTGCCCCTCTAAATATCCGTTTCATAACTAATATTCTCAACAGCAACTGCAGTTATAATTGTCTCAAATTATTATAAAATATGTCCGAAATTGATTAAAAAATTTTTTTCTGTTATAGAAGTTCATTGCTATTTTATGCCTGTCAACAATTTTCCATGCATTGTAGCCACCCTTCATTGTAATGTAATAGAAGATGACCAGTTTTCTCTTATTAATGCCACCCACTGTGCTGTACAGCCTTTGTCCCATTGAAATACTTGTTTGTCACTGGGCAATAAGAATTGAGGTCTTCCAGACTCCACCCATTGCATGCCTGGTTTTCATCGTATGCGTTATGTCTATTATAAAGAGACACGTTTGTAAAAATAAGTTATGGGAGGCTAAAGACAAATTGAAGAGATCTATCACAATTCTTAACGGCTGAACCCCCCACACTTGCCTCACAACCTCTCAGCCCACCCTAGCTCAAGGTTAGGCCTCTTTAACATCTCATCTCAACAGCTGTGTTGCTCGGTAGTGTCTTGCAAAGATCAAAAGTTTAATTTACCACATCTGTCAATAGTGACAAAGAAAACAATGGGCACTGTTTAGAGTTTTTTGTCTCAACTTACTAGATGTATTAGGGTGTCTAAGAAAAGTTTTTCGGTGGAAATTGCATTTCATGACAAGATGGTTTGACATTATAATAAGTTACACTCACTAATTATTGAATTTTGCTTGTCAGCAAAATTTAAATGGTGTGCTCCACTGCAGAAGTCGTCCCATTCACATCTGTTTGCTTTTCTTCATGTAACATTTAACATGTACTTTTCTCTTCCTGTGAATACTAAAAGAGAAAAAAGTGAAAAACTTTGTTTGGTTTACTCAGTTCGAAAGGAAATTCATTGATATGATTATGACAGGTGCTGGTTTGCTTTCAATTTTACCATGAAATTCATCATGAAGGAGGATACTCATTCATCGATGGTAAAAAACCCAACCCCACTGATAATTTAAACAGAACTTTTATCTTTTTGTTTTTCAGAAGCCAAGTCAAACCTCATCACCAACACCATGCCTGCTGACGCTGTAGAAAAACCTGTTGAAGAAACTAAGGCAGAAGATTCTGTGTCATCAGATGGGGATGATGACGAGTCCCCTTCCAGAACTTGAGGAACATGATGCCGCTTCTTTGCAGCAGCAGAGTGAGGTAGGTCACAGAGCTATTCTCATAGCTTTTAGTTTTTCTATGAGGAAGTTCACTTGCATTATTCAAAAGGCATTGCCTTCAAAACAGAAGATATTCTGGATACTGTTGGAAATTTCTACATGTAAAGTATCACAACACTCTGGAAAAGAGTATCTATATATATATATATAAAGGGGAAAATTGGGGGGGGGGGGGGGCTTTTTTTCAAAAGGGGGAGCAACACATCTTCCACCAACTGTTTATGTAATAGATTTAGGCATTTTAGATATTATAAATATATCTAGTCTTGGCTTCTGTTTAGATGATCCAGCAACAAAGAGCTTAGTATCTGATGATTCACAATCAAATTCACTTGTAGATTTAGAGCTAATTTTTGGGTTGACAAAATTTTTTTCATTTTCGAGTGGAATTATTGACAACTAGAGCTGTGGATGTACAAACAGATAAATACATTTTATGTCATGTATTTTTACAAACTATTTGAATACATTGTGTAAGATATGGGAAAACCCCAAAAAGAATATAATCGTCAATACCTTGCTGCTATCGATGGGTGTCTCAGATTTTGAAAGAAGGATATGCATTACCTTGAAGTTTTTTCCAGATCTGCACATGATAATGGTCTACCATTGTATTATGATGTTTTACTGGAAAGAAGATTTGTTTGATTCAATTTACCCACATCCACAACTAAGGTGATCTTAGGGTTTTTGGTGGGATTTTTAATTTGCCCGAATGCCCTGTAAACAGCCAAGGGATCTTTAACATGAACAGAGTGTTGTGATCTGCAAACAGGACCTCCTTTTTGTTGTCTGTCTCCGATGGGATTAAGTGTAGATCCACCCAACTGGACCAGAGTGGTAGATTTGTTCAAACAAACTGGAGACAATTTTTCAACCAGGCTCGAACCCACTACCTTTTGGTTGAGATAACAACACTTTGCCACTGGACTACCGAGTCTCCTGGAAAGAACAACAAGAATCTTATCATAATTAATGGGTTATTTATCTTGCCTTGGAGCTAATCAGCATGAGTAATGGAAAAATTGTTTTAAAATTTCTAGTTGTATTGGTCTTAAAATTGAAAATAAAATGTCAAATCCATTGAAACAATTGATGTGTGGGTGAACAGATGGAAATCTGACTTCTAGACACATGTTTGTGATGAAAGTTCAAGGCAATTCATTCCAAACACTATAGTAAAGTTCCTTCTAGGCCGTTATGGCTTATAGAGCTGGAGCATATCCTGGTTTCTATAACGTGAAGCGGAACAGGTGATAATAATCACCTCCTGGACATGACGCTAGTCTGATGCAGGTTTTTACTCATAAGTTAGTGCTTTCACCCATTTTGCACCTGGGTTGAGTGAGGAAATGCGTGTTAAGTGTCTTTCCCAAGTAACACAACGTCAGGTCTGTCTTTGCCAGGATTCAAACCCGGGATTTCATGATCCCCAGTCCCACAGCCTAGCCACTCGGCCACCAACACCACAAAACATAGTAATGTAACTTAATATTGTGTGCGCCTCTCCAGGGTTTTGATGTGAAAAGGAAATAAATCAGTTCAAATTCCAAGTTCATAATTTAGCAAATAGGGATTGTGGTCCGTTGATTAGCTGGCCAAAAATAAAAAGTTTTATTACAGTTATGTTATTTACATACTTTGTAATGATTTTAACATTCTTTCTAATTTCGTTACAGGTTGCTGCTGCAGCAGGCCTGCCAGAGGAATTAGTTTCCAAAGCCAAACAGAGTCGAAGTGAGAAAAAAGCTAGAAAGGCTCTTTCCAAGTTGGGTAAGTTAACCTGATTTCAGTCATCTTTTCTTTAAAACTTTGCCTATTACTTTGTTGTGTGTCGTACCTGATGAAAAGTTTTCTCTGTGTAATATAAATTAGAGAACAGCGACAACATAGAAATTACATTTGTCTCTAGTGACCCTGTTAATAATGTTAATCCTACTCCTTTCACTCTCAAAACATCTGTGGAAAATATTCTCATCCCTTGTCAGACATGAATGTATCTTCTATAATTGGGGGGGGGGGACTGACTCGTAGTTTAGGTGACTCGGTAGTTTAGAGGTAGGGTCTCTTAACCAGAAGGTCATGGTTACAAGCCCAGATAGTTGAAAAATTTTTCTTTTCATGTGAGAATTCTTGCTCATTTCTAATGGCCTGCATCCTTTGCATGCGTTTCTATATATAATTTGTAAATATTCATAGGTGCATTTGCCTTTACGTAGAGATAATTGGGATTTCAGTGATATATAATATATGATAAAATAAACTAGTATTTAATTATTAGTATGGCTAATGACTGTGATTTGTGGCCTTGTGTAATTTTTTGTATTGGCTGATTGTCCAGTTCTTTTTCTTTTGGGTTGGCATTGAATTGAGATACTTCAAAATGAAAAAGAATTGAATTAAACTATATTTCACTAGGGAAACTCATAAAAATCATGAAAAAAAGATATTGAGGGAGTCAGGCAGGTACTGATAGACATAAAGAAAAGGCTCTCCTAAGCAAAAAGTGGACCAAGCACTATGTCCTGATTTCATTGGCAAACTCTAAAGAGAGTGGAAACATGGATGATAGTGTAGTAAATTTAATGTGACATCCATATATTTTCTTCTTTTTCTTTTCTGATTTATATAGCCTACATGTACTATCTCTGTCTTTTTTTATTGTGTTGCTCTGTCAGTTTAAAAATCCAATTTCTTTGCCATTTCAGGTTTAAAACAAATAATGGGGGTCACAAGGGTCACCATCAGGAAGGCTAAGACTGTTTTATTTGTTATCAGTCGTCCTGATGTCTACAAAAGCCCTGCCTTCAGATACCTACATAGTCTTTGGAGAGGCCAAAGTAAGAGCCAAATTATCTTTGATAATTTTTTGTTCAAGTTGTCAACTAGTTCTCTTGGAGTCATCACAATAATCACTGTACTTTTATTCAGATGTTGAAAAGTGATAATATGGCCTTATTTTCCCCTCATTTTTTTCTCTTTAATAGCATTATTCACATCAAAATCTGGCCAAAAAAAAAGATCAACAGTATTTTGTTATGATTAAGCTTGGTACGGTAACAAATCCATTTAGTATATAGGGGTAAAATAATTTACCATTGCCAAATACCACGGCATGATGTTGCTGCTATTTGCTAATCATTATTTTAAACACTCAAAATGAAAAGAAAGAAAATTTAGCAACAAAGAACAGGACATATGGCTCATGTTGAAAATGTATGGTTTTTAATATCTTGGAACTTGTTTGCAAATCAGGACTACAAAGTTTTGTGAGATTTTGACAAAGTCAGCTTTTCCCATCAGAGAGCTGTCATTTGTATTTCTTAAGAAGTACTCATACTGCCTGTTGAGCACAAGATAATCCTGAGTAAAGTCATCATTCTTTTAGGCTCTTTTTATTTCTTTCATTGAAATTTACACTTTCGTCATCATATGCGGTGATCTTAATATAAATTAAGAGGAAACAGCTAGATGAAAGATAAGTGAAAGGAAAGAAGTAGGACCCACCAATAGCACCTGTCAACAGCCCACATTTTTTAGGTATGCAGCATAATAATTATAATATGGTACTTTTTTCCATTATACTTTCCATGCAGACTTTACCTGTCTTTGCCATGTCTAAATAGACTTCGTTATCAAGGCCTATGTAATATTATCAGGAAGAAAACAGCCTTCAGAAGTGTCAATGAGGGCTCAAAACAAAGCCAATATTTTCAACATTTTCATTTTTGCCCATTTCCTTCCTAAACCTCTAGCCATGGGGATACCATTATAGGTCCTTATTAAATAGAGCTTAGCAAAGTGTTTATATATTGTCCACAAAAAGTAAAGCATAGTATTTTGTTTGACTTAAAATCTTTTCTATGTTATTGTGAGAGTTCTTTTCAACCAATTTTTTACTCTCATTTTATTGCAGTCAATAAATCAGGTTTTGAAGATTTCATTTCCGTGATTTTGTCCCTTTTGTACCATTAGCTTTTGAGATATGATATGCTTTACATTTTGTGGACAGTTTATCAATAGACTACATGTATGTCATCATTCCCCACAGATTTGTGTATACAAAAACTTCTAATCAGCCAATGAAACGCCTTTAAATTATTAAATTGTATATTATTTTGTTGTTGTCAGATTGAAGATCTTAATCAGAAGGCTCAGGTTGAAGCTGCCAATAGGTTCCGAACCTTTGACAGCAGTGGAGCTCCCACCGAGGCGGCCAGTACAGTGTCCCAACCCATTCAAGAAGAATCGGAAGAGGACGAGGAGGAAGTATGTATCGTTTATCTCACCTATTGGGTTACATAACATTTGCTAATCTATGTACTGGAAGTTGTGAGTTTCGACATGCAGTCTTGAAATCTTCTATATATATATTTAAGATATATATCTCTTCAATACAGTGGAATTTCAACCCACTGAGTGGAATTTTAAGTCAATTTCCAGTTTTTGTATCCGTCCTTCGGACATCTGTGTTTAGGAACCATGATGGTCTTGCTGATTCATCGGCTCTCGCAAAGCTCAAAATGCCTATTGTAAGGAAAGAGAAAAACACTGATGGTATTGGTAGTGGTAATCATGTCCTAAGATCAGACTTTTAATTCAAGATTGTGACAGATCATAAGTTTTTTTTCTGTTTTCAAATTAATAATAACCATAAAACTTTGTATTGTGTCGAATCTCATTAAAAACCAGCTCTTGATGCTTTCACATGGATAAATACAAATTTCTATCTTAGTTTTATTGTTAGTAGGTCGTCCAAACTGAAATCTCAAATGTAAGCAATGGAAAAGCAATTGCTATCACTGGAAAGAACTTTACTACCTGAGTAATTTGACATCAAAATCATTTCTGTAGAACAATATTAAAACGAAGTTGCAAATTTTTTAATTTTTGAAAATTTGTTACAATTTTCAAATGGACCAGAACACCAAAAATTTAATCTTCTATATCTCGCAAAAACGATTATGCACAAAACTCATACTTCTGAAACTTGAAGTCATGAATACATAGAACAAGCCCAATTTTTTTCACAACTCTCAGAAAACTACAAAACAGCTTTTTATCAATAAAGAAAATGAAACAATACAAAAGCAGCATAATTTGTCTCTTCACACTGAATCGACGACGCACATACGGCCCGAGCAGAGCGACTGGTCTGTCTCACTTACTAGATTTAGTAAGAAGACCGTGACGAGTTTCGGTTGAGGATGTGTTTAAAAAAAGCTCTGTCGCAGTAACTTGCACAGTCAAAATTTAATGACACTAGTAGTTTCTAATGCGAAATTGAATGAGCTTTCTTTTGGTGGGCTTGTTTTCTCTGAGTTTCTTACGTAAATGGCTCTACAAAGCGTTTAATAACTTTAATTGCTTTGGATGAGCTCTTAACTTTGACATTGACAGTAGTAATGGATATCATTGTAAAGCCTATTTTTAGCCAAATCTGATTCGACCAATCAGGCTAACTATCATTCATTGAGCTATCGCATAACTGTAACGTGAAGAAAGAGAGACAGGTGTCTAGCTTTTTCATTGGCTCGCATTGGCTTTTCGATCTGACCACCCTCGTTTACTAGTGTGAGAGCACATTGTATTACACAATCCCTATTGCAACACATATGGTTGAAAGGGCTTGAATAGAGCTTTCAATGATGTAAGCCATATTGATGCTTCTACTTTGTATAGAAGAGGGGGCACAGGGGAATATTAGCGAAATCTGCGATTCACGCCGTGGTGAACAGAAAACAAGGCAGTTTGGACAAGCTATTGTTAGTGTTAGTGTAAACATTAGGTAGATGCATTGAAATGAAACAGATGTAATCAAGGAATTGTTGCCCCTGCTTTTACAATCTTTCCCCCATATTTGTCATGTCAACAATTAATTGTTATTTCAGTAAATTTACTTTTAAAAATTTCCCTAGGTTGATGAGACTGAGTTGAACACAAAGACATTGAACTGGTCATGTCCCAAGCCAGTGTGTGTCGAAGGCAAGGCTGTTAAGGCTCTCAAGAATAATAATAATGATATCGTCAACGCAATTATGGTAGGTAGTTTCCTTTTGTGCACAATGTGCCAACTAGGCAAAGTTTCCATCTTCATCCGATGGAGTTCTTGTTTTCCTTTGATTAAATTGATAACGTTTCAAAGAATCATGTGATTGACAGATAATTCTTGTAAGTACTGCATCTTTCCTTTCAATACTTTCATCTTGCTATTTCCTCTCTATGCACACTGAGATTGCTAAATAATGTAGATGTGGTAAATTCAAATTAAAAGCATAGTTCAGAGGATCAATGAATGCATTGTCCTGGAGTGATCATCGCTTTCTTGTCATGTTCAATCATCAAAGTAGTACATAGACCTCTTTGCTCTACCCTTACATTTTTCTCTTTTCTGTAATAAGCTTTCAAGAATGAGGTCAAATCACATTGGGTGTTGATATGTATGTTATGCAAACAAATGTTGAAGGCTGATAATATTATTTTCTGATCCATTAGCCTTTTGCCTCACAATCATAAAATAATATGATAATAGAAGCAGTTCGGTAATCTTGGATGAGAATTGTTCGCTCTTTGGTTTAATTTGTGCTTAAATAGTGATTGCTTCATGAGACTCAACTGAGAACAAGTCTCTGGTTGGTTATGGTATTGTGGGATTTTCTCCATGTTGAATCATAACAAATTATGTAATAAAAAAAAGTTATTTTATTTTATTTATTTTACTTAAATGAATGTTATGCCATTGACATTTTTCTCTTGATATTTGTGTCAATTTTTTCATCCCAGTAAATTTTCTTCATTTCTATTTATCCACAGGAACTGACGATGTAGATGTGACCTTTGTGTATTTGTGTGAATGCTTCATGAGACTGCCTGTCCCTATCACTATCATTGAGATTTACCCTCCACAGCCTCTATTTACCTTTGGATTTTTGAAATTAAATCAGGAAGACAATAAGATAGTTTCCTTCCTTTACTGTGTCTTTCTTCCTTCTTTTATGCTGTCGTTTTTTGCTATTGTTTTTGTCAACATTTTATTATTAAGAATAATTCCTATTAAAAATATTTTTAGGAGAATGACTATTAGTATTATTATTAGTATATGATGGTCAGTTGCATTCAAAATTGTTATGATGGGGCTTAAATTTTATTTTTTGCGTATGCCCAGTGATACATTTTGAGACAGATACTTAAGCAGGCTTTACTCCCCTCACCCTTATGACATGTATCGGCTCTTGTCTGGGGAGGGGGACACAATGGTTCAATGGTTAGGTGTCTGCCTTTCATTACTCTCAACTAAAAAGCTGTGCGTTCAAAACTTTCTCTGGTTTTTTGTGGGTAAAATCCACTCCCTGATGTGCACTTAGTCCCATTGGAGACGGACAAGATAAAGGAGATCCAATCACAATACTTTGTGTATGTTAACGGCATTTACGGGGTAGTTTAGGCAGAATTGATAAAATCCTATCAAAGACGCCAATATCACTGGTTGTGGGTATGGATAAAATCAAAGGAAAGGAAGGGGGGTTTGTCGAGCAGTGTACGTGTATCAAATGTGAAGCTCACTGTACATGCATCCAGACAGGTGTGTTTGAGGATAACTAGTACAGTAGTTGCCGCTTGAGTACACGCTCCACAAGCTCGGTCGGTCAGAACGAAAAACCGCGTGCTTAGGCAAACCAAGTACACGCTCTTTTTCATTCTGACCGATTTTCCACTATATAAAAAACCCCTATTATTGTATTAAGTGCCAGTTTGCTTGATCTCACTTCGGCCAAGTGCACACTTCTATTTCCTCAACAATCACATGGTTGTAGTCTGGACATTGCAAATTGTGTGAATGCTAGTAAGTATGTAGGATACGGCTGCCGGTGCAAATGAGAACAAAGAAAAGCTAACTCTAACCAGCTGCATTTTTAACTTCAAAGTGATGACACAACAATAATCTCTCTCTCTCCTCCTCTCCTCTCTCTCTCTCTCTCTCTCTCTCTCTCTCTCTCTCTCTCTCTTCTGCATTTATACAGAGAGAGGCGGATGCCGTCTTGTTTACAATAAAGCCAAGCTAACTACTTTATACATGTACTACTATTGCTTAAGTTCACATCGTAATTAGTAATTACTAACAGTACAATCAAAACATGTGTGTTGTGCGTGTAGTGTTGTACTGCAGTCTATTGTGCTGTTGTACATGTAATGATATTGTATGGCGAAGTCATGGTTGGAGATCTGATTGAGGTGTTAAGTCTGGCACTAGTGGCACTTTCATTTTATTTATCCATATCAATCTAAACGCTAGGTGAGATACCTGTCACAATTCACGTCATAACTAAATCATACTAAATGATTGTAATTAAAGGACGTGATTTAGAACAATGCAAAAGCGTGTCCATACTGCTAGAAAAGGTAACTCAAAGGATGCAACCCCACAAAAGGGACATAACTATAACAAAAGTATGGTGACATGACGACTACTGCTTGCTCACAACTAACAGTAACACTAGTAACAGTACCGTGCATTTGTGCGGTAACTACTGTAGTAGTAGTAGTACACACTGTCATATATTTGCATTAATAATCCTGTATTGCTTTGTACTTGTGCGATGGCAGATGATTTTCATACGTCATCTTCATATGGCTTAAGCGTGCCCTCGAGACAGGATATATATATATATATATTTTTTTTTAGCATTTCATCAAGCAATGAACGAACCAATCACTTTACAGATTGAATAGAAACAAGAACACACTCAACTAAAAAATCAAACAAAAGAAAATCCACGTCCAAGTGCGTTAGCACATGACTCGGTCCAACAACCCGTCAGTCAGCTGCTGATCATCCCGTTGGGTCGTGACATGCCGTTTCAAGTTCAAGGGAAAAAATCCATGAATTTTGATTTACGCTATCGCAGACACTCGGATTCAACGGAGAACGCAAAGGACGATCTAATTGAGTTCAAGTTCATGTTAGGTATACTGTCCTTGCCTATAATAATAATACTTATGTTTAAAAGAAATTTTTGAGATTTCACCTCGTTCTCATTTTCATGAGTTATCATTGACCAAACAAGTGACTTTTATGCTGTGTAGTGTCTACGACTGACGTGTACTCACGCTCCACAACCAAAATCACATGATTAGTAGATTACAGTAAATTACACAAAGGTATGCGACTTACAATACATCAATACATATGAAGTCAAATAGAAGTTTAATAATATGTTGGGGTATGAAACAGTTTGTTATTGTCCCATTGTCAATATTTATCATATGACAATTGACAAGTACACATCACATAGGTACATGTATAATAAATAAATGTGAGCACTTACGGTTCACTCGTTCATTTTTTTTAACGTTGATCGCCTTATCACGTCTTAAACCAAGAGTTATGACAATGCGGCATCGGCCATATTGAGGCTGGAGAACGACCTGCAATTACTTTGTTGAACTACTTGAACATGCATGTTTCAGCAATATCCAGAAGGGGAAAAAATTGCTTTCGACATAATGGAAACGTTCATGATCTTCCAAGACCCACCAGGCTAAAACAACTAAAAGTAAAAGTCCTAGATCCATGCCAAGAACACATCATTTATCATATGTCATTGTCAGTTGTCACTCTCATTTGTGTGATCCCTAAAAATAAAAACCAACCTCTTCATCAGTCAGACTCAGAGAAACAAGAACAACCAACAACAGGCCTGTAGTGTAGTCATCAAACCATATGCCAGGTCTTGGCTTGTCGAAATTTGCATTGTTAGTGTTAGTTCGTATAGTATTATAGACGTTTACGCCGTCCTATATAATCTAACTCCCCCATTGAAGCAATCTCGACTGGCATGGGCCACCGCACATCAATCTTGGTGTAGGAGAGGAGGCAAAAACTGTATAGACAAGGTTTTATTTACAGACAAGACGAGACTTGGCATCGATTTGAGTGATGCATGCATCCGATATATCATTATGGTGTAATCATTGTAATTTCTCAACAGGGCAATGCGTATGCGCATGTCTGTAGGCATACCCTGACATTTCATGCTGAAAACAACTTTCATGTGAATGTGTTGGACTGGCCAAGCCTCATTGCAGGCCTCAACTCAAGAGAGCACTTTTGGGCCTAATTTTGAAGACAAAGGTCAATGCTGTCCAAATGAGGCCGCTTATGTCCAGGCCACGCATAGCACTAGCAGTAGCACAGACTGTCTTTATTGCTTGCATTCACAGTAAATTATACTGTAGTTGTAAAGGTTCAGTGTAGTAAGTGTAAATAAATGTCATATCATTATCATTATTATGGACAGCCTTTGGTTTGGACGTATCTTATTGTGGAAGAAGTGACTATGTCGTAATCATAGTATTTGACGTCGTTATTTAGTAGTAGTAGTAGTACTAGAAGTAGAAGTAGAGATAATTTTTTTTATTGAATTACAATGAAATATAATGTAGAGAGGACTGAAAATTTCACTAAAATTATCAAATAAGACGTGCCTCGCCTTTTCCCAAATGGTTCACAGTTGAAACTTAACGTCTAACTTGCAGAAAGAAGAAGTGGTTAAACAAAGTGAGAAAATGTAACTCAGAAAGAGTAACAAGTAAATATAAAGAAATTAAAAGGAAAGCTCAACATGAACAAGCAAGCAAAACAGACCATGCAGAATAAACGAAGATGTGAAACATAGCAAAACAAAATAGACATCAGAAGCAAAAACTAGGAGCATTTGGGGATTCATACCTAAAAATGATTATAGTATAGTAAATTGTACATGTAATAATAACTAAATTTAAGACCCCAAATCTAAACTTATAAATCAAAATACCGCAATTAACTTACTTTCCTTCGTATTTTCTGATCCGCTACCAATAAAAATTAACCACAACATTCTTATTCCTACAGGTGAAAAATAACCTGACATTAGTGACATGCATTCTATAAAAGTCATGAAAACAGGTGTGCTAAAATTACTGTTTGAAAATCGTTGTTATTATTGTTGTTATTATTATTATTACTAGCTCAGCTGTGGGTGCGCGGGGATTAAATCGTTGCTGGGTTTACCGATTGAATTGTAAATCAGATTTTTGTGTGATCATTTGTTTGCGCCCTCGGGTTCAACAACAAATACATACATTATACATCTTACACTATTGAACTCCATGTGTATCTATTGCCCATAAAAAAAAATTGTGTGTACCGTACAAACTTTGGCAAACCACAATGGTTCAAAGCATTGCTACGAAATTTTGAACGAAGTCCAAGCCCTGCGCAGTTATGAGAAACCAAAAGACTGATAATACATGTAATTATAATAAAAAGAAATAACAGAAAAACATAAAACTTGACTTCTGGGGATTCGAACACGGGTCGATAAAATTATAATATAATGCATTGCCCCCGGTCGTGTTATACGTTACACATTGTGCTGTTGGGGCTGATGATCATCTGATGTTAAAATATCATGACTTCAAAGTGACTGCTGACGTAGATCTTTTGTTTTGCTTTTCCTGTCTTCGACTTCGATTCACTATGATATTAGATCTAGATCTAGAAATGAAGATTGCGACCCTTTGTTCGATGATGTTTCAATCAAGATATGTATAGGCCTACTAGATCTATACCGTATTCTGCAAATAGAATCTGGATCTTGATCTAGAACTACGCGGATCTGAAACTGGGTAATTTTGTTGATCATGATTAAATTAAACTCAGCTGGAAAGAGGCTGAAGGTGAAACTGAAAGGAAGGGATCACATCTTTCATCCCATTGGAAAGTTTGGAACTTTTCAAAGTTAAATTGCTCACAAATGGGATAGGAATTTTAAACAGGTTGGTTTTACGTACGCTGCGCTATAACATTTTGCAACTATGGAATAAAGGCACTTTTTAACCCCCTACCTAGATCTGTAGTCTTTGGCAAAAGAAAAATAAGCATTGATGAATAAAGAAACAAGACAGTTACCCTGACTATTTTTCTTCTTTTGTTCTATCATTCAGATCATCTGCCTTTCACTTTCACCGATAAATCTTTTTATCCTAGATTGGTATATCTTCTTTACTCAACATAGTTTATTTAGTTCTTCTATTTTGAGTTAAGTAGTTTTTTTCTCTTTCCAGTAGTACTACAAATAGTCACTTCGTTTTTATTATTATAATAGATTATTGTTAATGTAATGTTATTATAAAAATGTATGTATCGATGAATATAAAGCAACAGATGCACATGGAATATCCAGAAAAAATATTGAAAGTATGTACATGTTGAAATATCTAACATCTCTGTGTTGTTATTCCAGGCATCTCCCAAACCAATGTAAAGTTCCAAATGACTGGAAACATGCAACTTATTACTACAGATAGTCTCGTTCTTTAAAGAAGAAAAGAGAGATCAAAAGCAGAAAAGTACATACATGTGCCTATTTTTCTTACTTCATTAACTTATTATAAGCTATTGGAACTCATAATACATATTAAATGGTAAGAGTAACATGCTGGATCGCCTAGATAAACATAGCAACAGGCATACTAACAATACCCAACATGAATTTAGACAAAACGAAGCTGGGAAAGTCAACTTATTACGACAATAAATGACTACAGTAATTCCCTGAACCAAGGAAGCCAAATAGGTTTTATCCTCTTAGATTTATCAAAAGTTTTTGACAAAGTGGACCGCAATGGATTATTGATAAAACTGAATGTACCGGTTGTAGTATGCCAGTCTGACGGAGGCTTTTTTTTTTTTCCCAAGCTTATGCTTGTTGTACCCATTTGCACCTGGGTCGATAGGAGAAAATGCATGTTACGTATCTTTCCCACGGAACACAACGGAATATATTAATATTAATAGGACCTAGTTTTGCTAGGATTCGAATCCGGGACCTCAGGATCCCCTGTTCTGTAGCCTAATCACTTGGCCAGCGACGTCACATAATCTTGAATGGCTGTATTGTTTAAAGGTTCTCTTCTTGAATGGATCAGGTCATTTCTTTTGGACGAACACCAAGAGTAACCGTTGAAGGTGTTACTTTTAGTCCCGAATCCGTTCTTTCAGGTGTCCTCAAGGATTACTGTTTTTTGTTTTTAACGCACATAATATATGAATATATTACAATATTATATATATATATATTATATATATATATATATATATATATATATATATATATTTATATATATCTATATATATATATATATATATATATATATATATATATATCAATGATATTGACAAAAATCTCAGGCATGGCCTAGGCCAAAACCTCTCACCATGTACCAAATTAAGACTTTTTGCTGAAGATAGTCTATTGTATCAATGGCATAGAATACCATGGGATGATTGCTAAATATCAGAAAATTACCTAAAGACACTACCGGTACAAGAATGCAAAAGAAAGTGAAAAATGGCGTTCCATTCAGATAACTACCAGGTACTAAAAAAGACGTAAAATGTAAAATTAATTAAATTCAAACTGTTACATAATACTCTTTGGATATAACAAAGAAACTCCAAATAAAGATTAGTGCAAACTATTTGAGAGTAACTATAGGCAATGAATTACAATGGGAGGAACGGCTCGTGATACTGTGCAGCAAAACAATAACTAGAACTAGAATCTAGGTGTGTTGTCTTCTAGTTATTGTTTCAATGTTTTTCTCTGTTGTTGGAGAAGGGTGGGGCCCGAAAAATTCTCTGTTTTGTCCCGTTTTCTTTTTTTAGTCCTAGTCCTTTCATATACCTATATATATATATATTGTTTTTAACGCACATAATATATATATATATATATATATATATATATATATATATATATATATATATATATATATATATATATATATATATATATATATATATTATTATATTCATTTCACTAGTTATCGGCCTATTGCAGTTTTATTCCTTTTTATCAGATGTGTATGTAAGCACACGATACAAGTATAGGAATAGAGGGAAAAAAACAACTGGTCATTTTGACATCTGTTTTCCTGAACGGTGCACATCTTAACCTAGATTTACGATCCTCTTTACATGAGTAACAATGCAGAGACTGTCGAAAGAGTAAGGGTCTGCTACGAAAAGGACAACCCGTCTGAAGCGTTTGCTTTAAGTTATTTTCTTTTAATTTCTTTACTTGCATTCTTCTTGAAATGTATTTTTTTCAAACAAGTATTCTATCTCCTCCGAAATTTACAGATCGATTCGTATTAGTATTATATTTGACACACATGTTCCTCTTGTCAATGTTAATAGAATGATGTCGTTTAAAAAAAAATAATAAATCTTGTAAACAGTTTGAGAAAATATTTTTGTTGTAATAAAAATGCTATTTTTGTAGATCTTTATGTACACGATATATACTTTTTTTTCTCCAAAATTCTTGTAAAAAACTACCTATCCAAAATATCTATAAAAAAAAAACCCGACACCACTCTTTAGATATTGAAAGGGAAAAAACGATCTGCAGAGGTTTTGAGTGAATTTATTCATAACTAAGTGAGGAGAAAGATTTTGAAAATTGGGTCAAATTCAAGATGGCGGCCGTTTCCATGGCAACCAAGGACGCTACAAACTTTTTAATGATATTGGATGTCTATATTTTGACAGTTACCCATATATACTAAAAGCAAAAATTCAAAATCAATAGCCAAAAAAACTCCAACCCACTTCAGTGTGCGCTCCCCCCATCCCCCCCCCCCTTAATATTTGAAGCTTCAAAATTTTATTTTTTGAAGATACAAAACACAAATCAAATACCAAATCATTTCTTACAACCAAGCAGCCGTTAATTACTAATTTCATGGTTTCTTGATTTTATTACTTTTTTCAAATTATTGAGAACTCGTCGTGTCTGTTTTTCTAGTTGTGCTTGTCGTGCATTGTAATTTGATTGAAATAACCTTTTTTTAAAGCACGATCTTAAGGTACTTGTCTTACTTTTAATTTTTTCAAGCACGATACTGTCGATATGCATACGGTGTGGTCTTGCTGTAGTAAATCACTTGTTCACCTGCTGAACTACAACAACACGAACCAGTTTCATGTTTGCAGATATATACTTATGATATCGAACCATATCTAGTTGCATGGGGTCAAAGTTTAACTTTGATTTGCGGGTTTTTTTGTTGGGGGGGGGTATGTGGGTCGGGATTTATTTCCAGTTTAGACTTTTAAAGCAGCTACTCCATGTCTTTTAAAAGAGAGGGGCAATAATCCAGTAGAGATCTAGATCTAGTCTAGATCTAGATCTAGGTCGTTATCGTACAATCTTTTTTTTTTTTTTTACATCAAAGCCATATCAAAACCATACACGTCTTGAAATGAAGAGCACCCACGTCGAAATATGATAATAAGTGATAACTCCACTAATAAAGACAGAACAAATGCGTAAAAAGCAGTATCAGGTCTACTTCACGGTTTGCTGCTAGATCTACGTACAGAGGAAGTACCTGTACCGGAAGTGGAGTTACAGAACGACAAATCAAAACATTGTGGTGATTACCCACTCCTCTTCAGTCATCGCATCTCATTTCAAGATATTTAGGTCTATATCAAATGATTACTCGTATTTTCTTAACAAATGGATTAATGTAAATAATATTAGATCTAGCTCTAGATCAAGTCTAGATTTAACCAGGAAAATAGATCTAGATCTAGTCTTCAACCTTTGATGTGTGATGTGTGTGACTGAGTTCACAGTGTGTACTGCCGTAAGTCTTAAAATTTAAGTGAACGGAATATCATGTTTATAATTTATAGATATCTAGAGCTAGAATCTACTTCATTTGTGTAGATCTTTATGTAGGAGTAATCAGCGGTAATCTAGATCGTAATTAGGTGATCAAGAAGAATATTATTATTAGAATAGAGAACATGCCCCGTAAAGGCAAAGGCGTAACCCTGGTAAGATTTGATTATGACACATAAATGCCAGCTTGTTCCAGTCTGCACTTAGTCCAGCGCTTTGCCCGGGATTTTTCGTTTTCCTGCTAGAAACCTCCTAGTAGTCTTAGTGTGATGCCCGGCATTTGCCGGGAAGGAATGGACGAATCAAGAGTCAAGAGAGGCCTGAATATTCCTCCTTCTTGCTACCCTCTTACTGTCTTACGCTCATCCTCTTGTAATTAATAATACTTTCTGATTAGTTAACCATCACATATAACAGTAACATGAAAAAAGATGCGTTCAAGCTCATAAGCTTACATCTAAAAGGCATTCGGTTGAGTCTATTTTAGGAGGGGTGTGTTCATCATTGTCTTTGCCCTGGACAACTGGTAGTATAACGATGCTAACAGCTGTACTATGCATCAAGAGGTTTGATTATTTATATAATTTTCATTTATTAAATAAAATTGGTCACCCCTATTGTAAAATGGAGTGATCCTACTAGGACAAGTCCATCGCTAGAAGGGTGTAAATGTGAGCTGGTCTGTTTCGAGAGTTGGATTGAGCTGATAATAAGAATGTGTGTTTGCACAAATATGTGTAATTGGTCTTGTTGTCTCCCACTAAATTGAAAAGAATGGAATCATCCTAGTTTGGCTTGGCTTGAGTGAGACCAGATGATCGCCATGCGACTGAATTTAATAGATTGGTGATGGCCTGGTCAAAAGTCACACTATCCCGTGAACTCGGTAAACTTTGTGGCCAGCTTCGTGCCGCGCCGATGACTGTCAGCAAGCCAACTAGCACGTGGGAGCCAGCTAGCCGCATTTTTAGTGTTAAAAACACTAATAAGTTAATAATGGAGAGACCTAGGTTGCCTAGGAGGAAAAAGACAAGTCAAGGCCAAGAACATTTTCTTCCTTTCTTTCTTTATCAGTTCCCATTCTACCTTTCGGTGTATGGGTTCAGATGCCCGATATGATCTTTTCTCCAGGATGCCATGTCCTGGCATTTACTGTTTCCTTCCAAAAATGTTAAATTTCTATGCTTTAAATATTTTAATGCCTCTTTATTATCGTCTTCCTACTTTCTCCAAAATCTGCCTTTTGATCTTTTACCTTGGGCTTTAGCACTGTACTGATTTAGCTATTCTACTATTCTATTGTCATTCATTCTGTTTACATGCCCAAACCATCTCAATTGATTTATTTCTATCTTAATTTTTATGCCATCTGCTTTCGTTTAATCTCTTATTGTTGTGTTTCTGATTTTGTCTCTTTCAGTTTTCCTACTACTCTTCTTAGAGGTATTTCATTTCAGCTGCCTGTACTCTACTGTATTCTCTACTGTCTAAGGTCCAGGTTTCGCTGCCATAGAGGAGAGTAGGACAATAAACTGTGTTGTATACTGCTATTTTGATTTTTGTTGATAATTCTTGTTTACCTACAAATGCCTTTTCTAGATGTTTCTAATATATATTGCACTTACCTTTTGGATTCTCTGGCTGATTTCTTCTCTTAGTTTTCCCTCTAGGTGATTATAGCTTTGAACTTGTTCTAAATTCTCCCTGCCCAATTTAAGATTTTGTGTTTCGGCTTCCCTAGCATTGTTTTGGTTTTCTTTGCATTTTCTCTCAATCCTCTTTTATTTAGTTCATTTTTTATAATGTTGACATTCGACTGAAGATCACTTTCTGACTTTTCAAACAAAACTAAATAATCGGCAAATGAGAGCATTGACATTTACTGGTTTGAGCTTCCACATACTTACATTCAATTTTCTGAATCCATAAATGTCATAAAAGTAAACAAAAGAGGCCTTAGGATGCAACCCTGTCTTACTCCTATATCTACATCAAATTCTGCAGATATATATTTCCAGCTACTCTCAGTTGGTTTTTAATCATTTCTGGATAAACTTCATGTGCTCCTGAAGCTTTTCCTAATTTCACTTTTTTTTTATAGCTGTTTGAATTTCATCCATTGATATATCTACATCTTCAGCTGTCTCCTCTGGATTACTTGTTACTCTTACTAATTGATCTTTACTCCTTGTTTCATATGTTCTGGAGGGATTATGTAATTGTTGAAAATACTTTCTTCACGTTTCCATGATTTGGCTGTCTTCTTTAATTTTTTTTCTCCTTTGGCATTCGTAATTTGTCGTATTGGGCATGCTTTGGTCTTTCTCATGCTCTTCATTGCCACCCAGAACAGCTTTTGATGTCCTTGATAGCTTTCTTGAAGTCTTTGTCCAAACTCTTCCCATTATTCCTGTTTTGCTTTCCTCACTTCCTCTTTGGCGATAGTTCTTTTATTCACATAAGGCAGGTTTCACAAAATGGTCCCTCTTTTGTCAAAATTTACATGTTATATTTCTTACAAGTGTTATAAGGACTGTGAGGCGAGTAAATTAGCTTTTAAAAGTCCAATGCCAATGACACAATGTTATGCGGCATTGCACGGGTCCGTCGACCGAGGTTTCCTTGGCGTTTAGTTTGTGGCGCAACGCTTGGGCATCTGATTTGAAGAGTTCACTGACTTTTTCCTAGTTCTCAATAAGATGTGAAGTCTGTGTTTTGTTTTCCGACGCCTCGGGCATGGAGTCTCTGACGGTGCTTTACCGTTGATCAGATGACTTGCGTGTTCAGGATCGTGTTGATGGATGAAAACCGATGCTTTTTTGTCCCGTTTTTTGTCAAATTCTGTGATTGTATACCTTTATACTATCCTCATTATGTGTTACAGGTTTATCATGTGTGCCATTCTGCTAGAACCGGTACGGTAACCATCACGACTTATATAACGAGTGAGGATGTGATACGTACAGGTTGATATTTGCCAATAGAGAGAGAGAGAGAGAGAGAGAGAGAGAGAGAGAGAGAGAGAGAGAGAGAGAGAGAGAGAGAGAGAGAGAGAGAGAGAGAGAGAGAGAGAGAGAGAGAAAGAGAGAGGGAGAGAGAGAGAGAGGAGGGAGGGAGGGAGGGAGGCAAGGGAGAAAGAAAGAGGGAGGGAGGGAGGTGGCGGGGGAGGGAGAAAAGGCACCTGCAACAAAACCCTAACCGCAAAGAACGCTTTTGTCACAATGGGCTTTTTTTCCCGTACGTGCCATCCCTAGTCCCATCATCACCCGCCCTCTCTCTCTTCTCTCTCTCTCTCTCTCTCTCTCTCTCTCTCTCTCTCTCTCTCTCTCTCTCTCTCTCTCTCTCTCTCTCTCTCTCACTCTCTCTCTCTCTCTCTCTCTCTCTCTCTCTCTCGTAAATGAGTTTTAGTAATATTGTATTGTTATGCGAAAATTGGAGACGTAGTCACTATCATTGTAATAGACTTCTAAACCTCCCGTATTGCCAATTATCCGATCTTTATTTCTTAGAATTGGAACGTAATAAATCATGAAAGCCTATTGATTGCCGGATTTCTTTACGTAAGTTTCACTCACGATAAGCCAAAGTAGGTTTTGCTAATGCAACCGAATCTAACCTGAACGGTTTCCAAATCTAATTTGATCAGTCTCCTTTCTACATTTTTGTGCACACGTCAGCGCGCGGTCATAAGGAGACATCCAGAGACAAAATTCTGCAAAGCCAACCGGACAATTTAAAAACAAAATTTTATGATTTCTCAATAGCCTTACAACAAGATGAACAACAAGAAAATAGCTCGACGTGATATTACCGTTATTAGATCCCAGATCGAACAAAACAAAAATTTGTTCGATCGCAAGGTCACGCAGACCACTAGTAGTCTCATGATATTCTATTCTAACTCATTTAGAGTTACCTTTTTTGTGTGTCTTTTACAGGATAAATGGCCGTAGGAATACATTTTCTTTCACTCCAGATCATAAAACGGCGCTTCTACGTAGTTTTCAACCCCTTTTTTTCGGCGTTTATTTGTAAACCACAATTGTTACATAATAACGAAAATCTGAACCATGCCTCACATGATCACTGCTAAAGACAATTTTTTTAACCTGGCCAAATTTTCTTTGAACAATTCTCTTTCACATGAAATTAAAGAAAACAATAAAAGGTCGTTAACCTCACCTACCTTAGGTGAAAAAGGACTTATTAAAAGAGGGAAATGCCAGCAGTCTCAATTCCTGACCTTGCACTCAAAAAATATTCACAAAACACACAAATTGAAAGCAAATTTCACAATATTATGTTTTTTATATCTGTGATGTCAATGCTGTACATGGATCACATGTTAAGAAGATTCATCAATTAGACTTTGAGAAAGATTAATTAAAGAGTTATCAATATCATTGGGTCCCATTTTTGTCAAACCTGCCAAAATGAGATTACTGACTGAAGAAAACAAACAGAAAAGGAAAGAGAAGAAAGCTTCTAAACTCAAAATAGAGGAACTTAAAAAACCAATAGTAAAACAGATATACCAATCTAGGATAAACAAAATTTATCTGTGAAAGGCAGATGGATCTGAATGATAGCACAATAGAAGAAAAACGGCAGATGTGTAAAGAAACTCTTCAGTTGTACTGTGGTAGGAAACAAAGTAAAGAAGAAAGGAAAAGAACAGCATGGTGGAATGAGAATGTCAAAAAGAAGGATGCCTGGAAGAAATACTTGCAAACAAAGAGATCAGAGGATTGGATAGATTATATTATATTGCTACAGTTCTGATGAGAATATACATGCTGAGAGACTCAATGAAGTAGTTTTCTGAAATGAATAAAAAGAAAAAAGGTCCTTAAAAAACCTCTTTTCACCTGCACTTAAATACCCAGTTTTGCTGTAATTACAATTTTTACAGAAGAACCCAGAGATGTCAATGTGTATGGGATTTAATGGCTTGCCCTTGTCTTCGTCTCTAGGATAATGGACGTTTGCAGAGCTGTCTTGGTACATACAAGAAAAAGATGAGGAAGGTGGTATCCGGTAAAAGCGTGGCCATATCGGTCATTGAAAATGATGAAACGACCGAAAGCAGTGATGAAATCAATGGCCAGGATTGCAGTGGTATTGAGGATATTAAATTCAGTGAAGAACTGTTGACATTTCTAGCTGAAAATCCTGTCTGTGGCCGTTCTGACTACACTGGTAAGTTGTTTTGTCAATAAATGTTATCTTATCAAAACTTTTGAAATTATATTAAAAGGGGGAAGTGACGCATCTAAACTTTTAAGAATTAGACTTGGAAAATACAGGAGTTTTTTTTTGTCTGGTATTTGTTTTTTTTGGTGAATGGCATGGGGAGGGAAGGTTAAGGGTTTACGGTATAATGCGTATATCAGCTTTCGGGAGCTTTCAGGGATGGTGATAAATTTACCATGTTTTATGTTTCATAACTAGATCTAATGTCTTTTGCTTGCCTTTACACATCAGGCATCTGGGTGTTTTCTAGGCTTGTATTTTCATTCTGTCACATTATCCATACAACATTTTTACAAACTTATTACTTTAGTTAGACATGACATGTACAAAGGACAGCAGGCATGCAAGGGAAGCAAGACACAAAGCTCACAAGGTTTTTGTTGTATCTTTTTTTTTTGGGGGGGGGGGGGGGGGCGTTCAGGTTCATGTTCTTGCAAAGTAATATCATACTAACTTTCTGTTTTACTTAGAAATGATTTTTGCATTTAATTTATTACACAGCATCTATACAGTTGTATACAACTCGAATTACCTTACTGAGTTGTATACAAATTGGATTACCTTACTTACAGTTACCTATACAAATTGGATTACCTTACTTACAGTTGTATACAACGTGGATTACCTTACTTACAGTTGTATACAAATTGGATTACCTTACTTACAGTTGTATACAACGTGGATTACCTTACTGAGTTGCAGGCTTACAAAAATGCTCCATATATTTTATAACCACCAACTGAACATATGTCTCATCCAGCGTCTCGAATAGCCAACAATGCTTACAGAATTGTTGGGGTCAGTCTGATGTCACATTGTCCAATTTCCCTCCGTCTCAATATTGTCAGTTTCAATGTTTCAGTCTCATGTTGCACAGTTAGTTGTCTCAGGTGTGGGTGGTTGGCGGGTTCTGCTGGTAGGTTCTGCTTCTCTCTTTTCTCTTTCACTTCTCTTTGTCTTCTTATTTCTTCTTAAGTCACTCTGAAATCACCACAATGGTGGATGGGGTAAATTTCAATTAAAGGAATAATTAAACAAGCTGTCTCAGTCTCACACCGTGTCACCTTGACCCCAAAAATGGCATTCAGTCATGAAAATCTGCTGCAATTAAAAGCAATCTCTCAAAGACATCTTACCTTCTTCCTTTTTTATATAAATCCCCCAGAAAAACCAAGCTCCAACTTTTTATTTCACCCCTTCAGACTATAAAGTATAACTCTTTTTAATATCTCCCTTTGTGTGTGCTCGACTATGGAGTCATTCCAATTTTTGTCCTTGTCAGACTGCTTGAGAGCACATCCTATGCTGGGAGCATTTAAAAGAAAAATCTTCATTTTAATCTGCCTTGTTATATACAAAAAAATTGTTACGTTGACGTAAAAAGTGTTGAAAGCAGTTTAAGAAAAAAGAGTGTTAATTTCATCATCTGGGATTTTTATGGGATTCACCGTTTGATGGGTTGATTGATTATAGACATAAAGTATAATTTGAGTTCTAAATTATTGTCATGCTTATATATAGCACCCCCCCACACACACACACATATTTGCTCACAAGAATATGATCATGGGCATCAATAGTCATAATATTAGGTACTAAGGCTATAGTGCATTTTCATAATAATATATATACAGATACATTATATCTTGCTTAAAAAGTCAACGCCTTAGAACAGATAAAAAATGTTGGAGTTGACATCAGTTGTGTTTAGGCAATATAAATCATGGAAAATAGGATAGTTGATACGTCAAGGGGTGAAGGCAGAGAAGAAGAAAAAGATGGGGAAAAAACAATAAAGACAGTAAAGTGAAACGAAGAGGTAGTTGAGGATGGAAGAGGAATTGGATTTGTTGCCAAATTGAAAAGGTCTCAACACGATATCAGGTGCTGTGAGTCTTTTATCCCCTTATGTTGCCAGTTACATCATTATTTGTGTTCTAAGGCTAACATTAGCTTGCTCATGATTGTGAATCTCATCCACATTTTTGTTTGTTTTTTCATACCCCATCAGATCTGCCAGGTGCAAAGCAAAATGTGCAGTCCCACTGGAGGTTATTTCAAAACTATCCACGCAGAGAACGGCTTCCTCGGTCCAGTGGCGGCCAATCAACTTCCTCGTTATCGAGCGCGATATCGGCGGAAAGGCAGCACAAATTTGACAAAGCCCGTTTGCAACGACAACAGCGCAAAACAAGAGATGAGACAGAAGAAAGAAGACATGGCCGCCAGGCGGCAGGCAACATACCGTGAAAGAAGGAGATTGGCTTTCTTAGAAAGGGCGTCACTGATTAAACTGGACAATCGGGATGATTCATGCAATGAGGAAGAATCCAAAGTTGTTATAATCTCCAGCCCTCAGAAGAAACCTGTGAACAGACACGGCGGTTTGAGGAAAGCATCTGCTAAGAAATCGTTGTCGTTTAGTAAAGACAGGACAAATTTGTTTTCTGTGATACATGAAATGGCAGGTAATGACAACAAGACTTCCACTATTGAAACGTCTTCTGCTGACTTAAATGTGATATCTAAGCTTGAAGCTTTAATTAGTGAAATTGCTTCAACGGACTTTGTACCGCCAATAGAACTTAACTTCGATAGAGAAGAAGATTGGGTCTTGAAGGAGCTGTCCTTTCTAGATGATTCTGGTCACTCTGCTAAAGAGAGTAGACCAAGGAATAAGCAAGAGCGGAAACAGTCGTCTGATGACCTCGAGTCATCAGTGTCATCCACATCAGCGCCTGATCGTCCTCATATGCCTATCTTAACAACTTTGGTCAAGACTTGTAAAGCTCCCACATCCATGTCTACTTACCCTGACAAAGAGACGTGGTCTGTTGTGTCATCATCGTCCGTTAAAGCTTTGCGGACAGCAGTACGGAAAGACGGATGAGACGCAGAAAGACGAGAGTGAATTACATTGAATGGGAAGAGTATGATGACCTCGTAGAAAGGGATCCTCTTAGTCACCTCAAATCTTCCTTGACGTCTGATGAGGTCACTGCTAATATTGGAGAATCTGAGACAAGGAGCAAAACTGATAGTAATGAAAGTACAAAGAGCATAGACGAAAAGAAACTTGTCAATGGAACTTTCTTGAATGAGCGTGTGAGCGATGTCGCTTGTTCCAAGGGAGATGAGGTGTCATCCTCCATCAGTGAAGACAAGTTGCCCAGAAAAGAAACTGGTTTTAAAGACGGGGTCCCACCTAGAATTGTAGAAGGATGCTCTAGTGGAAATGAAAAGCAGAACAATAAAAAAAGAAAAACAGACTTAGTCATGACTTCTAGTGATAGAAACATTTCACGTGAAAATTTATCCCTAAGTGTTGGTTCTTATTCGAAAGGAATGCACGTTGGCGTTGCTCAGCCCCTCCTATTTTTTCAGTTGATTTGTCAATGCCCTCTGTTGTGCCTGCCAGTAGTAACATGATCTCATTGAAAGCTGGCCAGCAACCTTGGGCGACCAACTCGGTTCCTCAATCTGCTTCTGTTTTGACTTCACCCTACCATCATCCATTATCCTATGTAACGAGCAAAATGTGCCTGCCAATTTTCTTCTTCCTTCCCCCGCAGCGATTTGTTGGTGATCGACCCCAAACGTTACCACCACCTTCACAGACAAACTTTTTCAGACCTTGAACCCAACCAATGTGGCTACCTTTATAAATGGAAGTCAAAACTGGCAGTTTCCACCACAAAATATTGCTAGCGGAATCAACGTTCTATCTTTACCACCCCCGCCCCACCACTTGTCTCAGCGATGGCTGTTGCCGTACCTGGCTCATCAAACCCTCAAAGCGCCATACTGTCTTCTCCTCACCAGTTACCACACCCACTTAACCCTGTCCTGACCTTTGAACCTAGAGTGATGCCATCCCAAACAGCTTCCATACAGCTTATGAACCAGATTGTCCCTAATCCTGAATCAGTCAAAATGAGCAATATGTCACAAATCCACCAACGTGAACACCATGTTGCAACCATGCCGACACCTCTACATGAACCAAACAGAAGCTTGGCTCAGACGATACCAACTACAGCTGGTGTGCCGGCAACTGGAAAACCCCCCTCCTTATGTTGTCCAGTTGCCAATGTCGAGTTACATAAACACAAAAAGTGATGACCAAAAATTGGGTCCTATGAGGGGTCAAACTCAATCTGGAAACTCTCAAAATCAAAACCAGAGCTTTGTGGCTAATTCATCCCACCACCGTGGTAACTCAACATTGCCTGGTAAAAGAAAAGCAGAAACAGATATCTCTGCCCATGGACATCTCAATGAACTGTCCGGTACGAGTAAGAAACTTGGTGAACCATCTGCTCCTTCTTGTTCCTCTGGACAGCCATCACAGAAAGTTCCGAAGCTGTCAAAATCGTCCAAGGAAAAAGTTTGAAAGAAATAGATGACATGCTGAACAATATTGGTAGCCTTCCTGTGAAAAAACCAGTGGAGAAAAAATGCCTAGAACCAAAACCCATTCAGTGTGTAACTACGACGACAGCAGTGACAGCCCCACACAACCCCGGCAAAATCTCTTATCGCAAAACTGTGCAACTAATGAGCTAAGAGCTGCTCACTGGCCTATGTTAGCTCCACCTGCTCAGCCGCCTCCTTCCGTTCAAAGGACCCCGCCCGCCCACGTCGGTCAAGCAGCTTTCATGCCGCATGCCATTAATGCAGCACCCCGGGGCAACCCTTTGAATGTTTTATATAACTCACTATCCAATGCTCCACCTCCTCCGCTTCATCATTTTCCTTATCCACAGCTAGCTTCATCTCATCATGCTACGCCATCTCAACCACCACCACTTTACCAACAAACACACCCACAGCAACAGCAGTCATTATCCCATCATTCGCCCATAGCTCGGCTGATGAGAATACCACCACAAGATCCCTCCCTCATTCGTCCCAAATCTCAAAGAGGTAATTCACTTCCTTCATCTTCCCATTACTGTCGCCAAATACAACCTGCGGTTAGAAAAGATTCCAGGGACAGTTCCAACCAAAGCTTTGATAGTAACGGTTCAAGAGTAAGTAAAACAATAATGAAACAAAACAGTATGCCCCGGTCAACTCCAAAAACAGCTGTGACGGTTTCATATGCAGCTGATGTAATTGATGCAACTCTTTCAACCACTTCCCGTGCTTCTTCGTCAGAAGGGAATGAGACCTATGTATTCCGGCACATCAGTGAGCAAAGGCAGAAGATGCAGGTAGAAGGAGGTCACGGCCGAGAGCAAGTGAACCAGGGTAGAGGCGAAACCAGGCAAACAAGAAGTCTTCTGGAAATTTCCAGTCTCAGCCACCAAAGCCACCGTTTGGCTCAACCGAAGATACTAGGGCCTACAGTCAGTTTAACTTACAGCCATGGCTTCAAGGTGCCACTAACTATCGCCATAGTCCCCCCAAGCTGCCAGAAGAGCAACACCCCCCATATATCAACGGCAGTTCTCCTCTCCTAGCCAACCGGTACACCTACCTGTTGAAATAAGAGGACCCAGCCATGCTGCTGCTGCTGCTGCTACAACTACCACTGCCACCGTGACCAAAACCGCACCACCCAACATTGTTACGTGTAGCGCAGTAAATATAGCACCTTCCTGTCAAAGTGAGAAAAACAATGATGTCAACAACGGCACAGAATCTAGGATTTCCTCCAATTTAAACAACCAAGCGAATATTGCTCCTCGTGTTGGAGGGGCAGTCACAATCACATCCCCCATGATTGTTGACCGGAAACCACGCTTGAGCACAGTCAAAACAGAGAGGACATCACTATCGTCATCACAGTCGCCGCTCACTTGCAAGCCATCACCTGTTGTTGTGGTTGATAGAGTTATTGAGCGAAAGCCTCAGCTTTCTCAAATCTGTGCCAACAGCAGTAGTACACCCTATTCGTCACCAAATCCAAATTCCTCTCTCCCAGTGACACTGACAACTTGCTGTGGCATGCAAGTAAGTGGTCATGCTACCTCATCACCATTGGTCCACACACAGCCAGTGTCGCAAAAGTCCTTAGGTACCACTGCTAAGGTTTTCACCACCGATTCATCACTGCGTTATTCTCAAGAAAACTCTATTGCTGCTATCAGACGCGAGCCAGTTTGCACCGTCATGACTGCTTCTTCATGTGAATCTACTGCAGTTTCATCTTCACTAGCATCAAGATCATCGACAGCTACCACCAATGATCGAAAGCCTTCTGTTAGTGACTTAGATGCAGCTCTCAGAGCCGGTGACGTTTTATCAGGAAGAATCTGAGGAGGAAGACGGGTACAAGATGACTCATATTTTTCAGCAGATTCGGCTGATGAAATGATGGACATCAAACCAACTGTTGACCACTCCAAATCTGGGCAGCCTAGTAGGAATGGTCAAAGTAATTTGCTAAATGAAAGAAACGTTGGAAATCCAGTAATTACAACAAGCTCGACATTAACAGGGGAGAGGTTTGAACAACTACTAAAGGCTGGTGCTGATGCCATAAACATGACAACTTCCACCGCTGTAACATCGTCAAGTGTTCACGCTTTCATTGCCAATCTATCTGCAAAAGGGTTGCCATGTCAAAGATTGCTTCAACTTTGCTGAGAATTAAGTCTGAGAAGTTTTCTACACCACCATTCTCCTCTTCCCAGTCAGCATCACCTTATACATCATCATCACAACCGCAAGTACTGTCGTCTCCTTCACTGTCAGATTCTTCTGTTGGCGCTTCAACGGTAAACCTTGATCTTCACATGTCCCGATACCTTGAGACAGCAGCTGTGAGTGTGAATACAATGTCAGGGCCCCTTGATACACAAATGAGGTATGCAGGTGCCAGTTCTGATATAATTGAGAATCAAACTGTTGTTTCATCTGGTAGTTCAATAATGTGCACAAAGGCTAATCCCAAAACAACTTCTCCCCAAGTTTCTATTTCAAATGCTAGTGCAAATATGAACAAAATTGTCAGACCTGAAGTGAGTGCTCGACTGACTTCTGTGATAACCTCCTTAGCATTATCTTCTATTCCACAAACATCACAAGACCTATTTGAAAAGACTCTATCAGTTTCAGCTCAAGTTTCCTCACCTTCGTTATCTTTGACAAAATTGAACAGTGTCCCAAGTTCTCTTGTTACTTTGCATAATTTGTCAACCTCAGTTTCACATGATGACATGCATTCTCCAGCACAATTAAACTTTGACACATCTGTTTCACCTGCATACTCTACATGTATTGTAGCACCACAGGCTGTAGATCGCCTGGCACCATTTGTCAAGGAGCCAATACAGGGGAATGATGCAGAAGGGTCAAAGAAGACGCAGCCTGTAAAATTGACCTCTGAGTCCATTCATTCAATTATTCCTACGGACGTGATGTCACAAAGTGTAAAACTGTGTATTTCCGCCACTGTGTACTCAAACATCGCACATTCTAGAAGTGCTCAAAACTCTTCACACGCCAGCTCAGGCACAACCAATGCTGCAAAGCCGCGTCCTGAGACCACAGTGACTTTTGTGGCCAGCAAGCCTCTCGTTGCTCATTCGGAAGTGTCACCTAGCAATGCAACATTCAAGACTCCAGAGGTCCCTCTTATTATTTCTTCATCAAAGATAGCCACTGTAGCAGAGGAGACTTTTGATAGTGAGCATTCTCCTCCTTTAACGTGTCTATCTGTCTCTGCTAGCAGTTTTTCAAAACCCAGTGGCACTATGATGACCACAATTTCATCCCAGAACACAGCAAACGTAGTTGCCATTGGAAGACCCGATTCCGGAGAGAAAGTGACGCAGTCGCTAGCTGCAAGCCCTATAATTTCTTCCACCTCCCCTTTGTCTTCTTCTTCAGTTTTGTCTGGAGATGAGCCATCACAGTCCATTTCATATTCCTGGCCGCTATCTAGCCGTGTCTCTGAAACATCATCCTCAACTGAGTTCAGTAGTACAGTCATTAGTAATGTAATTAGCACATTTGTGTCTACATCCCAGATTGGAGAGTCAGCGTCAGTTCAAATATTACCATCAGTTATAATTGCAGCGAAAACGATATCTTCACCAACACCACCATTATCTTTGTCTTCCTTGATAGCACCATCATCATCTTCGACATTGGTACCATCATCATTGACTGTTTCTTGTGGATCATCAGTGTCAAGTGTTGGCCCTCAAATCACTCTTGGACAAAGTGATTTGATCTGCGATTTAATTCGTGTTAAAACAGAACTTTCAGAAGAAGTGTCCGAGTCTGAAAGTGAGCTATTCAATTCAGGCATTTTATTGTCTGGAGGAGAGTTTCCTTCAAACAGCAGTATCTGTCTTGAAACGTCTGAGGACATTTTAGCCCATCCTGATGAACTATATACAGGAGACATTTCTGCATCTATCAACTCTTCTATAGAGGGAGACACTGAAAAATTGAAGGCTGTTTTTACTGTAAAACTCTTGACAAATGATCCAGAGGCCAAAGCAAAGACATTGCCAGATGCAAATACCTCTTTACTCGATCTTGAAGATGTAGCAGCAACATCTTTGAATAGTTCTTCAACTCCCTTAGCTAGTCATGTCAGATTTCAGGCAGAGGAGCAACGGTCACTGGATGAAAGACCGTTTGCAAGCCAGAATATTATCAGTCTGAGTCACAAGCCATTGTCCACAGCTGTTATTGTAAATCCTCCAAAGTTTACATCAACCAAATCATCTTCTTCAAGAAGTACTTGGGACATAAACAGATCGCGTCCATCCGATCTGCCATCTGCAATAGAAGATGATTTAAATGCCTGGCAGGTAAGAAGTTTCAGAAATGATGAAAGTGATATCGATCCCACCGAGCTATTTCCAGCTCCAGCTGCAACTACCTCAAGTGCAGTAAATGTTAGTGCTTCAGAATCCTCGGGACAGTTCACTATTGTAATTTCAAACCAGAATCCCAGCATTTCGGTGGATAGTAAAAACGACATCAATTCAGCAATGAAACAAGAAGTGACAGGCCAAACTGCAAATACAGGCTTGGTTGAAGTGCCAACTCCTGTGACTGTCTCTGCATCAGATTCCACAGGGCAGTTCACTGTTGTTATCTCAAGTCAGAATCCCAATGTTCATTCTGACAGTAAAGATGTCCTCAATTCAGAGATGAAACAAGAAATAAAAGAAGTCAAAGCTGTAAATACAGACTTTGCTGGGCATTCTTCATCAAAAGTAGTCCCATTGAAAACAGAACAAAAAGATAACACTATCATACCACCTCAAACGGCAGTGATCCCATCTTCCAAGGAAAATTTCTTGCCTGGTCAGCTGGAGACGGAGATCAGATTGTCAAACCTGTTACTGGAGACTGCACAAACAGAGTCGCAGAAAGCGTGCCAGCCAGCAGTAGATGGCACAGAAAAGTCTGTTGTCGAAGGAGGAGATGGACAAAGTTCTGCATTGCCATCTGAGAAAATCTTGCCTCCAATGTCATCTGAGAAGGAGCAATTTTCTCAAGAAATAGAAATTAAATCAGACCTCGATGACGACTTTTATTTTATACCAGATCCCACAATGGTTGGTGTCAGTGCGATGTCAAAAGATGATTTTTCCAACGCTGACGACGACCCAATTCTAATTGTCAGCGATGAGGATGATGAAATTGTCATCTATAATGATTCACCTACAACTGTAGCCCCCCAGACAACAGATGTCATTGATGTTAGAACATCACCTCCAGATCTGTTACGCGATAGCAGAGATAGACAAAACCAAGAATGTCCTTCCTCCAGTCACGCGACAGCCATAGTTCAGGCTGGTCAAAGCTCTGGCTCATGGGAGGATGCAGCATCAATCATTTCATCCTCGTCCTCCTGCAGTGAAGGCAGCAACAAGATCACCAACCGTTCCATCAACGCCCTTGGCTCTTGGAGCAAAGAACAAGTCTCTATGTGGCTGAAGAAGAACAAGTTGGACAAAATTTGTCTAAAGTGAGTAGAAAAGAACACTTAGAAAAGAACAAAATTAATAAGATAAGAATAGAATATAATAGAATATAATAATTTAGAATTAGTCTTTCTTTTCTTTATCAGTTCCCATGCTACCTTCCGGTGTATGGGTTTAGAAGCCCAAAATGATCTTTTTCATGGCTGCTCTGTCCTGATATTTTCTGTTTCCTTCCAAAAAAGTTAAATTTCCATACTTTAATGCCTCTTTTATATCTTTTTCCCACTTTCTCCAAGATCTGCCTTTTGGTCATTTACCTTGAGTTTTAGCACTGTATATTGATTTAGCTTTTCTATTGTCATTCATTCTATTAGCATGCCCAAACCATCTCTGTTGATTTATTTCTATCTTAATTTTTATGCCATCGGCTTTGGTTTGATCTCTTATTATTGTGTTTCTGATTTTGTCTCTTTTAGTTTTCCGTACTACTCTTCTTAGGTATTTCATTTCAGCTGCCTGTACTCTACTGATTTCCCTACTGTCTAAGGTCCAGGTTTAGCTGCCATAGAGGACAGTAGGACAATAAACTGTGTTGTATACTGCCATTTGGTTTTTGCTGACAATTCTTGTTTACCTACAAAGGCCTTTCCTAGATGGGTATATATTGCACTTGCCTTTTGGATTCTCTTGCTGATTTCTTCTCTTAGTTTTCCCTCTGGGTTAATCATTACTCCTAGGTAATTGTAGCTTTGAACTTGTTCTAAATTCTCCATGGCCAATTCAAGATTTTGTGTTTTAGCTTCCCTAGTAACTATCATTGTTTTGGTTTTCTTTGCATTTACTCTCATTCCTCTTTTATTATTCATTATGTTGATATTCAACTGAAGGTCCCTTTTAGATTTTCCAAACAGAACTAAATCATCAGCAAATGAAAGTATTGATACATTTACAGGTTTGAGCTTCCACATACCTACATTCATTGTCTTCATTTTTGAGGATGCCTTTGCGACTGAATCCATAAAATGTGATAAACAAAAGAGTACTTAGCATATAACCCTGTCTTACTCCTATATCTACATTAAATTCTTCAGATACTTTTCCAGCTACTCTCACTGCACACTTTAGTTTATTGTAAAAACTTTTAATGGCTTCTATTAAATTTTGCTCTACATTGTGTTCTTTTAAGGAATGCCATAGTTCGTCCCTCCTCATAGTGTCAAATGCCTGTTCCAAGTCAATAAAACACAGGTGCAAGTCAATGTTACTCTCAAGGATATTTCTATTATTTGTCTAATTGTAATTCCTGAGTTTCATTTCAAGAATCCTGGCATGCACTTTTCCTGGTACGCTAAGTAGTGATATCCCTCTATAGTTTGAGCATTCCATAGTTGATCCTTTCTTATGTATTGGTACATGTATTGGTACTACCGTTTCCTTTTTCCAGTCATCTGGCACCTGTTTTGACTTCCATGCTTGTTGACATATTGCATGTAGTAGTTTGTCTGCCTCTCTCCTTTGGTTTTTAATCATTTCTGGATAAACTTGATCTGCTCCTGGGGCCTTTCCTTATTTCACTTTTCATATTATAGCTGTTTGGAGTTCTTCCTTTGAAATATCTACATTTTCAGCTGTCTCATCTGGATTACTTGTTACTCTTACTAATTGATCTGTACTCCTTGTTTCATATATTCTGGAGGATTATGTAAGTAATTGTTGAAAATACTTTAAATACGTTTCCCTGATTTTGCTGTCTTCTTTCATTATTTCTCCTTTGGCATTCTTAATTTGTCGTATTGGGCATGCTTTGATATTTCTCATGCTTTTCATTGCTCCCCAGAACAGTTTTTGATTTCCTTGATAGCTTTCTTGAAGTCTTTGTCCAAACCCTTCCCACTGTTCGTGTTTTTGCTTTCTTAACTTTTTCTTTGGCGATAGTTCTTTTACTCACGTAATCTATCCTATCCTCTGGCCTCTTTGTTTGCAAGTATTTCTTCCAGGCGTCCTTCTTTTCTTTTATCTTAGTCTTGACATTCTCATTCCACCATGCTGTTCTTTTCCTATCTCCTTTAATTTGTTTCCTACCACAGATCTCTTCAGTACAATTGAGGAGTGTTTCTTTATACATTTGCCACTTTTCTTCTATTGTGCTATTGTTCAGATCCATCGGCCTTGCAAGTTGCACTGATAAATCTTTTTTATCCTGGATTAGTATATCTCACCAATAACTGTTTTACTATTGGTTTATTTAGTTCTTCTATTTTGAGTGTTTGTTTTCTTCAGCTAGTAATCTCATTTTGGCAATCACTAGAGATAGTCTCTAAATATGTCAGCGCCTCTGTTTACTCTTGCATCTATTGTAGTAAATTGTACTGTAAAAAAGGGAGCTGCTAACTATTATGTAGTGTATGATTGACTTTTCACGTCTGTCTTTATTTAGTCTTGAATATTTGTGGATATCTTTAGGAGGAAAAAATGTGTTGGTTGTTTTCATGTTACTCTTTAGGCAAAAATCTATTAGTCTCTCTCCTTTCGGAGAAGTTGTTGTCTGTCCTTCTTTACCTATTACTCCTCCTGTTGTTTCTACATTGTTGCCTACTTTAGAATTAGTATGAAATAAAATTGAAAAGTAGAATCCTTTATTTGAACAGGGAAAATGTTGTTACAGTCATGATGACATTACAGCATACTATTTACAAAGACAGTGTTAAGTCAGTGTATGCATAGCCATAAAATTCAAAACAAACCTTGTTCAAGATGGATCGCCCATAGATGAAAGATAAACATAGCACAAAACCATGCGCACTGCACTCAATTAGAATGATATCTGTCCATGTACATATATATGTATCTATCTATTCTATTTATCTGGCTATCTATCTATCTATTCTATTTATTTGGCTATCTATTTATCTATCTATCTATCGATCTATCTATCTATCTATCGATCTATCTATCTATCTATCTATATATCTATCTATCTATTCTATTTATCTACTATCTATCTATCTATCTATTCTATTTATCTGGCTATCTATTTATCTATCTATCTATCTATCTATCTATCTATCTATCTAATCGATCTATCTATCGATTCGATCTATCGATCTATCTATCTATCTATCTATCTATCTATCTATCTATCTATCTATTTATCTATCTATCTATCTTATTATCTATCTATCAATCTATCTATCTATCTATCTATCTATCTATCTATCTATCTATCTATCTATCATGATATCTATCTATTTGTCTGTCTGTCTGTCTGTCTGTCTATCTATCTATCTATCTATCTATCTATCTATCTATCTATCTATCTATCTATCTATCTATCTATCTATCTATCTATCTTATTATCTATCTATCTATCTATCTATCTATCTATCTATCTATCTATCTATCTATGGTATGAATTCACACTTGAACATCCAAATGATGACATTTGTGTGCATTAAAAGAGTATTGTGTCCTTCGAAAATATTCTTATTACATGAAATTTATAAAAATATGTGAGTTTTTGAACATTTTTTATTGTAGGGCCCTAGTCCTATACTTTTCCATAAACAGACGTTTGTTGATAAAGTCATTCACAACTGTTGTTATTTCAGCCTCGGCAACTTGGATGGTCCTGGATTACAAAGGATGGCCTTGAATGTCACAGGGATCATGAAGTATTCTACTCTCCGTGTAAAGAAATCACTGGGTCTCACAATGTTCAAAGAGACGCTTGTCATCATTAGCAGCCTGAAGTCTCTGATTGAAGTGGATGAAAACGACATATCATAACTGCTGCAGCACACACACACACACATACCTACCTCTATGTTTTCTAAGGAAATGGGCAAGATGTATTATGATCTGATGCATAATTTTCTGACTCACAGTACTCTCACGTTTATCCCTCTGCGCATTCAACTTTTATTCTATTCTTGTGTACACCATATGGATGGGAATGTGATTGTGAAATCTATATTGTGATGGTTGCTTTGGGTGGGAGATCCTTGAAAATTACTTCCTTCATTGATGCAGCAGTTTGCTTGTAAATTGTAATCACAGCTTTCATTTTGTTTAAAAAGTATAATGATTATAACACTAACAACACTGTTTTCTGTTAGAAGTTATCTCTCATTGTTGTTTATTATTACTATGATGTAGTTGAGAGCATGGCCGAGAACATTTTAGAGCAGTCCTGGATGAAGAAAGATGACCAATTTTTTATCTTCATGAGAAGTTTAAACAAAATTTTGGTGTAATAGATGATTTAAAACTTATTTTACTTTCATTTAATTGTTTTTAATGACAATTTAGAAAAGATTTTTAAAATTTAACTTTTAGTCTTTCTGCCCTTGAGGATGACTTAGCCGTCTATGCGATATTCCCAATTCTGTGAAAATATAGTTTTAAATGCGATTCTCTCAAATGTTACTTTTTGACATGTCATTGTCTGACAGTGATCACCAGAGACCATCAAACAAAAAGCAATCAAAGCCATTACAGACAGAGCTCTATTCCCCTGAAGGGATTATAGTATAAACTGATGGATCTGCCAAAGATGCAATCAAAGATGGAAGCTGTGGAATTTTCATAGTCTGGCCCAATGGAAAAACTGAACAGTCTACTGCATCAGGCAAGATCTGCACAAACTATAAAGCAGAAGTAGTTGCAATTGAGAAAGCCACAAGACAACTAGTGTTACTACTAGTGTTAGACAAAGTTGACATTTCACAAAGAATAGTCTTTCTCACTGATGCCAAATCCGTACTATGGGCGCTAAATTCTACCAATGAAAGCCGGCTAAAGCATCTATCACTACTTCTTCAACAGTTATGTCAATCAACACAATGCACCATATTACAATGGATGCTTGGACACTGCCAGATTGATGAGATTATGAGAATAAACGTGCAGATGAACTTGCAAAAAAGGTTCTAGTATGCTGCAGGAGTCTCTACCATTGACCTTCGAGGAAGAAGACAATTCTCAAGGCAGCTGTCTGAAATCAATCAACAATGGAGAAAAATCACAGCACAACCCAAAGTTCCCATTCACCAACTGGACACAAAGTCCCAGGTCACACTATTCAGACTCCAAACTGGGCACGGCTGTCTCCATCAACATATGTATCTGAAAGTCGGGAATCAGAAGGGTGTGACTGTGAGTGTGGAGCGCCCCATCAGAACACTGAACATATTTTCCAGCAGTGTCTGATGGAAAATTCAAAATGCATCAACTGGACTTTCATGGTGTTTTATATAGCCCTACAAATTAAGCAACACATGAAGTATTGTAATAATAACAAGTAAAATTATAATGTTAATGTTAATGCCATTGGTCACAAAGGTAATTGCTATTTGTTCATTCTCATCAATGTGATGACACACTTATTACGTTGCTATCGATCACCCTTCACATGTCGCTGACATGCCAGGTACAATTTCTCTTGTTTGCCAACGAGTGGTAAGACTCTACATCGTTGGGAGTGTCGGCTGCAGGCAGTCGAAAGGCGTGAAAGTTATCAGCACCTGTCCGCAATGGCAAAGGGGAACAAGGGAAACAATCCAAGTTTCTTTACCTCCCCTTGTTTACTTAGCGGCTGCCCTAGTGGTCAAGCTCAAGCTGGGTGTCCTGCTGTCAAGACTGACTGCTCTGTTACCAACCCTTGCCTCCAACGGTACATGACATACATGTGTAACTTAATGATGGTATTGCACGTCAGTGTTACACCTGGTTTTCAGCCTTAAGGCTTCTCTTTGTGTGGTGGCCTTTGTGGTTTCACTGATCATTAATACATGTAGTACTGCACCTGCACAAGAATTTAAAAGTCATGTTGGATTATCGAACAGTTCTTTTCTCTTTAATTAACAGTTTTGTTCCTCTGATCCTTTGTCGAAGTCGGAACAGCGAATTGTCGGTCTATCGATAAATAAAAGAGAGTAAAAATATGTTTCCCCCTCTATTCTGTCAGTAGTGTCAGATAGGTGAGTATGTCACTGTATAGGCAGTCGGATATGGGCGCTCTAGTGTAGTTTAGTTTATCCTGTTGTTCTTCCTGGGGCATATGTCACCAACAACCGCCTTCCATTTTGTTGTGTGCAATCTTTTCCAGTTGTTTCCATCCATGTCTGGTCTCAGTTGTTTTCCCGTTCCGCTTCACGCTATAGAAACAGAGATGTGCTCCAGCTCTATGGGCTTTAATGTCCTTGAAGGAACTTACTCTAAGTATTATATCGAAGGAACTTACTCTAAGTATTATATATCTAAAGAATGAGGGAACTACTCATTTGTGATGAGCCCTCTTAACATGTGGGATGGGTTAGCTGTATTTGTAGTACTACCTCTGTAGAAAGATTTTATAACTGGTTGGGTGGTTGGTGGACACTTCTGGTAGGTCATTTCTTTCCTTTCCTGGGTGGTTGGTGAGCACTACTGGTAGGTCATTTCTTTCCTTTCCTGGGTGGTTGGTGAGCACTGCTGGTAGGTCATTTCTTTCCTTTCCTGGGTGGTTGGTGAGCACTGCTGGTAGATCATTTCTTTCCTTTCCTGGGTGGTTGGTGAGCACTGCTGGTAGGTCCTACTATTTCTTCTTTCCTTTCCTGGGCGGTTGGTGAACACTGCTGGTAGATCATTTCTTTTCCTTTCCTGGGCGGTTGGTGGGCACTGCTGGTAGATCATTTCTTTCCTTTTCCTTGGCGGTTTGTGAACATTGCTGGTAGATCATTTCTTTCCTTTCCTGGGCGGTTGGTGGGCACTGCTGGTAGATCATTTCTTTTCCTTTCCTGGGCGGTTGGTGGGCACTGCTGGTAGATCATTTCTTTCCTTTCCTGGGCGGTTGGTGAACATTGCTGGTAGATCATTTCTTTCCTTTCCTGGGCGGTTCAGGGCACTGCTGGTAGGTCATTTCTTTCCTTTCCTGAGCAGTTGATGGGCACTACTGGTAGGTCCTACTATTTGTTTCATTTCACTCTTTCACCTTTCTTTTCTGTTTCCTCTCAATTCACCCTGAGATCACCACATACAAGTGGGCGGGGTAAATTTCAATCCATCAACTAATCAATCTTGAATAATACTGTCAGCGTGCTAAGCGATATGTCACCAAGATCTAGTAGTCGTAAAAAAAGCCACTATGATCACCTGAAATAATAATGGAAAAGAAGGTGAATAGAGGTCAGTAGTGTCTATGGCAAATTGTAACATTGGAGCATGGGAGATAACTAAGGGGAAATCACGTGCCATCATCTATTCTATGTGATGTAATCTATTTGTTGTTATGCTCCTTGGCAGGTGTGGATCATATTTTGTCTCCTAAATTTTCCTGTGAGTGATATAATTATGATACATGTGATCATTTAATTTTTTTTCTTTCTGTGACTTGTTGTGATCCTGTAATAGATCAACTTTCACGACTGGTTACTACTTGTTGATGTTTATCACAAATCACATATATAGAGTAGTCTGTCTTTTGAACAAACAAAAAAAAGTATCCAGGTTTTGTTGGTGATGCTAAAAACGATGCAAATACAATTTTGATGGCTCTTTTACTTTCCGGCGTCACCTCATTATTTATGAAGAAAAAAAAAGAAAAGAAAAAAAAAGTCCGTTCAGCTTGATATTTGGTGTTTTGTGATTTGTATTCTTTGGAATTAGTTAAACAGTGGCTTTGACATTGAATTTCGTTTCATTTTTCACATATGACTATGTATATAAATGCATGCATAGATATT
>JAXRKP010000015.1:10000-12500 GCA_037039925.1 Doris montereyensis | reverse complement strand
GCCAAGCAGGAGGCAGCCGCAGTGCATTAAGGTTAAGGTTGTTGTTAAATTCACCTTACCATGTCAGCTCAGCGAAACTTTCTTTTAACTAATAATATGGGGTTCTTATATTTATTATATCGGATGAAACGAAAGAGAAGGAATTCTATTGAATGAATGAAGTGTTCTAAAATCCGATGTGTTCTTTTAGATGGTGTTCTTATATGCAGCCACTATTATTATAAATGTACTTGGCAGTGGAAACGCCCGTAAAGAGAGGGAGGCGTGCTGTGTGGGGGTTTAGTGCCTGTACACAGGGTTAAAATACAAAAAGCCTGCAAAGGCGGTGGAATAGAATAAGAATAAGAAGCCAGGAAGTGCAATGATAAGGAAATTGTGTGTATAACATGGATCTTTGTCAGTGACTGTGAAGGTATATATATTCTTCTCTGTTTTTTCTTGGCATAAGTGACACAAGGCAGAATGTGGATACCTTAAAACTAGTGTAATCTCTAATCCTGTCAGAGTACTTCATACTTATATTATCTTACTTTAATGTAAAACACAAGTAACTTTCCTTCAACAAGGCCCATAGAGCTGGAGCATATCCTAGTTTCTATGCTTGAAGTGGAAACAGATGATAGTGCATTTCCTCTGGATAGAACATAAGTCTGTCACAGATTTAACTCTACAGCTTATGCTGGTACCTATTTACACCTTGGTCAGGATGGGGAAATGCGTGCCAAGTGTGTTTTCTGAGGAACACAACACCGTAATCTTGTGTTGCTCGAGATTGGAAGCCAGGACTTCCTGATCCCAGGCTCGGCAGCTTAACTACTGTGCCATGGTCACCAATGCCATTATAGTATTTAAAGTAAAAGTAAGATCCATGCTCGGAGTTGAGCATAGGGTATTCAGGAGTAGAGTCCTGATTTTTCTAGGCAAACGACATAATGTGATAGTTTACCATTGCTTTCCATGCCACCTTTACTTTTTTAGGAGTAAAGCCTGCGTCAGACTAGCGTCCTGGCCAGTAGGTGATTATTATCACCTGCTCCGCTTTTACGAGGGTTGATGCCAGGATAAACTCCGGCTCTATGAGCCGTAACACCCTCGAAGCAATTTTATTTACTTTACTTTTAGCAAAGTCTGAAGTGATCAAATTACCCATTTGGCTGCTGGGTCAACTGGAGGGCCGGGAAAGTTTGCCCGGACTGGGATTACTGGGAATTTGAACTGGGACTTTGGACTGGGACCTCCTGGGTAGTAAATAAGTAAGTGGTAGTCAGATACTTTACTGACTGAACTACCGGTGCCTCATTTATACTGATAGTAGTGATAGTATAATACATGTGCTTCTGATAATGTCCAGTCAAGTAGGACCTAGTGCACTGATCCTCCACTTAAGGGGCAGAATATAAAGCTGTGAGTTATGAAATGCTTGAATATTTAAATTGAGCTTGACACCACTGTTAATCATTTTGTCATTATTTCATTAGTCTAATTGAGGATTTATTAAGTGCATGGCGCTCAAATTTACAACCATTTGACACCAATAATGTCATTGTGTAGTTGTTTCAGTAGCAAGTATGTCATGCTGTTTCAATTTGGTTCTGATATCCAGATTTGCTACAGATTTTTTCATCATCGGCTGTTTGCCCGTTTGCCGGCTGAGGTGGATAAGTTTTGTAAACTCCACCGAGAAACGCAAAGGCATTGTACATGTTACTTGTTACAGTTAATCAGTAATTTGTCACAAGAGAAAGAAGAAAGTAATAGATGTTTGTCAGGATCTTATACTTTTTATGGACATATTCACTTTTTTGTTTTTAATTGGTCTTACATTTATTAAGATACGATTGTTATGGTCTCATTACATACTCACTCACAGTTAATCAGCTGGTTTTTTGTTGTTGCCGCATTGAATCTTGTAGTGCAGTATCATAGAATTCAAGTGAACGTTTATACCTGCCTTCAAATATAAACTATCCAACTGAATGCAGCTTCGCTGAGAGCCAGGTAGCCTGTCTGCGCTTGTTGTAATGGGTGAAGTAGCTCCTCTGTACTTATATCTTCCTGCAATTGAAATAGAATCAGGCAGTGTCCCCTGTAATTGTTTTAATGGGCTAAGAAGCCTCTCTGCACTTGTACATGGTATGTATTGTAACTCATCAGTTTTCTTGGATTCGAAAGGAGGCTTAGAGGCGATCAGACTGAAGATGTCTTTTTAATGTTTAATGTTATTTTATATTTGAAATATCTGTGTTGCTAGAATTTCCAGAATAATCACATTGCTTTTATTCTGAAATGATTAATATTGTTTTCTGGTAAATTTCATAACTTCTTCAGATAGTAGTGTATAATATATGATTATTAATATTATGATACGATTTTGCTTTTTTAAAAACCGTCAATTTAAATTACATCTTTCATTTTAATAGTATGAGGTGTATGGTTCATAGAACTTGATCTTCCTTACTTTACTACTATGCCTCATGTGTTTCTCCAAATTATGTCTTAG
>JAXRKP010000015.1:0-5000 GCA_037039925.1 Doris montereyensis | reverse complement strand
CATTATTATTATTATTACTATTATTATTACTATTATTATTATTATTATTATTATTATTATTATTATTATTATTATTATTCTTTCTTCTTTTTCTTTTTTTCTTTTTCTTCTTCTTCTTCTTCTTCTTCTTCTTCTTCTTCTTCTTCTTCTTCTTCTTCTTCTTCTTCTTCTTCTTCTTCTTCTTCTTCTTCTTCTTCTTCTTCTTCTTCTTCTTCTTCTTCTTCTTCTTCTTCTTCTTCTTCTTCTTCTTCTTCTTCTTCTTCTTCTTCTTCTTCTTCTTCTTCTTCTTCTTCTTCTTCTTCTTCTTCTTCTTCTTCTTCTTCTTCTTCTTCTTCTTCTTCTTCTTCTTCTTCTTCTTCTTCTTCTTCTTCTTCTTCTTCTTCTTCTTCTTCTTCTTCTTCTTCTTCTTCTTCTTCTTCTTCTTCGTCTTCTTCTTCTTCTTCTTACTATTATTATTATTATTATTATTATTATTATTATTATTATTATTATTATTATTATTATTATTATTATTATTATTATTATTATTATTATTAATATGATCGTTATTGTTGTTACTGGAGAGAAAATATTGGATGGGATAGCCGGTTGATGGGAGCACCCTATACTGCGAAGTTGGACAGCTAAAAAAAGAACCCGCCAGCCTTTTTCCGCTTCGCCTGTGTGGGAGAAGAAAGTCTTTGACTGCAAGTTTGACCACGCTGCCATCCAAGGATTCTCTCGGTGCTCGCAGCTTCACTTCTATGCTTTCCGATAATGGGAGAACACACAGAAAGCTGTGTAGATACTGGAGTAGATTTCCGACAGAGAGAAGAGGTCAACTCTAATCGCACACAGACGTCGATTGGCGTGACCTTTTCCTTGAGGGGACTCGGTGGTCCATAGGCAAGGTGTCAGCCTCTCAACCAAGAGGTAGTGGGTTCGAGCCCCGCTAACAAACAGTTGAACAATTATCTTGAGTCTGTCTCGAGCAAAATATATGCCCCCCCCCCCCCGGGTCCAGGTAGATGGATAGAAACCTAGTTCCATCGGAGATGGACGATAAAACGGAGGTCTCGTGTGCAGATGACAACACTCTATGCACGTTAAAGATCCCTTGGCTGTTTACAAGGTAGTCCGGGCAATATTAAAATCCTACCAAAAACCATAGTTGTGGAAATGGGTAAAATCAAATCAAATCAAATCAAATCAAATCAAACCCTTTCGTTGATCACATCATTCAGGTCCCCAACTGGAATTTTAAAGCGAACCTTCCTCTATATTATAATATTGATTATGAGAGCGTTGTAGCAAATCGTGGTGCTGTTAGTTTGCAATCACGACGACGCTGGTTCAAAATCCATGGCTCGCCCAGGTGTTTTTTCACAACATTGTACTCTAAGGAGAGGTAGCCTACTTTCATCTGCTTTCATCAGGTGTGAATGAGTATAGGTAGAGAAATATCTTGTCAGTGTATAAGTATGAAACGCCTAATAGGCTGCTGTACTGTATGATCGTCAGGGAGTTGAATAGGATGTTAGATGAAATCAACTTCTGGGGGAATGCAGGATGTATAGTCGATGAGCCTGTACTTGTGCGGGGATACGGACTATAAATCCATCTTTCGACATGTGTAATTACAAGATCGATATGCGCAGTTACAATATCGATAAGTGTAATCAATAGATCAGTAATCGATTACATGATCGGTATTGTAATTAAACGATCTTAGTGTGATAACAATATTAATGATGATCAATAATTGATTAAAAGATCGATATTATGTGATTACACAGTATTTGTTTAGTTACGAGATTTATACGTGATTACAAAATCGAAAATTTATTACAAGATTGATACTGGTGATTGATTACAAAATCGAAAATTGATTACAAGATTGACACCGGTGATTAATTACAAAATCGATATCGGTAGTTGATTACAGGGTTGATATGTGATTACAAGGAAAATAACAACAAAGAAATGGAGCTCGTGAACCTGAAACTGAAGTTTATTCAAAAGCGTCATGGTCAAAAATCGAAACCAATGAGCAAATTTTGACATATTATCATCATTGCTCTTTTATCAGTACATACACATTCTCACCTTAATTAACTCAATCGCTGTCATGGCTGCTGACACATCTACGGTCGCGAGCCGTAGAGTGCAAGACGTGTCATAGGTGGTGTGTAAAAACATTTGTTTTGTTTTAACCATATCGTACAAAACTAACAGCATATAAGTTGTATGTGGAATACAATTTAAACCTCATGAATCATCACAAAACTTCTTTGTTCATCATTTCTACAACTGTTTTTGTATATAGAAAGGTATTTCTAAAATTCTAATTAGAAAAGCTAGTGCAGAGTGATTAAAAAAACAAAAACATGCCCAACCCCATCGGCAGTTTTCAATTGGTAAGGTCTAAAATATCTGGCATGGCGGCGGGTGAGTTAAAAAATATTTTTTAAATGAAAAAAAAAAAGAAAAGAAAAACAAACCAATGCACATGTAATTGAGGTTTATTTTAAACGTGGAAACAATCAATTGTTAGGGAAAAGGCAAAAAATTCGCTCGTACATGATATATTATGATATTTATTTATTCATTGTTGAATCGAAGTTAAATACAGCATCACATTTTGAATCACATGTCGATTGAAATCTCAAATAAATTATAGACACGAGATATCAAGCATCCATTGTCATAAAAGCTGATGAATTCCAGGCAAAAAGAAAAATATCATCGGAACTACAAAGCGGTAAATGTGCTCATATCTTAGATTAAAAATTTGTTAACCTTAAATCGTGTGTCATACAAATAATACTAAAAAGTCAGTAAGGACAAAATTGATATGGACATACACACGAGAAAAAAATATAGATAGAGAGAGAGAGAGAAAGACAAAAGGGAGAAAGAGAAAAGAGAGAGAGAGAGAGAGAGAGACAAGAGGGAGAGAGAGAGAGAGAGAGAGAGAGAGAGAGAGAGAGAGAGAGAGAGAGAGAGAGAGAGAGAGAGAGAGAGAGAGAGAGAGAGAGAGAGAGAGAGAGAGAGAGGAGAGAGAGAGAGAGAGAGAGAGAGAGAGAGAGAGGGAGGGAGGGAGGGAGCAATTAAACGTGAATTTATTGATGTATAAGGTTACACCAAAACCCATAACCGTGCCCAAATCTAGATGTCAATGGGAATACAATCATTGATAGTTAAGGAAACATCGTTGTTTCTGACAAAAATTGTTGAACATATGCTAGAATTCTTTAGCCGTGTTGCTACTAGTTATTAGCCTTAATAATAATACCTATAATTGCTAGTCTATTAAGACCTATTATCGTTTTTTTCGTTAATACCTGATATTTTTAGCCACATTAATTACTGTTATTGTTAGCCATATCAATACCTATTACAGCTAGACCTATTAATATATATTATTGCTAGACCTGTTAATACCGTTTTTACTACCCCTAATACCTGTTATAGCTAGACCTATTAATAAATGTTATAGCTAGACCTATGAATACCAGTTATTGCTAGCCCTTTTGATACCTATCAATCCTACCCCTCTCTGTTCTTTCTCTCTCTCTCTCTCTCTCTCTCTCTCTCTCTCTCTCTCTCTCTCTCTCTCTCTCTCTCTCTCTCTCTCTCTCTCTCTCTCTCTCTCTCTCTCTCTCTCTCTCTCTCTCTCTGTCTCTGTCTCTCTCTCTCTGTCTCTCTGTCTGTCTGTCTGTCTATGTCTGTCTGTCTCTTCTCTTCTCTCTGTCTGTCTGTCTCTCTCTCTCTCTCTCTCTCTCTCTCTCTCTCTCTCTCTCTCTCTCTCTCTCTCTCTCTCTCTCTCTCTCTCTCTCTGTCTCTGTCTGTCTGTCTGTCTGTCTCTCTCTCTGTGTCTGTCTGTCTGTCTGTCTCTCTCTGTCTCTGTCTCTCTCTCTGTCTGTCTGTCTGTCTGTCTCTGTGTGTGTGTGTGTGTGTGTGTCTGTCTGTCTGTCTGTCTCTCTTTCTCTCTCTCTTTCTCTCTCTCTCTCTCTCTCTCTCTCTCTCTCTCTCTTCTCTCTCTCTCTCCCTCTCTCTCTCTCTCTCTCTCTCTCTCTCTCTCTCTCTCTCTCTCTCTCTCTCTCTCTCTCTCTTTCTTTCTCTCTGTGTCTCTGTATTTGTCTATCTGTCTGTTTATCTGTCTTATCTGTCTGTCTGTCTGTCTGTCTCTGTCTATCTCTGTCTGTCTATGTCTCTGTCTCTGTCTCCCCCCTCTCTCTCTTCTCTCTCTCACTCTCTCTCTCTCTCTCTCTCTCTCTCTCTCTCTCTCTCTCTCTCTCTCTCTCTCTCTCCCTCTCTCTCTCTCTCTCTCTCTCTCTCTCTCTCTCTCTCTCTCTCTCTCTCTCTCTTTCTCCTCTCTCCACCCCTCTTTTCTCTGTCTGTCTCTTCGTTTGCCTCTCTATCTCTGTCTGTCTGTCTGTCTGTCTTATCCTTCTCTTCTCTCTCTCTCTCACATCAATACTCCCACCCCTCCACCCTCTTTCTTAATTTCTCAATCCGCCCCGACCTCCCCCAGTCCTCCTCTCTCAAACCTTACCCCTCTCTTTCTCTCCCACCTCCTCTGATCCCATCCCTTATCCCCCACTCTATCTCAATTGGTATGAATGCAACTATCATGAGCTTCCGACGCCAATTCATAGCAACAACAGCAGAGAGAACATATCAATGCATACTCTAAAAAAATAACTAAAGATAGCATACTCAGACTGTTGAATCAATCACTCAAGTATTTATTAATAAATCATGCATGGATTCAATTAAGATTTCAAATCAAATTGACCATAAATTCATGAAAACCAAACCCAAATACATATGTACAAACATAAAAAAATGCGAATGCCGGCCCACGCCAAAGCTTCAAAGTAACACAATGTGAATATTTTATACTGTTTGGCATTCATGAAAAGGTTTTTTTAACATAAACATTGTCACTAGGGCAAACCAATCTGATGATTTTATACATCGACAAAAGAATGACGCAATTAATGCAATGTTTCAGG
>JAXRKP010001499.1:107500-119830 GCA_037039925.1 Doris montereyensis | reverse complement strand
TGGTTGCCATGAAATTGTTTGTGATCTAAGAATGTAGTTTTGTCTTTTGAGCCAATCAGTTTAAACTCAATCCCCACCTATGTTGCCATGAAACTTGTAAGCTAAGAATGTAGTTTTGTCTTTTTGAGCCAATCAGTTTAAACTCAATCCCACCTATGTTGCCATGAAACTTGTAAGCTAAGAATGTAGTTTTGTCTTTTTGAGCCAATCAGTTTTGGACTCATGACACCCCCACATTTCCGTCTGATCTACTATAATATCTGGTTATCAACTTGCTCACTTTCTTCTTGCTGTGTGCATCTGGTTGTGACATATATGTTTTTGAGAATTGTCCAGGGGAGACAGTGAGACATTAGAAAATATATTCTTAATAAAAAATCGTTGTTGAAACTCGTACCGTACATTGTCACCTGCCTTCCTCACTGTCATTAGACAGCTGTATTTGTGGGAATGTAGAATGAGATAGAGGCTTGTAAATTATGTGAACGTGTGACACTGATAATTAGCTAGATCTAAGGTCTATTTCTATGTTCTTAAATGTCTAAGCTCTACTATCGGATGGTCTTATATCGTGAATCTGAATCGTGTCATTAGTACATCTAAGATTTGGACCTAATAGAGTCAATCAATGTGAAGAAAATCCAATTTTATTTTTATTTTTATTTTTATTTTTATTTGTTTCATATAGAATCTACCCACATTCACATTATTCACAACAACTAAAATGGTTTTGGATGAGATTATTTATTTTACCCAGACTACCTTGTAAACAGCCAAGGGAGGGATCGGAATCTTAAATGTGCGCAGGGTGATCTGTACATGGGGCCTTTGTATTCAATGGCGGTGAAACTAAAAATGTCGATCCACCTACCTGGACCAGGGGTGGTAGATGTTCTTGAAAAAATTGGGCATCAAACCACAACCTTTTGGTTTAATGAGAGGCGACACCTTTGAATTAAGAAAAATAAACAGATTGAGGCTTGAGGAAGAAGGAAGAAGCTAGTATTGTAAGATAGAGCACTGAGAAGTGAGTGTTTAAAAAACAGTAAGACAGGAGATCAAAGCTTAAAATTCAAACATTTTATAAAGGAATAAAAAAAAATTGTGTATGAAGAAAGAAAAGGTTTGCATTTTAAGAAAAGAATCAAATTGGAGACTGCATCTCCACTGTACGGACAAGATTAAATATAGAACCTTGGGGTTAGCGGATCGCTCCTTTATGGGCTTTCTACCTTCGTGAATACCTCAAACTACTTGAAGAGGGTTGTTAGGTTCTTAGAGACAAAGCTTAGAAAAGCCATGGCCCCCTCGGCCCGCCCGCCCTTGATCGCAAAATATGGTCATTTTCATGAGAGCTCAGCCCAAAATACCTCTAATGACCAACCTAGGGGCCAACCTGATGTGTGGACGGATGGGTTAAACCGCAGGGACCCACAACTGGTCCCAAGCTAGCTGAGGCCGTAAGCTTAAATTTCGTTTCCAGGGGTTCTGAACAGAGCTCAAGCGTAGCCCGCCCCCTTTTAAAAGAGAGAGAGAGAGAGAGAGAGAGACTGCATCTAAAAGTGAGAAAAATACAGAGAAATGGATAATCATCCATTATTAATGTATGACCAAGACTAAGACAGAATTATGATTAAAAAATAAAAAAGATAAATAGATTGAGGAAAGAAAACAATGAATTAGATTTTTACAAAATAATTTTTGGATGATTAAAGTATTTAAATTGAATTTCCCAATTTCTGAGTTTTCCACTCATTTCATTTTCTTTGAGTTCACTGAAAACATGTTGTCATCCTCAGCATTCGTGAGACAAGAAAAAGTTCTTCTACTTGCTACCAAAGAGGACAGTGCACTTTACAAACTCAGTGCTCTCATCAAAACCAGACCAATCGAAAGCTGCCTTTGATGTCCAAACTTTTGAATGTTCTTGCCTGTCCATTGTCTAAGAAACCTCTACGGTAAGTCTTTACCTTCGAGAGGAGAGGAGGAAAAAGAAAGTGAAATAATAATAATTACAATTAGAATTTTAGTAATCTAAACTGAAACATGAAATCTGGACCACATATCCTTTAAACAAAGGACCTTGTTTTCCAGATCTGTTCTTTTTAAACTTTCTTTCTGGGTTAATTTTTGTGCTATAATTAAAAGGCTAGGTAAACTGAAGTCAAAATGGTCACCTTGACCCAGGTAGGCATCCTGTTGTGGGAATGTGTCATATTTTAACTACACCTCATCACATTCGACCAAGGGAAATGACTTGTGAGACCAAAGACATTTGACAATAATGTATCAACAAATATCATTAAAAGACAGTCTAGGGTCAACTCAAGAGCAGTTAAAATACCCCACGCCAAATCCGAACAATAGTAAAAAGAAAATTTACAAAGCACCATAGACTGGAACAACTTAGATGAAGACATCATACGCAAACCAACAGTCGACAGTTTCAAAACAGCAATATTTAGCCAACAACACGACTTAATCGCTAAACCATATTTCAATTAATAACCAGACTGACCAACTTTCTCACTCCTGTTGAATTAAAAAGCCCTGTAGTATTCTACATTTTCAGAACTGTTTATTTGTTGGTCTAGTGTGTCCTGTGACTGTGCCCTGCTTGTCTAACCATTGAACTCTAGCTAGCAGGCATTTTCAGAACTGTTTATTTGTTAGTCTAGTGTGTAGCCTTATTTGCTTCAAAGTGACACCCGAGGTTGCAAAACAACCGCCACGTTGTGCCTGAAAGGCCAATGATCAGTCAGACTTTTTGTTAGGAGTTATATACCTTAAAGGGGGGGAATTCAAGTTAAATTATCAATGTTTTCTGGAATATTCCTAACCGTCATGCAAGTTAGAATTAGCAGGTGCAGTAAGAGTTTGTTTTCCAATTTGACAAGGTTGGCGGCAGCTATGCCTTTTTTGTTTTACAATCAGTATTATTTACTTTCAAAGTTTCCTTTTCATTTGATGTACATTTGTATTAGAACTAGAAATTATGTGTGGAGAGAGGTTGGGGAGACACCTGGATGTCTGTCCTTAAATTTGTATAATTCGTGATACAGTATATTTTTTATATATATACTATAGGTCTACAGTACATTAGTTGTATTTCTTTTCTTTCTCAGATATGATGCAGAAAATAGTGAGCTGATCTGTGATGATCTCGGTGTGGCTATCCAATTGTCAATGGTATCCCTAACCTAAATCCTCATGATGGCCGCATGATTAATGAGTCTTCTTCTAGTGATACTCCAGACAAGGATAAAGAATGAAAATTTTGATATTTGTTGTTTTTTGTTTTTTTTATGTTTGTTAACTTAAGAACGATTTTAGTATCTTCTTGATACACTTTGAATTTCAAGCTGATGAATCTAAGGCAGATTTAAACATTTAGTTTTCGTATGGAATCTCAAGGAAAAGAGGCGAAATCATTTTTCTGTACATTTCAAACCCTCAGATTTTTATCTCTTTATATGATCTGTCCCAGTGTCAGATGTACTCTGTTTGTCTGTCTGACAGTCTGTTACTGTTATTTTATTTTGATTAAAATCAGGAATCGTGTGTATGTATTGTAATCTAAAGCTCAGATCTAACTAAAATTGACTCTAGATTTAGCCATAGATATAAGATGATAAAATTGACTCTAGATTTAGCCATATATAAGATGATAACATACAAGTATCATCTGGTGTGTATGAAGTATACTAATGCTAATACTATACTATATGTTTATGTGTATCATCATCAGGGACTCAGTAGCCCAGAGGCTAGGTGTTGGCCACTCAACCCAAAGGCTGTGGGTTCAAGCCCCACCAACAGTTGAAAACATTTCTTGAGTTTTTATATATAGTAAAATCTACCCCCTTGGTGCAGGCAGATGGATTGACACTTAGTCCCATCAGAGACGGACGATAAAAAGGAGGTCCCGTGTGCAGATCATAACATTCTGTGCACTTTAAAGATCCTCTGGCTGTGTACAGGGCAGCCCAGGCAGCTTTACAAATCCTGCTACAAAAGACCCTGGATCACCGTAGTTGTGGATGCGGGTAAAGCAAATCAAATCGAATAACAGAATGTATCATCATCATCATTGTGTGTCAGGTCTGAGACAGATTGACAATCATATCCCTCTATCCTCAGTCCTCTCTGTCATCAGCTGAGCGCATGAGTTCAGCCAGTGTTTTTTAGATTTGTCTTTGTTGATGTTTGTGAATGTGATTACAAATTTCATTAATAACTGGTAAAAGTATTAAAATGTATTATTACAAAACATCTAAGTCAATTAAGTGTTTAAAAATACACTATAAGTATTTCATTAGGCATCCAATCAGATCCATGATGTTGATGTTCATACTCATAGTTAATTTGTACATTTGACTTCATATTATTACCGTAGATGGAGTAAATTTATGTTACACACAGAAAGATTCATCATCAGGCACACTGTAAAGTTTAAGTGGTCTAGCATAACTACTGTGACTATAAGTGAACAACAGGCATCCCGTCATGTAAACATTTCTTTGCATGTGATTACAAACATTAGGGCTTGTAGTTGTAGCACTCTAGAAACTACAGAATGTCCTAGGAAACGTTCTGTCCTAAAATCTCCTATTCTTTTAAATTTCCTCCTAGAAACTCCTAGCATTTCAACTCATAACCGACTCAGTCTGGCATTCTCTCGGCTGTTAAGACGTTAATGTTGAGTCTTATTTCTACACCCTAACTTTCTTTTGAAAAAAATGTATAAACACAGGGAATAAGAATGTAAGTACAGCAATAGACATGTAGTTTCTGTTTTGAAGTAAAGTTTTGGATCTGAACTTGAACAATATTATTGAACTGGGAAGAAAAATTGGCATCGATTTGCCTAGAATTTTTAGTGTGTGGTTGCTTTGGTACTGGTAGCTTCTACTTCTTTCTTCCCCACACATTTACTCTTATTTTTTTTTCCTCACACTTACTCTTATTTTTCTTTTTTCCTCATATTTACTCTTTTTTTTCTTTTCCTCATACTTACTCTTATTTTTCTTTTCTCACACTTACTCTTATTTTTTTTCTCTCATATTTACTCTTATTTTTCTTTCCTCACACTTACTCCTATTTTTCTTTTCCTCATAATAACTCTATTTTTCTTTTCCTCATACTTACTCCTATTTTTCTTTTCCTCTTATTTTTCTTTTTCCTCATATTTACTCTATTTTTCTTTTCCTCATACTTACTCATCTATTTTTCTTTTCCTCATATTTACTCCTATTTTTCTTTTCCTCATACTTACTCATATTTACTCTATTTTTTCTTTTCCTCACACTTACTCTTATTTTTCTTTTCCCCTTACCCTATTTTCTTTTCCTCATATTTACTCTTATTTTTATTTTCCTCACACTTACTCCTTATTTTTCTTTTCCTCCACTCACACTTACTCTTATTTTTCTTTCCTCATACTTACTCTTATTTTTTGTTTCATCTTGCTGTTTCCTCTGTCTTATTTCGCGAATAAAACAATAAAATGAAACAAATCTAGAATTTTTTTAAACACCTAGAAAATCTCCTAGAATCTAGTAAAATGTTTGAGTAGCTGGACTCCTGGATTACATAATGTTTATGTTTTTAAGTTTGTCATTTGGCGTAGCCAGTTGGCAAGTCCTACGTCTTTTTCTTCACTTTTTACACGTACCGGTAGTCTATTGGGCTGCTTCCTCTCTTAATTCGCCCTGAGTTCATTGCATATTGCATGCAGGCGGTTGGTGGCACATTGGTGGGTCCTACTTTTCCTTTCACTCTTCCACTTCTCTTTTATCTTGCTGTTTCCCTTAATTCACCCTGAGATCACCACAATGGTGGACGGGGTAAATTTCAATGAAAACAAACATAATCATTGCATGTGATATTGATAGACGAGGTAAAAAACAAAACATTAAAAACTTTTTGCCATGTTAGTGTGATTAGTCGATTAGTCAGAAGCATGTATTGTATGTAAAGGATGTGTTTGAGAGTTGTTATGCCATAAGGGGTTTGGTGGTGTAGTGTCTTACTCAAGGTCAGAATATCTCTGGTTTAAACCCTATTTGCTATAGTGGATTGGTGGCAGACTGTCTCATTCAAGGCTGAAGGCTAGTATGTGTGATAAGTTTGAGTCTCGAATTTTCTAAGACTTGACATTATGTCCTGGTGAAAGATATTTTAACTTATCAATTGTGCGACATCATTTTTCAATTGCATCCTATTTTCCTCTTATAAATCACTTTTTTCCAATTCTCAATCAATTTATTCACCATTGCAATAAAACACAACTTTGCAAAAATTGATACCTATCGATACATATACCTGATACAGAAAATTGTTGTCTTTGTTTTTACATCTTTTCATGGTATATCCGTAAGCTGTTTTTAGTCAGTTCAATTGATAACTTAGTAAATGCATAGAATTTAATGAAACCGTTGAAATATGTTTTGTTATCGCTGTGACATTTGTACTTCAAGAAAAACAAATCTGCACCCGTTGTCTTTCAGACAAGAAATTTACTATTTTTTAAATAAAATTAATGTATATTCAAAAATGTTTGCTTATTTTATTGTTAACTTTGTACTTGTATTGATTTTGTTATCCTTCATCTTGCTGTTTCCTTTATCTATCCTTCATCTTGCTGTTTCCTTTCACATCTTGCTGTTCATCTAGCTTTATTTCATTCACATCTATCCTTCATCTTGCTGTTTCCTTTCATTTCATCTCATCGTCCTTCATCTTGCTGTTTCCTTTCACATCTATCCTTCATCTTGCTGTTTCCTTTATTTCTATCTTTCATCTAGCTGTTTCCTTTCATCTTGCTGTCCTTCATCTTTTGTTTCCTTTCATTCATCTCCTCTTTCCATCTTGCTGTTTCCTTTCACACTATCTTTCATCTTGCTGTTTCCTTTCACATCTATCTTTCATCTTGCTGTTTCCTTTCATCTTGCTATCTTTCATCTTTATTTCATTCACATCTATCTTTCATCTTGCTGTTTCCTTTCACATCTATCCTTCATCTTGCTGTTTCCTTTCACATCTATCTTTCAACTTGCTGTTTCCTTTCACATCTATCCTTCATCTTGCTGTTTCCTTTCATTATCTATCCTTCATCTTGCTGTTTCCTCTTTTTCAGCCTGAGACAAATGCCTGGTGTGTACTGGAAACCTAAATGAAACATAACAAGTCTACTTTTCGGTTTCTAATGCTACTGTTAAAATTGAAAGTATAATCATGTCTAGTATGATTGTCCATTGAGATCGCTCGGGTTTTTGTCTGTATGAGCCAGAACCGTCTGTCACTAGTGTCACAGCCCTGGTCCAGCTCGGTGGGTAACTCCAATGCCATCAGAGATGGACCATAAAGGAGGTTCCGTGTTGAGATCACAACACTGTGCACGTAAAGAAGATCCCTGGGCTGATTACAGTTACAGGCAGCACAGTCCGGGCAAATTTAAACATTCTTCCAAACATCATGAGATCACCGTTGGTGGGGATTTGGGTAAAATTCGATGACTTGTTTTAACCTGTCGGGGCACAAACTACAAATTCGCAACCATTTTGTTGAGAGGCAGACACCTTATTTTTGGACCATTGTGATACAGAGAATAGTTAATAGTGGCTGTAGTTGCACAGGCTAATAACAATTAACATGTAGACAATGTGGTGTTGGTGACCGAGCGGTTAGTCTGCCGGACTGGGGATCATGGGTTCAAATCCTAGCAAAGCTAACTCCGACGTTGTATTCAAATACTTGTTAGGTATTTCCCCCAATCTGCCCAGGTGCAAATGGGTGCAAACACTAGCGTGCTGGTCAGGAGCTGATTAGTATCACCTGTTCCGCTTCACGTCATTGAAATCGGGATACGCTCTGGCTCTATGTCTATTGGTCGTCTTGGCCTTGAAGGAACTTTAGACTATACCGTCACGCTCACACAGCCAACATCAACACTAAAAACACATCAATGCCGAAGTAAAGTAAATGTGTATCTTTATTACTCAACAGGCTGAGTTATCGTTGGTTCGCTTAAAAAAACAAAACATTTTTTTTATTACATCTATACATGTATATATATATGTGTGATACGGCACCATGAACAAAACAAAAACACTTTCGAGGTTATCTCCCTCTAGTGAACCACATCAGTTGCTTCCCTTTATTGTTGTATATAGTTGTCTGGATAATTGACATCAAATCCAGGGGGACAGCTGACAATCGGGCAACATTTCCCTTTGGCGCTGGCAACATTTTGCACTCCGATGGCAAGTTATTGAAAGTCAGGCATCTTGGGGGAGAAAAGAAATAAATACATCGATGGTTATCTCATTGAAGTCATTGTGACGATTCAGTAAATCCACAGACTCTTAAGTAGGTCTACATGCATATTAAATTCTTTCTCTGACGCCATTGTAATTACATCTGTCACACGTTCATATAATTTACAAGCCTCTATCTCATTCTACATTCCCACAAATACAGCTGTCTAATGATAGTGAGGAAGGCAGGTGACTTGTACGGTGCGAGTTTCAACAACGATTTTTATTAAGAATATATATTCTAATGTCTCACTGTCTCCCTGGACAATTCTCAAAAACATATATGTCACAACCAGATGCACACAGCAAGAAGAAAGTGAGCAAGTTGATAACCAGATATTATAGTAGATCAGACGGAAATGTGGGGGTGTCATGAGTCCAAACTGATTGGCTCAAAAAGACAAAACTACATTCTTAGCTCACAAGTTTCATGGCAACGAAAGCAGGGGTTGAGTTTAAACTGATTGGCTCAAAAAGACAAAACTACATTCTTAGATCACACAGTTTCATGGCAACGAAAGCAGGGGTTGAGTTTAAACTGATTGGCTCAAAAAGACAAAAGTACATTCTTAGATCACACAGTTTCATGGCAACGAAAGCAGGGGTTGAGTTTAAAACTGATTGGCTCAAAAAGACAAAACTACATTCTTAGCTTACAAGTTTCATGGCAACATAGGTGGGGATTGAGTTTAAACTGATTGGCTCAAAAAGACAAAACTACATTCTTAGCTCACACAGTTTCATGGCAACGAAAGCGGGGGTTGAGTTTAAACTGATTGGCTCAAAAGACAAAACTACATTCTTAGCTTGCAACATTCCATGGCAACAAAAGTTGATTGGCTCAAAACAACAAAACAACACTCTTCGCTAACAACAATGTCATGAGGGGTTGGGGGAGCTTGAGAGCCCAAAACGATAGGCCCGAAATAAATAGACAATAAAAGAGGTGAGTCAGTAGGAGGCTAGAAACAGACAGTATTGGCGGACAAATAAACTCAAAGGTCGCACACTCAATACAAATCTCAAATACACGCATACTCAATACAAACCTCAAAGGTCGCACACTCAATACAAATCTCAAATACACGCACACTCAATACAAACCTCAAAGGTCGCACACTCAATACAAATCTCAAAGGTCGCACACTCAATATAAAACTCAAAGGCACGCACACTCAATACAAACCTCAAAGGTCGCACACTCAATACAAATCTCAAAGGTCGCACACTCAATACAAATCTCAAATACACGCACACTCAATACAAATCTCAAAGGCACGCACACTCAATACAAATCTCAAAGGTCGCACACTCAATACAAATCTCAAAGGTCGCACACTCAATACAAATCTCAAATACACGCACACTCAATACAAATCTCAAATACACGCACACTCAATACAAATCTCAAATACACGCACACTCAATACAAATCTCAAATACACGCACACTCAATACAAATCTCAAATACACGCACACTCAATACAAATCTCAAATACACGCACACTCAATACAAATCTCAAATACACGCACACTCAATACAAATCTCAAATGCACGCACACTCAATACAAATCTCAAAGGCACGCACACTCAATACAAATCTCAAAGGCACGCACTCAATACAAATCTCAAATGCACGCACACTCAATACAAATCTCAAATACACGCACACTCAATACAAATCTCAAATACACGCACACTCAACACAAATCTCAAATACACGCACACTCAATACAAATCTCAAATACACGCACACTCAATACAAATCTCAAATACACGCACACTCAATACAAATCTCAAATGCACGCACACTCAATACAAATCTCAAAGGCACGCACACTCAATACAAATCTCAAAGGCACGCACTCAATACAAATCTCAAATGCACGCACATTCAATACAAATCTCAAATACACGCACACTCAATACAAATCTCAAATACACGCACACTCAATACAAATCTCAAATGCACGCACACTCAATACAAACCTCAAAGGTCGCACACTCAATACAAATCTCAAAGGTCGCACACTCAATACAAATCTCAAAGGCACGCACACTCAATACAAATCTCAAATGCACGCACACTCAATACAAATCTCAAATGCACGCACACTCAATACAAACCTCAAAGGCACGCACACTCAATACAAACCTCAAAGGCACGCACACTCAATACAAAACTCAAAGGCACGCACAGTCAATACAAAACTCAAAACTGCTGAGATCTGAGACATAACAGTGTCACACATCTACAATGCTTTAAAAAAAAGCATACTTTGTATATTCTATGGCTAATGGAAAAGAGTTTATCAATTTGTTTGTTTATCAAAACTGCAGATTATTGTTGGTGTGGTTATCGTTTGTGTTGTTACCTTTCTCGAAGGCTTTTACGTATTAGATGTAGTAATATGACTACAATAGTCTATTGTAATACGATTAGCCCTTTGGCAGATGCGGATTGTAAAAGTACATAATATACACAGAAAATTTCAAGAGAACCCTATCTTAAAAAAAGGGGGAAAAGTCATAAATGACATAGAATCTGAGAAATTTTTGAAGCTTGCCTGGAAGAAAAGTTGACGAACCCCCCCCCCCCCCTGCACCCAAATGATAACAAATGCACCCCCCATCCCACTAAAGAAAGAGAAAAATCAGCTCACTTGGCGGCACACTGGTAGAATCCGTGCGATGCATCGACACAGGTGCAGTGGTAGTCACAGTCATCCTCCCACTCCTGGTCCTGGCCATAAAACTTGCCCTTGTAGTAACATCCACCTGTGGAATAGAGTTACACTACAGTTACGATCTACCAACAACGTCAACCAAACAGCCAGGCTGTGCCTTTGATGTTGGTTTTGTTGTTGATGTTGCTTTTGTTGTTGTTTTTGTTTTGTTGTTGTTGTTGTTGTTTTTGTTGTACATGCATTGTTTGTTGCACATGCATTGCCTGTTGTACATGCATTGCCTGTTGTACATGCATTGCCTGTTGTACATGCATTGCCTGTTGTACATGCATTGCCTGGTGTACATGATTGCCTGTTGTACATGCATTACCTGTTGTACATGATTGCCTGTCGTACATGCATTGCCTGTCGTACATGCATTGCCTGTTGTACATGATTGCCTGTTGTACATGCATTGCCTGTCGTACATGCATTGCCTGTTGTACATGCATTGCTTGTTGTATATGCATTGCCTGTTGTACATGCATTGCCTGTTGTACATGATTGCCTGTTGTACATGCATTGCCTGTCGTACATGCATTGCCTGTTGTACATGCATTGCCTGTTGTACCTGCATTGCCTGTTGTACATGATTGCTTGTCGTACATGCATTGCCTGTTGTACATGCATTGCCTGTTGTACATGATTGCCTGTTGTACATGATTGCCTGTTGTACATGCATTGCCTGTCGTACATGCATTGCCTGTCGTACATGCATTGCCTGTCGTACATGCATTGCCTGTCGTACATGCATTGCCTGTCGTACATGCATTGTCTGTTGTACATGCATTGCCTGTTGTACATGATTGCCTGTTGTACATGATTGCCTGTTGTACATGCATTGCCTGTCGTACATGCATTGCCTGTCGTACATGCATTGCCTGTCGTACATGCATTGCCTGTTGTACATGCATTGCCTGTTGTACATGATTGCCTGTCGTACATGCATTGCCTGTTGTACATGATTGCCTGTTGTACATGCATTGCCTGTCGTACATGCATTGCCTGTCGTACATGATTGCCTGTTGTACATGATTGCCTGTCGTACATGCATTGCCTGTCGTACATGCATTGCCTGTTGTACATGCATTGCCTGTCGTACATGCATTGCCTGTCGTACATGCATTGCCTGTCGTACATGCATTGCCTGTCGTACATGCATTGCCTGTTGTACATGCATTGCCTGTCGTACATGATTGCCTGTTGTACATGATTGCCTGTCGTACATGCATTGCCTGTCGTACATGCATTGCCTGTTGTACATGCATTGCCTGTTGTACATGAT
>JAXRKP010001499.1:95000-100000 GCA_037039925.1 Doris montereyensis | reverse complement strand
TCTAAACGATTCCATAATTTGCATTTATAGGCAGGGTCTAAAAACGATTCCATAATTTGCATTTATAGGCAGGTTCTAAACGATTCCATAATTTGCATTTATAGGCAGGTTCTAAACGATTCCATAATATGCATTTATAGGCAGGTTCTAAACGATTCCATAATATGCATTTATAGGCAGGGTCTAAACGATTTCATGGTTTGCATTTATAGGCAGATTCTAAACGATTTCATGGTTTGCATTTATAGGCAGGTTCTAAATGATTTCATGGTTTGCATTTATAGGCAGGTTCTAAACGATTCCATTGTTTGCATTTATGGGCAGGTTCTAAACGATTCCATGGTTTGTATCTATCGTGTCTCATTCAATAGAAATGCTATCACGTGACGTAAGCACGAGAAAGCCAGAAGGTAGAGGACGTGACAACACTACTTACGGCGGTGGTAGTTGCTGAGGGAGACGGTGTCATTGACAGCATTGTAGAAACCTGCATGGCATCAGTTGTAGGGATGGCACAGTGAATCAGATTATTGCAACACACATTATCATCACAATAAAAGTGTATTATCATATCTATACACATACATATACAAGAATGTGTAATTAGAAGCGCATGAAACTTTTGATCCTCAATTAGCAGGCAGTGTCAATGCTCTGTTGATGTACGAAAATTAGATCTCTTTATCTTCATTCTGAATTCAATTGGGGGGAGGGGGGGGAGGAGAGAGTAAGAAAATGTAAAAAAAAAAAAGACAGCTGTGGAAAGGGAGAGTAGGAGGCGGGCAGAATTTGTTTCTTCCTTTGGAATTCACCCCTTCCACCACATGTGGAGATCTCCGGGTGAATGAAGTGAAAAGAGCAGTATGAAAGAGATGCGCCAAAGAGCGACTGTCGGTAAGAAGGAAGTGCTACCACTGACTGTCGGTAAGAAGGAAGTGCTACCACAGACTGTCGGTAAGAAGGAAGTGCTACCACAGACTGTCGGTAAGAAGGAAGTGCTACCACAGACTGTCGGTAAGAAGGACGAGCTACCACGGACTGTCGGTAAGAAGGAAGAGCTACCACAGACTGTCGGTAAGAAGGAAGAGCTACCACCAAAGTCCCTCCAAGTTGTTTTTTTATAGATTGTATGCGTATTTTGTTGGTGGTGTGAAAGGTTTTACGATTTGAATTGTGGTGTGAAAGATTTCACGGTTTGAATTGTGGTGTGAAAGGTTTGACGGTTTGAATTGTGGTGTGAACGGTTTAACGGTTTGAATTGTGGTGTGAAAGGTTTAACGGTTTGAATTGTGGTGTGAAAGGTTTGACGATTTGAATTGTGATGTGAAAGGTTAGACAATTTGAGTTGTGGTTTGAATTTCACGGTTTGAATTGTGGTGTGAAAGGTTAGACAATTTGAGTTGTGGTGTGAAAGGTTTAACGGTTTGAATTGTGGTGTGAAAGGTTTGACGGTTTGAATTGTGGTGTGAAAGGTTAGTCGGTTTGAATTGTGGTGTGAAAGGTTTGACGGTTTGAATTGGGGTGTGAAAGGTTTGACGGTTTGAATTGGGGTGTGAAAGGTTTGACGGTTTGAATTGTGGTGTGAAAGGTTTCACGGTTTGAATTGTGGTGTGAAGGTTTGACGATTTGAATTGTGGTGTGAAACGTTAGACGGATGAATTGTGGTGTGAAAGGTTTGACGGTTTGAATTGGGTGTGAAAGGTTTGACGATTTGAATTGTGGTTTAAAAGGGTAGACGGTTTGAATTGGGGTGTGAAACGTTAGACGGTTTGAATTGGGGTGTGAAAGGTTTGACGGTTTGAATTGGGGTGTGAAAGGTTTGACGATTTGAATTGGGGTGTGAAACGTTAGACGGTTTGAATCGAGGTGAAGGTTAGACGATTTGAATTGGGGTGTGAAAGGTTTGACAGTTTGAATTGGGGTGTGAAAGGTTAGACGGTTTGAATTGTGGTGTGAAAGGTTTGAATTGTGGTGTGAAAGGTTTGAATTTGGGTGTGAAAAAGCTTTGAATTGGTGTGAAAGGTTTGAATTGTGGTGTGAAAGGTTTGAATTGGGGTGTGAAAGGTTAGACGGTTTGAATTGTGGTGTGAAAAAGCTTTGAATTGTGGTGTGAAAGGTTTGAATTGTGGTGTGAAAGGTTTGAATTGTGGTGTGAAAAGGTTTGAATTGTGGTGTGAAAGGTTTGAATTGTGGTGTGAAAGGTTTGAATTGGGGTGAAAGGTTAGACGGTTTGAATTGTGGTGTGAAAAGCTTTGAATTGTGATGTGAAAGGTTTGAATTGTGGTGTGAAAGGTTTGAATTGTGGTGTGAAAGCTTTGAATTGTGATGTGAAAGGTTTGAATTGTGATGTGAAAGCTTTGAATTGTGATGTGAAAGGTTTGAATTGTGATGTGAAAGCTTTGAATTGTGATGCAAAGCTTTGAATTGTGGTGTGAAAGCTTTGAATTGTGATGTGAAAGGTTTGAATTGTGGTGTGAAAGGTTTGAATTGGGGTGTGAAAGGTTTGACAGTTTGAATTGGGGTGTGAAAGGTTAGACGGTTTGAATTGGTGTGAAAGGTTTGAATTGTGGTGTGAAAGGTTTGAATTGTGGTGTGAAAGGTTTGAATTGTGGTGTGAAAGGTTTGAATTGGTGGTGAAAGGTTTGAATTGTGGTGTGAAAGGTTTGAAATGTGGTGTGAAAGGTTTGAATTGGTGATGTGAAAGGTTTGAATTGGGGTGAAAGGTTAGACGGTTTAAATTGTGGTGTGAAAGGTTTGAATTGGGGTGTGAAAGGTTACACGGTTTGAATTGTGGTGAAAAGGTTTGAATTGTGGTGTGAAAGGTTTGACGGTTTGAATTGTGGTGTGAAAGGTTTGAATTGGGGTGTGAAAGGTTTGAATTGTGGTGGTGAAAGGTTTGAATTGGGGTGTGAAAGGTTTGAATTGTGGTGTGAAAGGTTTGAATTGGTGTGAAAGGTTTGACGGTTTGAATTGTGGTGTGAAAGGTTTGAATTGGGGTGTGAAAGGTTAAACGGTTTGAATTGGGGTGTGAAAGGTTAGACGGTTTGAATTGTGGTGTGAAAGGTTTGAATTGTGGTGTGAAAGGTTTGAATTGTGGTGTAAAAGCTTTGAATTGTGGTGTGAAAGGTTTGAATTGTGGTGTGAAAGGTTTGAATTGTGGTGTGAAAGGTTTGACGATTTGAATTCCGAACTGTGTGCACTGTGTGCGCATGAAAATGAACTATATATAAAAACATATTATTTTTGTTGTTGGTGTGCGCAGATATTTCTAAACTGTTGCCACCTGTTCTGCCTGGTGTGCGCGCACATACGCACATACTGTTGCCACCTGTTTTGCCTGGTGTGCGCGCACACACGCACATACTGTTGCCACCTGTTCTGCCTGGTGTGCGCGCACACACGCACATACTGTTGCCACCTGTTCTGCCTGGTGTGCGCGCACATACGCATACTGTTGCCACCTGTTCTGCCTGGTGTGCGCGCACACACGCACATAGCTTAGAGGGAACGTTGGATAGCACTGACTCCCGCCAAACGCCGATATTGTAAAAGAAAAAGTTGGCCATGGGTTTAACTAGCATAATTATGTTGTATAACAGCATGCCTAGATCAATCTAAACTCTACTCCATATTACCGTACATGACTATGAACATTGTTTTACACACATACACATACAGTCTAACACACATACAGTCTAACACATACAGTCTAACACATCAGTCTAACACACATACAGTCTAACACACATACAGTCTAACACACATACAGTCTAACACACATACAGTCTAACACACATACAGTCTAACACACATACAGTCTTCATTCACATATTACGATATTGTATTAATTGGAAACATACATCCGATGAATAAATACACGCATACACGCACACAAACACACACACACACACACACACACACACACACACATATATATATATATATATATATATATATATATATATATATATATATATATATATATATACATATTATTATATAGTATGACAATAATGTATAAACGGAAATAGTTTACAAGATGATAAAGGGTGATGCAAAAGAATTACGTTTCGCTGGTGATTACAACAAAAAAATAATAATAAAAAATAAGTACATAAATAAACAAATAAATAAATAAATAAATAAATAAATAAATAAATAAATAAATAAATAAATACATGAAGGTTTTCTGAAAGTGACGGACTTACATTTTCCACCAAAGCCGGAAATGACGAAAATATCTGCCTTGGAGGTGTCTGCAAGAAAGAAACAAAAGGAATACACGAGGAAACCGCTAGTTGATATGAGTTGTAATGAGTTGTAATGCGTTGTAATGAGTTGTAATGAGTTGTAATGAGTTGATATGAGTTGTAATGAGTTGTAATGAGTTGATACGAGTTGTAATGAGTTGTAATGAGTTGTAATGAGTTGTAATGAGTTGTAATGAGTTGATATGAGTTGATACGAGTTGTAATGAGTTGTAATGAGTTGTAATGAGTTGTAATGAGTTGTGATGAGTTGTAATGGGTTGCAATGAGTTGTAATGAGTTGCATGTCGTGTAATCGTACGTAAGTTATAAATGAAATAACCAATCCCCTATTTTTGGCACTTTTTCTGTTCATGGGGTTGTGCCAATGCAATGCATTTTTTCTGTTCACGGGGTTGTGCCAATGCAATGCACTTTTTCTGTTCACGGGGTTGTGCCAATGCAATGCACCTTTTCTGTTTATTAAGTGCCAATGCAATGCACCTTTTCTGTTTACGGGGTTGTGCCAATGCAATGCACTTTTTCTGTTTATGGGGTTGGCACCTCTGCAATGCACTTTTTCTGTTCACGGAAGTTGTGCCAATGCAATGCACTTTTTCTGTTCACGGGGTTGTGCCAATGCAATGCACTTTTTCTGTTCATGGGATTGTGCCAATGCAATGCACTTTTTCTGTTCATGGGATTGCTGCCCAATGCAATGCACTTTTTCTGTTCATGGGATTGTGCCAATGC
>JAXRKP010001499.1:72500-90000 GCA_037039925.1 Doris montereyensis | reverse complement strand
ATGGACTCTACAGAAGAAACCTACCAGGCTTAGAGTAAGACCCCAGGTCTCGTTTTTACCCGAGACTGAAGGACCACGGGTCGCGTTTCCTGAATGTCCGGTCTGAATGACGTTGACAATTGTCTCTGCAAGATAAACAAAACGTTTGTGAGTCAGAATTCAATTTCATCTGTCGTCTGATTAAAGATAGCACAGTTTGATCAAGAATGAACGAGGAGATACATCGGTTTGATGAGAATTGTATACTTCTAAACACCCTGGACGTGTTGATGAGAATTGTATACTTCTAAACACCCTGGACGTGTTGATGAGAATTGTATACTTCTAAACACCCTGGACGTGTTGATGAGAATTGCATACTTCTAAACACCCTGGACGTGTTGATGAGAATTGTATACTTCTAAACACCCTGACGTGTTGATGAGAATTGTATACTTCTAAACACCCTGGACGTGTTGATGAGAATTGTATACTTCTAAACACCGGACGTGTTGATGAGAATTGTATACTTCTAAACACCCTGGACGTGTTGATGAGAATTGTATACTTCTAAACATCCTGGACGTGTTGATGAGAATTGTATACTTCTAAACATCCTGGACGTGTTGATGAGAATTGTATACTTCTAAACACCCTGGACGTGTTGATTGGACCATGGTAAATGTATAATATAGTTTGTTGGTAAATGTATAATATAGTTTTGCTAATAAATGTATGTTTATAGTTTGCTAATGTGTATAATATAGTTTGCTGGTAAATGTATAATATAGTTTTATTGGTAAATGTATAATATAGTTTGCTGGTAAACGTATAATATAGTTTGCCGGTAAATGTATAATATAGTTTGCTGGTACATGTATAATATAGTTTGCTTGTATATGTATAATATAGTTTGCTGATACATGTATAATAAAGTTTGCTGATACATGTATACTATAGTTTTGCTGGTAAATGTATAATATAGTTTGCTGGTACATGTATAATATAGTTTACTGGTAAATGTATAATATAGTTTGCTGGTAAATGTATAATATAGTTTGCTGGTAAATGTATAAATAGTTTGCTGGTACATGTATAATATAGTTTGCTGGTAAATGTATACTATAGTTTACTGGTACATGTATAATATAATTTGCTGGTATTGCATAACATATTTTGTAGGTACGTGTATAGAATTTTCTCTGTCCGGATTCAGTGGCAATGGGACTTATCTAGAACAAAAAATGATTTTAATTTCTGTCAACCCTTTTTCTTGAAGCATTTGAATCAACAGACATTACAATGTCCATGTCAAACCCCTTTTTCTTGAAGCATTTGAATCAGCAGGCATTACAATGTCTGTGTCAACCCTTTTTCTTGAAGCACTTGAATCAGCAGACATTATAATGTCTGTGTCAACCCCTTTTCTCTTGAAGCACTTGAATCAGCAGACATTACAATGTCCATGTCAACCCCATTTTCTTGAATCATTTGAATCAGCAGACATTACAATGTCCGTGTCAACCCCTTTTTCTTGAATCATTTGAATCAGCAGACATTACAATGTCCATGTCAACCTTTTTTCTGAATCATTTGAATCAGCAGACATTACAATGTCCGTGTCAACCCTTTTTCTTGGAATCATTTGAATCAGCAGACATTACAATGTCCGTGTCAACCCCTTTTCTTGAATCATTTGAATCAGCAGACATTACAATGTCCGTGTCAACCCTTTATTTGAAGCGCTTGAATCAGCAGCCATTACACGAAGTGACAGGTATTGTAACGACTTCAAATTGTCACAAACTTGACCATTACAACAAGTGACAGTTATTGTAACGACTTCAAATTGTCACAAACTTTACCCATTACAACAAGTGACCAGTTATTGTAACGACTTCAAATGTCACAAACTTGACCCATTACAACAAGTGACAGTTATTGTAACGACTTCAAATGTCTGAAGCTTTACCCATTACAACAAGTGACAGTTATTGTAACGACTTCAAATTGTCACAAACTTTACCCATTACAACAAGTGACAGTTATTGTAACGACTTCAAATGTCACAAAATTTACCCATTACAACAAGTGACAGTTATTGTAACGACTTCAAATTGTCACAAACTTTACCCATTACAACAAGTGACAGTTATTGTAACGACTTCAAATTGTCACAAAATTTACCCATACAACAAGTGACAGTTATTGTAACGACTTCAAATTGTCACAAAATTTACTTTTTGTACCGTAAAAAAGGAAGGAGGGTGGTGGTGGTCACAGACAAAAACGAAAGAAAGAAAAGGAAGAAGAAAAGTTAGAATGAACAGCGAAAACAAAGTCGTAGAAAGAAAGGAAATAAAGGTAGACAACCTCAAGAGTTACATGTACCAGCAACTCGTTTGGTTGCTGTGTAATGACGTAATCTTACGTTGACAAGCTGGCATGTAGAGTTGCAGTTGATTTGAGCCCAGCTCTTGTGCTGGCCCTGACAATAGTAGGGGCCCAATCTGCTGACAGTTGTCCAACAGGTCGTGGCATTTGGGAGTAGAGCTTGCCGCTGGGTCTGAAGCAGTTGATAAAACGGGTAACACATGAAAAGGAAACACACACACACACAAACACACACACACAAAACCTCCACGCTAAAAACCCAAACTCTGTCATCTCTAAAAAGACACACATAAACAAAAACCCTACAAAAACCCAAACACTGTCATCTCTGAAAGGACACACACACACACACACACACACAAGCGCACACGCAAAATCCCCACAAAAACCCCAACCCTGTCATCTCTGAAAAGGACACACACACACACACACACACACACACACAAAACCCCCACAAAAAGACCCCCAACCCCGTCATTTCTGAAAAAGGACACACACACACACACAAAAACCCCCACAAAAAAACCCAAACTCTGTCATCTCTGAAAAGGACACACACACACACACACACACACACACACACACACACATACACACACCACCAAAAACAAACCCTCTCAGCTCAGTATAATAATTTTGTGGTTTTCAACCGGATATGGACATATATCAAGACGACTTCAAATCTTCACACTGGCAAATATTATTTTGATAAATAACATGTTTTTAGTTCATTTAAGATACAAAATCACATGACTGAAAACGCAGAATGGACCAAGATATGACAGTATGCTCTCCGATTTTGGCAAGGAAATTATAACGTATGGAATCATGCGTAGTTAAACTCAACTGAAACAAAAGATGAGCTCAAAATGATCACAGATAAAGAAAAAAGTCTATTTTAGAAAGAGAACATTTTCAAAATTACATCGTGCGTAGTCAAGAGCAGAGGTGCAGACGACTTACACTGTTTTCCTGTATATGGCCACAGATTGATGACTAGAGAAGCTACGACACAAAATCTTAAATTGGGCAGGAGGATTTAAAAAAAAGTTCACAGCCACGAGTAACTTGGAATAATGATTAACTCAGAGGGAAAACTAAGAGAAGAAATCAGCCAGAAAATCCAAAAGACCACCGACATGATGGCAGCCAAGAAATGGACACAGACACATAGGAAGACCACCGACATAATGGCAGCCAAGAAATGGGCACAGACACATAGGAAGACCACCGACATAATGACAGCCAAGAAATGGGCACAGACACATAGGAAGACCACCGACATAATGACAGCCAAGAAATGGACACAGACACATAGGAAGACAAACGACATAATGACAGCCAAAAAATGGACACAGACACCCATAAACACCACCGACATGATGGCAACCAAGAAATTGACACAGACACATAGGAAGACCACCGACATAATGACATCCAAGAAAGGGACACAGACACCCATAAAGACCACCGACATAACGACAGCCAAGAAATGGACACAGACACATAGGAAGATCACCGACATAATGAAAAGCAAGAAATGGACACAGACACCCATAAAGACCACCGACATAATGACAGCCAAGAAATGGACACAGACACCCATAAAGACCACCAACATGATGGCAGCCAAGAAATGGACACAGACACCCATAAAGACCACGGACATAATGACAGCCAAAAAAATGGACACAGACACCCAAAAGACCACCGACACAATGACATCCAAGAAATGGACACAGACACATAGAAGACAACCGACATAATGACAGCCAAGAAATGGACACAGACACCCATAAAGATCACCGACATAATGACAGCCAAGAAATGGACACAGACACATAGGAAGATCACCGACATAATGGCAGCCAAGAAATGGACACAGACACCCATAAAGACCACCGACATAACGACAGCCAAGAAATGGACACAGACACATAGGAAGATCACCGACATAATGAAAAGCAAGAAATGGACACAGACACCCAAAAGACCACCGACATGATGGCAGCCAAGAAATGGACACATACACCAATAAAGATCACCGACATGATGGCAGCCAAGAAATGGACATAGACACATAGGAAGATCACTGACATAATGACAGCCAAGAAATGGACACAGACACCCATAAAGATCACCGACATAATGACAGCCAAGAAATTGACACAGACACCCATAAAGACCACCGACATAACGACAGCCAAGAAATGGACACAGACACCCATAAAGATCACCGACATAATGACAAATGCCAAGAAATGGACACAGACACCCATAAAGACCACCGACATAACGAAAGCCAAGAAATAATGACAGCCAAGAAATGGACACAGACACCCATAAAGACCACCGACATAACGACAGCCAAGAAATGGACACAGACACCCATAAAGATCACCGACATAATGACAGCCAAGAAATGGACACAGACACATAATGTCATGATGACATAAAAATACAGACATGGGCGCAACGTGGCAAGGGGAAATCAGGGAAGAGAACACACTGAGACATCCACGGAGGTTACATCCTGTAGTGGATGGTCGATGCCTAATTATCATCCTCATCATCATCATCATCCTCATCATCATCATCATCATCATCATCACCATCAGCATCGTCATCACCATCATCGTCCTCACCACCATCATCATCATCGCCATCACCCTCGTCATTATCATGATCCTCACCATCATCAACATCATCATTATCACCATCCCCATCATCGTCATCATCATCATCCCCGTCATCATCCCCATCACTCACCTTGGGGGCAGAATCGGCAGTATTTCTGACAGTTGATTTTAGCCCATGCTTCGTAGATTCCAGAGCAGGCTCCAGGCCCATAGTCGGAACAGTTTGGAATTTTGTCAGGGCAAGTGGAAGCTGACGTTGGCGTTGAAGATGGATTTGGAGTGGTTACGGCAGTTACTGTCATGTGGAACAATCAGTGAAAATATTAGAATTAATTATTCAGAGAAAAGCAAAAGTGAAACAAAATTTCTTCCAAATCATTTCGCCCATAGAGCCGGAGCTACACTCGAAGTGATTTAAAAGAAACTTTACCTCATTTTCAAAGCATTATCATTTAAATATGTGTGTGTGTGTGTTTGTATGCGTGTGTGTGTCTGTGTGTGCATACTTTATTGAACGAAAGTTAGAGATAAAAAAACTAAGGACAACGACAAAAAGCTATAACAAAAGTTGTGATCTAAGCAACCTCCATAAGGAACACACTAAATTTGTCGGTGACGTGACATACCGACTATCGGCAAAATCCTATTGAAAAAAAAAATGGATTAAAATATTTCTCTCGACTTTTCTTTTTTCTTTCTTTATCAGTTCCCATTCTACCTTTCGGTGTATGGGTTCAGATGCCCGAGGTGATCTTTCTCCAGGATGTCCTGTCCTGGCATTTTCTGTTTCCTTCCAAAAACTTTAAATTTCTATGCTTCAATGCCTCTTTTACATCTTCTTCTCACTTTCTCCGAGGTCTGCCTTTTGGTCTCTTACCTTGGGCTTTAGCTACTGATTTAGCTATTCTATTGCCATTCATTTTTTGTTTATATGCCCAAACCATCTCAATTGATTTGTTTCTATCTTAGTTTTTATGCCATCTGCTTTGGTTTGATCTGTTATTGTTGTGTTTCTGATGTTGTCTCTTTTAGTTTTCCTACTACTCTTCTTAGATATTTCCTTTCAGCTGCCTGTACTCTATTATATTCTCTACTGTCTAAGGTCCAGGTTTCACTGCCATAGAGGAGCATTGGACAATAAACTGTGTTGTATACTGCCATTTTGGTTTTTGTTGACAATTCTTGTTTACCTACAAATGCCTTTCCTAGATAGTTATATATTGCGCTTGCCTTTTTGGATTATCTGGCTGATTTCTTCTCTTAGTTTTCCCTCTGAGTTAATCATTTCTCCTGGTAATTGTAGCTGTGAACTTGTTCTAAATCCTCCCTGCCAAATTTAAGATTTTTATGTTTTAGCTTCCCTAAGTTACTAGCATTGTTTTGGTTTTCTTTGCATTTACTCTCATTCCTCTGTTATTTAGTTCATTGTTCATAATGTTGATATTTGACTGAAGGTCACTTTCTGATTTTCCAAACAGAACTAAATCATCAGCAAATGAAAGCATTGATACATTTACTGGTTTGAGCTTCCACATACCTACATTCATTTTCTTCATTTTTGAGGATGCCTTTGCAGCTGAATCCATAACTGTGATAAACAAAAGAGGACTTAGGACACAACCTTGTCTTACCCAAATACCTACATCAAATTCTGCAGATATGTTTCCAGCTACTCTCACATGTTGGTTTATTGTAAAACGTTTAATGGTTTCTATTCAATTTTGCTCTACATTGTGTTCTTTTAATGAATACCATAGTTCGTCCCTCCACACAGTGTCAAATGCTTTTTCTAGATCTATAAAACACAGGTGCAAGTTAATGGTTCTCTCAAGGAATTTTTCCTTATTTGTCTAATTGTAAATATGTGGTCTTGTACATTTCTTCCTGGTCTAAATCCAATCTGATGTTCTTCAATCTGATCCTCTAATCTTTTCCTTAGTCTCATTTCCAGTATCCTGGCATACACTTTTCCTGGTACTCCAAGTAGTGTTATCCCTCTATAGTCTGTCTCTCTCCCTCGGTTTTTAATCATTTCTGGATAAACTTAATCTGCTCCTGGGGCTTTTCCTAATTTAATTTTTTGTTATAGCTATTTGGATTTCTTCCATTGATACATCTACACGTTCAGCTGTTTCCTCTGGATTACTTGTTACTCTTACAAATTGATCTGTACTCCTTGTTTCATATGTTCTGGAGGTATTATGTAATCGTTGAAAATACTTTTTCCACGCTTGCATGATTTGGCTGTCTTCTTCCATCATTTCTCCTTTGGCATTCTTAATTTGCCGTATTGGGCATGCTTTGGTCTTTCTCGTGCTCTTCAATGCTCCCCAGAACAGCTTTGCAAGTATTTCTTCCAGGCATCCTTCTTTTCTTAGATCTTAGTTTTCACATTCTCATTCCACCATGCTGTTCTTTTCCCATCTCCTTTAATTTGTTTCCTACTACAGACTTCTTCAGTACAACTGAAGAGTGTTTCTTTATACATTTGCCACTTTTCTTCTATTGTGCTATCATTCAGATCCATTTGCCTTTCACTGATATATCCTTTTTAACTAGATTGGTATATCTCTTTTACTATTGGTTTATTTAGTTCCTCTATTTTGAGTTTAGTAGCTTTCTTCTCTTTCCTTTTCTGTTTGTTTTCTTCAGTCAGTAATCTCATTTTGGCAACCACCAGGTGATGATCACTAAATATTTCTGCTCCTCTGTTTACTATTGCACCCAATGTACTGTAAAAGAGAAGCTGCTAACTATTATATATTCTATCATTGACTTTTCACACCTGTTTTCATTTACTCTTGTATATTTGTGGATATAATATTTATGAGGAAAAAAAGGTTTTAGCTGTTTTCATGTTATTCTTTAGGCAAAAATCTATTAGTCTCTCTCCATTTGGAGAAGTTGTTGTCTCCCCTTCTTTAGCTATTACTCCTCCTGACGTTTCTATATTGTTGCCTACTCTAGCGTTTAAAACTCCTAAAACCATCAGTTACTGTTTGTGTTTGAGATTCTCTGCAGCTATTTGTAAATCGTTTTCGAAGATAATTGTTTTTCTTTATTGGCGTCTTCGTTTGGTTTAATATTTACCTCTAATAGCCGTGGGCTTATAAATTTCCAGCCTTCTACTCCTGCTCTAGTTATATCTTTGACATCTACTCCTGAGGAGATTAAAATATGATTTGGTCCTACATTTTCTATTCCTTGTCAGTTTTTTTTGTTTCTGTAATGGCCAAAATGTCTACTTTGAATGTTTCCATTTCTTCAACTAATTCTAACTCTTTTCCATTTATTACCTAACGTTCCATGTTCCAAAAATCACAGTCCGTGTTCGTTTCCATTTTCGTCGTTGAAAAGTCAAGCCGGTTATATTATATTTATTTCTCTTCATCAGTTAGGTTTTGGATAAGCAGGGGATTAGCCCACTGCACTCTAGGTAGATGGTGGGGCTGCCACATTGAGGCCCCTACCAGGCCTTGTTGTTTTCTGTCAGGGTTAACTCCCTTAGCCTTTGGTCTTCAAGACCAGCCTACAAAGCAGCAGGTTGTTATTTTCTGTCAGGGTTAACTCCCTTAGCCCTTGATCAGTCTAGACCGACCTGCAAGGTAGCAGGTTGTTTTCTGTCAGGGTCAACTCCCTTAGCCTTTGGTCAGCTATTAGACCGACCTGCAAGGCAGCAGGAGACTCGTGGAGGGCGGGATCATCTACTTCCCCGTACAGGTGCTTACTTGTCCACTGCCCGGCTTTTGACTTTTTAAGAGATTGATATCTCATTTATTTCTTGATAAAAATTATTTTAAAAAAAAGTTTATTATCTTTCCCCAGAATAATTTTCATATTGAACTCCACGATTCTTATGAAGATATTTGTTTTCGAGCAGCACTTTGCTTTCATTCAGTCCAATAGCCGATACGATTGCCTGCGTGTCTGTTTGTTTGTGTTTGCCGATACGTCTGTCTGTCTGTCTGTCTGCCGATACGTCTGTCACGCTACGAATGGATCAACGGCTTATCGCCAACACGTACTCACCGTTGCAGTATCCACAAGTGTAAGCACAGTTTCTTTGTGCCCACTGTACATAGTTTCCAATACAGCCGTCCTTACCCTTGGAGCCGTACAGATTGCAGTCCGAAATACCATCTTTACAGTAGGCCGTTGATGGGGGCAAGCTGGTGGTCTGAGCATTGCACGTGACAATCTCGCAGCATCCTTGAGGATCCGCCAAAAGTTGACAGCCAGGAGGAATGGAAGTATAACGTTTGCATCTGATGGTGAAAACGGTTTATAAATGACGTGTTGTTTTGGTTATCAGCCAAGAGAACGACGAATACATTCTAAATTAACTCTTTTAAATCTGACGCGACGGGGCTTGAACCAACAACCATGTGATTGAAAAACCGACACGTTGCCTCTGAACTACCGATGCGCCCAGTGGACTCACGTCACAAACTAACACCTATCATTATTTTCTGTGTAAGGAATCTGTTTTTATGATGACACATGATATTATCACCATCATCGTCATCATCCTCACCATCACCATGCTCATCATCAACGTCATCCCCATCATCATCATATGTCGGGCCTGAGATAGAAAGAAATGTGTTGTCCTAGGCCAAGAACTAATCAAGGCTATGAAAGAAGAATTTTCATAAACACGTCTCATGACAATAAGAAACTAAATTAAAAAGAAAATGAAAATGAAAAAGAAACAATAAAGAACGAAATAAAAATGCTTATGAGAGAGAAAGAGAGAGAGAGAGAGAGAGAGAGAGAGAGAGAGAGAGAGAGAGAGAGAGAGAGAGAGAGAGAGAGAGAGAGAGAGAGAGAGAGAGAGAGAGAGAGAGAGAGAGAGAGAGAGAGAGAGAGAGAGAGAGAGAGAGAGAAGAGAGAGAGAGAGAGAGAGAGAGAGAGAGAGAGAGAGAGAGAGAGAGAGAGAGAGAGAGAGAGAGAGAGAGAGAGAGAGAGAGAGAGAGAGAGAGAGAGAGAGAGAGAGAGAGAGAGAGAGAGAGAGAGAGAGAGAGAGAGAGAGAGAGAGAGAGAGAGAGAGAGAGAGCTTACTTTGGCGTACACACGAATCGCCTCTGAAGTCCATTCTCACAGGTGCAAGAGAAGTCACAGCCGTCATCCCATGTCTGGCCTTGTTTGTAAAACACACTCTTGTAGAAGCAACCAGGTTCTGGACAGACAAAAAAACAAACAAACAATCGAAAATCCATTTTTGGTATAGGCGATGTATCTTCTTTCAATCAGATATTAAAGTTCCTTATAATCTTTACCCTTACAAAAATATGCTTCAAAAATTGATCTTTAACTCTCCAAAAATAGTAACCGCCCCCCCCTCCTTAAGCATCCAGGGAAGATAATCTTTCCTGAAAACATCGTTTAAAGGAGTGGTTCTCAACCTCTTTTGGTTTTGGTTCATGCACCCTTTAACTGTCATTTTTGCCAACACGGCATTTTCCACTCTCCAAATTTGTCTGCCTCAAAAGGTGCATTCAAAATAAGAGTCTGCCAATCTATGGTGGTAACTCCCCTCCCCTCCCTCCCTGAAAGCCTACAATACCCCCCCCCCCCCGCCCCACAGGGTATAAAGCAAAGTGTCTCTCATAGATTGGAAGGATTTCCTCTAAAAGATCAACTGCAAGCATTGGCATTGGTCCATTTCAACTAGTTCAAATGTAATTCATTGGCATTGTTCAATTTCAGCTAGTTCAAATGTAATTCCTTGGCATTGTTCAATTTCAGCTAGTTCAAATGTAATTCATTGACATTGTTCAATTTCAGGCAGTTCAAATGTAATTCATTGGCATTGTTCAATTTCAGCTAGTTCAAATGTACTCCATTGGTATTGTTTAATTTCAGGCAGTTCAAATGTAATTCATTGGCATTGTTCAATTTCAGTTAGTTCAAATGTAATTCATTGGCATTCTTCAATTTCAGCTAGTTCAAATGTAATTCAAAGGACATTATCCTTTTCTGCTGATGTATATATTTATAAAAAGACGAAATTGGTATGTACGTATGTGTATATATATATATATATATATATATATATATATATATATATATATATATATATATATATATATATATATATATATATATATATATATATATATATATATATATATATATATATATATATATATATATATAGATAGATAGATATATAATATATATATATATATATATATATATATATATATATATATATATATATATATATATATATATAGATAGATATATAGATAGATATAAACTACAGCCAAATCTACTAAATACTTATCCAAGAAACTCTATTACAGCCAATGGACTTAAATGTGTATCAACGGAATTTCACTATAGCCAGACGGTATTAATACATTTGTTAAAAAATAAGCCAAATTAAATTTACCGCTTCCGGTGACTGAGTTGGTTGACGTCAAATAACCGGGACGGAAGCCTGTGAATCCTCCAACCACGGTGCCCACCACAGGGTAGAGGTCAGGGTTGGCAAGCGGGTCTACCACTACACCATTGTCGTTAGTACACATGGGCTTGAGGCAGCAGCCAGCGGCCTGTTGCAGGTAGCACTTGTCGGGCAGGCTGTCATAGGTGGGACACCTGGAAACAAGAGACAACACGATAAATATAAAGATAAAAATAAAGATAAAGATAAAGATAAATGGGTTGCAGACAACACGATAAATATAAAGATAAAAATAAAGACAAAGATAAAGATAAATGGGTTGCAGACAACACGATAAATATAAAGATAAAAATAAAGATAAAGATAAAGATCAATGGGTTGCAGACAACACGATAAATATAAAGATAAAAATAAAGATAAAGATAAAGATAAATGGGTTGCAGACAACACGATAAATATAACGATAACTAAAGATAAAGATAAAGATCAATGATGTTCAGACACACGATAAATATAAAGATAAAAATAAAGATAAAGATAAAGATAAATGTTTTGCATCTTGTACAAGCAATATACATAACGATAATCTTCTTTTGTTTTCTGATAGGCCAGAGTCAAATCTTCTTTTGTTTTCAGTGATAGGACGCCTTAGCAAATTTCTTTTGTTTTCAGTGATAGGCCAGAGCCAAATCTTTCTTTTGTTTTCAGTGATCTGCCAGATTCAAATCTTCTTTTGTTTTTCAGTGATAGGCCAGAGCCAAATCTTCTTTTGTTTTCAGTGATAGGCCAGAGCCAAATCTTCTTTTGTTTTCAGTGATAGGCCAGAGCCAAATCTTCTTTTGTTTTCAGTGATAGGCCAGAGCCAAATCTTCTTTTGTTTTCAGTGATAGGCCAGAGCCAAATCTTCTTTTTGTTTTCAGTGATAGGCCAGAGCCAAATCTTCTTTTGTTTTCAGTGATAGGCCAGAGCCAAATCTTCTTTTGTTTTCAGTGATAGGCCAGAGCCAAATCTTCTTTTGTTTTCAGTGATAGGCCAGAGCCAAATCTTCTTTTGTTTTCAGTGATAGGCCAGAGCCAAATCTTCTTTTGTTTTCAGTGATAGGCCAGAGCCAAATCGGGAGAGTTTTTTGTTGATGACTGTTGGTAGTGGGGTTACTGGCCTCCCTCTGAAACTTTCACGGAACTGGGTGAAGTGTACCTCCGTAGCTTTGTTGGCATGTATTTCTTCGTTTCGTCTTACGATATATCCAAAAAGACGCCAATGGCTTTCTACAGTGAAGGTGGAGAGTGGCTTTCTACAATGAAGGTGGAGAACGGCTTTCTACAATGAAGGTGGAGAACGGCTTTCTACAATGAAGGTGGAGAGTGGCTTTCTACAATGAAGGTGGAGAGTGGCTTTCTACAATGAAGGTGGAGATTGGCTTTCTAGAGTGAAGGTGGAGAGTGGCTTTCTACAATGAAGGTGGAAGAGTGGCTTTCTACAATGAAGGTGGAGAGTGGCTTTCTACAGTGAAGGTGGAGAGTGGCTTTCTACAATGAAGGTGGAGAGTGGCTTTCTACAATGAAGGTGGAGAGTGGCTTTCTACAATGAAGGTGGAGAACGGCTTTCTACAATGAAGGTGGAGAACTTTCTACAATGAAGGTGGAGAGTGGCTTTCTACAGTGAAGGTGGAGAGTGGCTTTCTACAGTGAAGGTGGAGAGTGGCTTTCTACAGTGAAGGTGGAGAACGGCTTTCTACAATGAAGGTGGAGAGTGGCTTTCTACAATGAAGGTGGAGAGTGGCTTTCTACAATGAAGGTGGAGAGTGGCTTTCTACAGTGAAGGTGGAGATTGGCTTTCTACAATGAAGGTGGAGATTGGCTTTCTACAATGAAGGTGGAGAACGGCTTTCTACAATGAAGGTGGAGAGTGGCTTTCTACAATGAAGGTGGAGAACGGCTTTCTACAATGAAGGTGGAAACGGTTTCTACAGTGAAGGTGGATTGGCTTTCTACAGTGAAGGTGGAGAGTGGCTTTCTACAATGAAGGTGGAGAGATTTCTACAATGAAGGTGGAAAGGCTTTCTACAGTGAAGGTGGAGATTGGCTTTCTACAGTGAAGGTGGAGATTGGCTTTCTACAGTGAAGGTGGAGAGTGGCTTTCTACAATGAAGGTGGAGATTGGCTTTCTACAATGAAGGTGGAGAGTGGCTTTTCATTGCACTTTTGATACACAGACTGGTTGGCAACGATAAAGATAAAAGATGGGGGATGTGTAGTCCCTTTCTCCGCACACGCGCAGGACTGCACACCATAAACTTATCCCCTGGCAAACACTTTCATTCAGACTCCATATCAACTCCCCAAGGAGTTTACAGTAAGGCAGCTTGTTGGGCGTTTCAGACTAATAGTTTAACAAAATCTTTCTCTACTTATAGCTGGGTACTCATTCGCACCTGAGTTGAGTGAGGAAAGCAGAGTGAAGTACCTTTCCTAAGAGTACAATGATGTAACAAAAACCCACCTGGCCCAGCCATGGGTTTGAACCAGTGTCGTCGTGATTACAAACTCACAACACTATATGGACCAGCCATGGGTTTTGAACCAGTGTCGTCGTGATTACAAACTCACAACACTATATGGCCCAGCCATGGGTTTTGAACCAGTGTCGTCGTGATTACAAACTCACAACACTATATGGCCCAGCCATGGGTTTGAACCAGTGTCGTCGTGATTACAAACTCACAACACTATATGGCCCAGCCATGGGTTTGAACCAGTGTCGTCGTGATTACAAACTCACAACATTCCGATTTCGCAACGACGCCTCCTTCTCGCCCCCAGCGACAATGAATACCTGAGCAAGCAGTGGCGTAATGGTACCTGTGTACTGTGCTTCATTCCCCAGCCACTTGCTTACTAGTGTAAATATTGGAGTAAAAACATTTAAACGTCCTTCTAGGAGATTACAATCCATAGACCTGAAGTTTATCACGATTTCTGTATCGTGAAGTGGAACAGGTAATTCGTCTACTCCAAAATAGGACGCTAGCATGTCGTATGATTTTCTGCCAATTTGATGACGTGCTACCAATTTGATGGTGCTACCAATTTGAAGGTGCTACCAATTCGATGGTGCTACCAATTTGATGGTGCTACCAATTTGATGGTGCTACCAATTTGATGGTGCTACCAATTTGATAGTGCTACCAAGTAGATGTTTTGCTACCAAGTTGATGGTGTTACCAAGTTGATGGTGCTACCAATTTGATGGTGCTACCAATTTGATGGTGCTACCAATTTGATGGTGCTACCAATTTGATGGTGCTACCAAGTTGATGGTGTGCTACCAATTTGATGGTGCTACCAATTTGATGGTGCTACCAATTTGATGGTGCTACCAATTTGATGGTGCTACCAAGTTGATGGTGTACTACCAATGTGATGGTGCTACAAATTTGATGGTGCTACCAACTTGATGGTGCTACCAATTTGATGGTGCTACCAATTTGATGGTGCTACCAAGTTGATCGTGTACTACCAATTTGATGGTGCTACCAAGTTGATCGTGTACTACCAATTTGATGGTGCTACCAATTCGATGGTGCTACCAATTTGATAGTGCTACCAAGTAGATGTTTTGCTACCAAGTTTGATGGTGCTACCAATTTGATGGTGCTACCAATTTGATGGTGTACTACCAATTTGATGGTGTACTACCAATTTGATGGTGCTACCAATTTGATGGTGTACTACCAATTTGATGGTGTACTACCAATTTGATGGTGTACTACCAAGTTGATGGTGCTACCAATTTGATGGTGTACTATCAATTTGATGGTGTACCAATTTGATGGTGTACTACCAATTTGATGGTGTACTACAAATTTGATTGTGCTACCACTTTGATGGTGTACTACCAATTTGATGGTGCTACCAATTTGATGGTGTACTACCAATTTGATGGTGTACTACCAATTTGATGGTGTACTACCAATTTGATGGTGTACTTTTGATGGTGTACCAATTTGATAGTGTACTACAAGTGTAGTTGATTGTGCTACCAATTGATAGTGTACTACCAATTTGATGGTGCTACCAATTTGATGGTGTACCAATTTGATGGTGCTACCAATTTGATGGTGTACTACCAATTTGATAGTGTACTACCAATTTGATGGTGTACTACCAATTTGATGGTGCTACCAAGTTGATGGTGTACTACCAATTTGATAGTGTACTAATTTGATGGTGCTACAATTTGATAGTGTACTACCAATTTGATGGTGCTACCAATTTGATAGTGTACTACCAATTTGATGGTGCTACCAATTTGATGGTGCTACCAATTTGATGGTGCTACCAATTTGATGGTGTACTACCAATTTGATGGTGTACTACCAATTTGATGGTGTACTACCAATTTGATGGTGCTACCAATTTGATGGTGTACTACCAATTTGATGGTGCTACCAATTTGATGGTGTACTACCAATTTGATGGTGTACTACCAAGTTGATGGTGCTACCAATTTGATGGTGTACTACAATTTGATGGTGCTTTGATGGTGTACCAATTTGATGGTGTACTACCAATTTGATGGTGTACTACCAATTTGATGGTGTACTACCAATTTGATGGTGCTACCAAGTTGATGGTGTACTACCAATTTGATGGTGTACTACCAATTTGATGGTGTACTACCAATTTGATGGTGTACTACCAATTTGATGGTGCTACCAATTTGATGGTGTACTACCAATTTGATGGTGCTACCAATTTGATGTGTACTACCAATTTGATGGTGCTACCAATTTGATGGTGCTGCTTGATCGTGTACTACCAATTTGATGGTGTACCAATTTGATGGTGTACTACCAATGTGATGGTGCTACAAATTTGATGGTGCTACCAATTTGATGGTGCTACCAATTTGATGGTGTACTACCAATTTGATGGTGCTACCAATTTGATGGTGTACTACCAATTTGATGGTGCTACCAATTTGATGGTGTACTACCAAGTTGATGGTGTGCTACCAATTTGATGGTGTACTACCAAGTTGATCGTGTACTACCAAGTTGATGGTGTACTACCAATTTGATGGTGTACTACCAATTTGATGGTGCTACCACCTTGATGGTGTACAACCAATTTGATGGTGTACTACCAATTGGATGGTGTACTACCAATTTGATGGTGTACTACCAATTTGATGGTGTACTACCAAGGTGATGGTGTACTACCAAGTTGATGGTGTACTACCAATTTGATGGTGTACTACCAAGTTGATGGTGTACTACCAATTTGATGGTGTACTACCAATTTGATGGTGTACTACCAATTTGATGGTGTACTACCAAGTTGATGGTGTACTACCAATTTGATGGTGTACTACCAATTTGATGGTGTACTACCAAGTTGATGGTGCTACCAATTTGATGGTGTACTACCAAGTTGATGGTGCTACCAATTTGATGGTGTACTACCAAGTTGATGGTGTACTACCAATTTGATTGTGTACTACCAATTTGATGGTGTACTACCAAGTTGATGGTGCTACCACTTTGATGGTGCTACCAAGTTGATGGTGTACTACCAATTTGATGGTGCTATCAATTTGATGGCGCTACCAATTTGATGGTGCTACCAATTTGATGGTGCTCCCAATTTGATGGTGCTACCAATTTGATGGTACTACCAATTTGATAGTGCTACCAATTTGATGGTGCTACCAATTTGATGGTGCTACCAATTCGATGGTGCTACCAATTTGATGGTGCTACCAATTTGATGGCGCTACCAAGTTAAAATGGGGTGAGTGAGGACATACGTGTTACATGTCCTTTTAAAGGAAAATGGGGAGGGGGCGGGGACTTTGAGACTGTCAACAGCAACAACACAAACAAAACAAACAAAAGAAAGAAATGATTTAAAATGCTTTGTGTTTTGTTGTCTCATCCAAGACGCATTGCCATGGCTCAAACCCATGACCTAATGATCCTAACCCATGACCTAATGACCTAACCCATGACATGACCTAATGACCTAACCCATGACCTAATGACCCTAACCCATGGCCTAATGACCCCAACACA
>JAXRKP010001499.1:55000-67500 GCA_037039925.1 Doris montereyensis | reverse complement strand
TAGATAGAGATAAGACATGGAATAGATTGGGTTAGATAGAGATAAGACATGGAATAGATTGGGTTAGATAGAGATAAGACACGGAATAGATTGTGTTAGATAGAGATAAGACAGAGAATAGATTGGGTTAGATAGAGAGTGGAAAAATTGTAGAGAATGATTGAGATAGTGGTCTGAGATTGGAAAAACTGCAAAGAATAATTGAGATAATGGTCTGAGATTGGAAAAACTGCAAAGAATAATTGAGATAATGGTCTGAGAATAGCAAAAACCGAAGAGAATAATTGAGATAATTGTCTGAGAGTAAGAAAACTGCAGAAAATAATTGAGATAATGGTCTGAGAGTAACAAAAACTGCAGAGAATAGTTGAGATAATGGTCAGAGATTGGAAAAACTGCAGAGATTGATTGAGATAATGGTCTGAAATTGGAAATACTGCAGAGAACAGTTGAGATAATGGTCAGAGATTGGAAAAAAACTGCAGAGAATCATTGAAATAATGGTCTGAGAGTGGAAAAACTGCAGAGAATAGTGAGATACTGGTTCTAAGATTGGGAAAGCTGCAGAGAATAATTGAGATAATGGTCCGAGAGTAGAAAAACTGCAGAAAATAGTTAAGGTAATGGTCTGAGAGTGGAAAAATAGCAGAGAATAGTTGAGATAATGTCTGAGAGTAGGAAAACTGCAGAGAATAGTTGAAATATTGGTCTGAGAGTGGGAAGACTGCAGAGAATAGTTGCGATAATGTCTGAGAGTAGAAAAACTGCAGAGAATAGTTGAGATAATAGTCTGAGAGTAGGAAAATTGCAGACAGTAGTTGAGATAATGGTCTAAGAGTAGGTAAATTGCAGATAATAGTTGAGATAATGGTCTAAGAGTAGGTAAATAGGTTGAGAAATTGCAAAACTGTATAATAGTTGAGATAATGGTCTGAGATTGGGAAAACTGTAGAAAATAGTTGAGATAATGGTCTGAGATTGGGAAAACTGTAGAAAATAGTTAAGATAATGGTCTGAGATTGGGAAAACTGTAGAAAATAGTTGAGATAATGGTCTGAGATTGGGAAAACTGTAGAAAATAGTTGAGATAATGGTCTGAGATTGGGAAAACTGTAGAGAATAGTTGAGATAATGGTCTGAGATTGGGAAAACTGTAGAGAATAGTTGAGATAATGGTCTGAGATTGGGAAAACTGTAGAGAATAGTTGAGATAATGGTCTGAGATTGGGAAAACTGTGAGAATAGTTGAGATAATGGTCTGAGATTGGGAAAACTACTGAGAATAGTTGAGATAATAGTCTGAGAGTGGGAAAACTGTGAGAATAGTTGAGATAATAGTCTGAGAGTGGGAAAACTGCTGAGAATAGTTGAGATAATGATCTGAGATTGGGAAAACTGTGAGAATAGTTGAGATAATGGTCAGAGGTGGGCTAAGATTGGGAAAAAACTGTAGAGAATAGTTGAGATAATGGTCAGAGAGTGGGAAAACTACTGAGAATAGTTGAGATAATGGTCAGAGAGTGGGAAAACTGTAGAAAATAGTTGAGATAATGGTCTGAGATTGGGAAACCTGTAGAAAATAGTTGAGATAATGGTCTGAGATTGGGAAAACTAATGAGAATAGTTGAGATAATGGTCTGAGATTGGGAAAACTACTGAGAATAGTTGAGATAATGGTCTCAGAGTGGAAAAACTACTGAGAATAGTTGAGATAATGGTCTGAGAGTGGGAAAACTGTAGAAAATAGTTGAGATAATGGCCTGAGAGTGGGAAAACTGTAGAGAATAGTTGAGATAATGATCTGAGATTGGAAAAACTACTGAGAATAGTTGAGATAATGGTCTGAGATTGGGAAAACTACTGAGAATAGTTGAGATAATGATCTGAGATTGGGAAAAGTACTGAGAATAGTTGAGATAATGGTCTGAGATTGGAAAAACTACTGAGAATAGTTGAGATAATGGTCTGAGATTGGAAAAGCTACTGAGAATAGTTGAGATAATGGTCTGAGATTGGAAAAACTACTGAGAATAGTTGAGATAATGGTCTGAGATTGAAAAAGCTACTGAGAATAGTTGAGGTAATGGTCTGAGATTGGAAAAACTACTGAGAATAGTTTGAGATAATGGTCTGAGATTGGAAAGCTACTGAGAATAGTTGAGATAATGGTCTGAGATTGGAAAACTACTGAGAATAGTTGAGATAATGGTCTGAGATTGGAAAGCTACTGAGAATAGTTGAGATAATGGTCTGAGATTGGAAAGCTACTGAGAATAGTTGAGATAATGGTCTGAGATTGGAAAGCTACTGAGAATAGTTGAGATAATGGTCTGAGATTGGAAAAGCTACTGAGAATAGTTGAGATAATGGTCTGAGATTGGAAAGCTACTGAGAATAGTTGAGATAATGGTCTGAGATTGGAAAGCTACTGAGAATAGTTGAGATAATGGTCTGAGATTGGAAAGCTACTGAGAATAGTTGAGATAATGGTCTGAGATTGGAAAAGCTACTGAGAATAGTTGAGATAATGGTCTGAGATTGGAAAGCTACTGAGAATAGTTGAGATAATGGTCTGAGATTGGAAAGCTACTGAGAATAGTTGAGATAATGGTCTGAGATTGGAAAGCTACTGAGAATAGTTGAGGTAATGGTCTGAGATTGGAAAGCTACTGAGAATAGTTGAGATAATGGTCTGAGATTGGAAAGCTACTGAGAATAGTTGAGGTAATGGTCTGAGATTGGAAAGCTACTGAGAATAGTTGAGATAATGGTCTGAGATTGGAAAGCTACTGAGAATAGTTGAGGTAATGGTCTGAGATTGGAAAGCTACTGAGAATAGTTGAGATAATGGTCTGAGATTGGAAAGCTACTGAGAATAGTTGAGGTAATGGTCTGAGATTGGAAAGCTACTGAGAATAGTTGCCGATGGCATAATGGCATAGGAGCCACATGTTCGTCCCCGCCACGAAGAGATTTGCTCGCTTCAGTTGATTTTACCACGTACATCATGTGTGGTGATCTCAGTATGAACTATATAAGGAAACGACAAAATGGCGTAGAAGTAAGACCTACCATCCCCAGCTGTCAACACAAATAAAATGCTTTTGTTTGGTTCAGTAGAATTCACCCTATAAACCATACGCAGTGATCTCAGGGTTAATCAAAAGGAAACAGGAAGATGAGAATCATGTAAAAGAATGAAAGGAAAGAAGTAGAACTTACCAGTAGCCCCTTCTAATCACTCAAACGCTTCAAAAGGATAACAGGTAAATGGTAAACGCAAATAAGGCAAAACACGGCCAATGAATACCTCTGAGTGCACATGTAATTGTTGGTCATGGCGTCCACACACTTGCAGTTTCCAGCACAGCCGTTGCTCCAGGTGGAGCCCTGACTGTACGTCTGGTTGTTGGTGAAACGACACATGTCTGGCACAGCTGTGCAATAAAATTTCACCAAACATTTTAGACAAAACCCTAATAGAAATTTCGTATATATCTATAAACATAAAAAATAAAAAACAATTAAAAAAAAAAAAACAAAAAAAAAACAACCAACTATTTGTATTATATATGTATATAAAATAAAAAAATAATACCCAACTATTTGTATTAAAATATAAAAAAAAAAAATAATACCCAACTATTTGTATTATATATGTATATAAAACAAAAAAAAAACAACTAAACTATCTGTATTATATATGTATATATCTATAAGTTTTAGCTATTCATTTTCTACGTTTTATTTTATGATATTTGCTGTTGTAAAATTTCTGGAAAACTCAACAAAAATTCACCAAAACTAACTGTATATTTGAAAAGGAAAAAAACCTTAAAGAAAGCCAACCCCCCCCCCAGAACAACTGCTGTAATATTGATTCCGCAGCGAATATGTGTTTGTATGAAAACAATGTAGCGATGTATTCGATTCTCAAGATTCGATTGACAAAACAGTCTGTTGAAAGATGCTACTGAATGTGTTTTGCAACATGGACTCTGCCTTGAGGTTCACTTACATCGCCTTATCCATTGGGGTTCTCATTCATTTAGTTCGGACCATAGAATTATGAAAGCTAACATATCATTTTGAAAAGTTTGTGTCCTAACACATAGCCTGAATTTGTTAAGTCTTATCACCCAAAATGTTGAGATAGAATATGTTTATCACATCGGGAATAAAATCTAAAAAATTAGTCAAATGAGTCAAGTAAGTGCCATATTCAGAGTTTAGCGTAGGCCAATTAGGTTTCTTCCTCATTTTACTAAGAGTGTAGGACAATTAGGTTTACAGTCTTCATTTTTACTAAGAGTGTAGGGCAATTAGGTTTATAGTCTTCAGTTTACTAAGAGTGTAGGGCAATTAGGTTTACAGTCTTCATTTTACTAAGAGTGTAGGGCAATTAGGTTTCTTCCTCATTTTACTAAGAGTGTAGGGCAATTAGGTTTACAGTCTTCATTTTACTAAGAGTGTAGGGCAATTAGGTTTATAGTCTTCATTTTACTAAGAGTGTAGGGCAATTAGGTTTATAGTCTTCATTGTACTAGGCGTAAGGCATCAGGCATAGCGTACTAGGCATCAGGCATAGCGTACTAGGCATAAGGCATAGCGTACTAGGCATAAGGCATAGCGTACTAGGCATAAGGCATAGCGTACTAGGTATAAGGCATAGCGCACTAGGCATAAGGCATAGCGTACTAGGCATACGGCATAGCGTACTAGGCATAAGGCATAGCGTACTAGGCATAAGGCATAGCGTACTAGGCGTAAGGCATAGCGTACTAGGCATAAGGCATAGCGTACTAGGCATAAGGTATAGCGTACTAGGCATAAGGCATAGCGTACTAGGCATAAGGCATAGCGTACTAGGTATAAGGCATAGCGTACTAGGCATAAGGCATAGCGTACTAGGCATACGGCATAGCGTACTAGGCATAAGGCATAACGTACTAGGCATTAGGCATAGCGTACTAGGCATAAGGCATAGCATACTAGGCATAAGGCATAGCGTACTAGGCATAAGGCATAGCGTACTAGGCATAAGGTATAACGTACTAGGCATAGGGCATAGCGTACTAGGCATAAGGCATAGCGTGCTAGGCATAAGGCATAGCGTACTAGGCATAAGCATAAGGCATAGCGTACTAGGCATAAGGCATAGCGCGCTAGGCATAAGGCATAGCGTACTAGGCATAAGGCATAGCGTACTAGGCATAAGGCGTATAGGCATAAGGCATAGCGTTTTTGTCGTGCCTTCCACGTCATCTTTACTTTTACCCAACCTGAAAAAACCTAAAAATTCGACAGGCCCTGGGAATCCAAATCAGGCCTCTTCAAAGACCCCATTTATCATCTTGACAGAAAGTCCCAGGTCGCACTATTCAGACTCAGGACTTAGGGTAATTGCAACATAATCATAAAAAATCAAGAAAAAAACTAACGTCAAGCAAACTGACTAAAACATTATTAGAGTCGTGAATATCTTAATAAGTAAATAGCACTGCTTCAGTCTCAAATGTCATTTTCTTGCACAAAGGTAAACACATTGTTCAAAAAGCTCGTAAGAAGAAGCTATTCACGGATCTTGCAGCACGTATGTCTATCTACTTTAAAATGAGAATATCTAATTAAAGTTCTCTCTGTCTACACTATTCTCTATAACACAGTCACACAGGTGATTCCGTCACTTGTCTTGACACATGTACTAGTAGGTAAAGTGTACGACTTGTAACTCACGTCAAGTCTACACTATTCTCTATAACACAGTCACACAGGTGATTCCGTCACTTGTCTTGACACATGTACTAGTAGGTAAAGTGTACGACTTGTAACTCACGTCAAGTCTACACTATTCTCTATAACACAGGTGATTCCGTCACACAGGTGATTCCGTCACTCACGTCAAGTCTTGACACATGTACTAGTCTTGACACATGTAAAGGTAAAGTGTACCACTTGTAACTCACGTCAAGTCTACACTATTCTCTATAACACAGTCACACAGGTGATTCCGTCACTTGTCTTGACACATGTACTAGTAGGTTCGACTTGTCACTTGTCACACAGGTTTCCGACATATGTACTAGTAGGTAAAGTGTACGACTTGTAACTCACATCAAGTCTCAGGCACTTCGGGTATGCTCCCAATGAAAACATAACTAGTTCTAGTTTGTTAATACACAATCTCATTGATATCGTCGTTTGTTAAACACAATTAGTTCTAGTGTGATATCGTCTTATTGTTTGTTAAAACACAACTTCTAGTGTGATATCGTCTTACTGTTTGTTAAAACACAACTAGTGTGATATCGTCTTACTGTTTGTTAAAACTTACTGTTTGTTAAAAACACAACTAGTTCTAGTGTGATATCGTCTTACTGTTTGTTAAAACACAATTAGTTCTAGTGTGATATCGTCTTATTGTTTGTTAAAACACAACTAGTTCTAGTGTGATATCGTCTTACTGTTTGTTAAAACACAACTAGTTCTAGTGTGATATCGTCTTGCTGTTTGTTAAAACACAACTAGTTCTAGTGTGATATCGTCTTACTGTTTGTTAAAACACAACTAGTTCTAGTGTGATATCGTCTCACTGTTTGTTAAAACACAACTAGTTCTAGTGTGATATTGTCTTACTTGTTTGTTAAAACACAACTAGTTCTAGTGTGATATCGTCTTACTGTTTGTTAAAACACAACTAGTTCTAGTATGATATCGTTAAAACTTATATGTTTGTTAAAACACAACTAGGTGATATCGTCTCGTTGTTTGTATCGTCTAGTGTGACTGTTTGTTAAAACACAGTGATATCTCTCGTTGTTTGTTCTAGTGTGATATCGTCTTACTGTTTGTTAAAACACATATCTCTCACTCTAATGTGATATCGTCTTACTGTTTGTTAAAACAGAACTAGTTCTAGTGTGATATCGTCTCGTTGTTTGTTAAAACACAACTAGTGTGATATCGTCTCACTGTTTGTTAAAACACATATCGTAGTTAAAACACAACTGATATCGTCTCGTTGTTTGTTAAAACAGAACTAGTGTGATATCGTCTCACTGTTTGTTAAAACACAACTTTGTGATATCGTCTCACTGTTTGTTAAAACAGAACTTTGTGATATCGTCTCACTGTTTGTTAAAACACAACTTTGTGATATCGTCTCACTGTTTGTTAAAACACAACTTTGTGATATCGTCTCACTATTTGTTTTGTTAAAACACAACTAGTGTGATATCGTCTCGTTGTTTGTTAAAACACAACTTTGTGATATCGTCTCGTTGTTTGTTAAAACACAACTAGTGTGATATCGTCTCACTGTTTGTTAAAACACAACTAGTGTGATATCGTCTCGTTGTTTGTTAAAACACAACTAGTGTGATATCGTCTCGTTGTTTGTTAAAACACAACTAGTGTGATATCGTCTCACTGTTTGTTAAAACACAACTAGTGTGATATCGTCTCGTTGTTTGTTAAAACACAACTTTGTGATATCGTCTCGTTTGTTTGTTATCGTCTCAAAACACAACTAGTGTGATATCGTCTCACTGTTTGTTAAAACACAACTAGTGTGATATCGTCTCGTTGTTTGTTAAAACACAACTAGTGTGATATCGTCTCACTGTTTGTTAAAACACAACTATTGTGATATCGTCTCACTGGTCGTTGCGACCACGTAAGGACACACAATAAAACAACAAGTTTGAAGTATGACAACTTCATGAATACTACTGTCAATCCTCGAATATAATTGCAAAGTAAATTCTAACTCTAACCCTAATCCACTATAGCTCGTTCTATTGCCCCACTTTATTGAGACTCAAAAAAGAAGATAGCTGCACTCTATTTACGTTGGTAGCAATACTCTTTTTTGTTATTACTCCGCGTAATTTATTTTTAAAAATAACAACACAGGTATCACCTACTATCAATCTGCTAGACTTGGAACGTTCGTCAGTTCTAGTCGCTGAATATAAGGTAATACGTTCTTACTGGCATGGACTCCTAGATTGAAAAAACAAATTCTAACGTTCTTACTGGCATGGACTCCCAGATGGAAAAGCAAATTCTAACGTTCTTACTGGCATGGACTCCCTGATGGAAAAGCAAATTCTAACGTTCTTACTGGCATGGACTCCCAGATGGAAAAGCAAATTCTAACGTTCTTACTGGCATGGACTCCCAGATGGAAAAGCAAATTCTAACGTTCTTACTGGCATGGACTCCCAGATGGAAAAGCAAATTCTAACGTTCTTACTGGCATGGACTCCCAGATGGAAAAGCAAATTCTAACGTTCTTACTGGCATGGACTCTTAGATGGAAAAGCAAATTCTAACGTTCTTACTGGCATGGACTCTTAGATGGAAAAGCAAATTCTAACGTTCTTACTGGCATGGACTCTTAGATGGAAAAGCAAATTCTAACGTTCTTACTGGCATAGACTCTTAGATGGAAAAGCAAATTCTAACGTTCTTACTGGCATAGACTCTTAGATGGAAAAGCAAATTCTAACGTTCTTACTGGCATAGACTCTTAGATGGAAAAGCAAATTCTAACGTTCTTACTGGCATAGACTCTTAGATGGAAAAGCAAATTCTAACGTTCTTACTGGCATGGACTCCTAGATGGAAAAGCAAATTCTAACATGCACGTTCAGTATTTATGTAGTTGACTTTCAATGTCGTTTTAATTGGGTAGCGCCAGTGACACCGTCCCCCCCCTGTGTCAACTGAAAATTTCCCAATGTCCAAAGGCGACTGATGCGCATGTCATATTAAGAGGTGCATGTACATGTCGCTACCGGCACTGTCATATAAATCTGCCATCCCATGGCAAGTCAATTTCCTCCACGAGTAACATAAACGTACCTTAATACTACTTCACATTGAGCTTAGTCCCTGTAGTTGATGCTTGACAGACGTTGGGTAAATCGTAGACGTCTAGGTAAAACCCTAGCGATGAGAGTAACATCGTTGGGAAAACCTAGACGTCTAGGGTAAAACCCTAGCGATGACAGTAACATCGTTGGGAAAACCTAGACGTCTAGGGTAAAACCCTAGCGATGACAGTAACATCGTTGGGAAAACCTAGACGTCTAGGGTAAAACCCTAGCGATGACAGTAACATCGTTGGGAAAACCTAGACGTCTAGGGTAAAACCTAGCGATGACAGTAACATCGTTGTGTAAACCTGACGTCTAGGGTAAAACCCTAGCGATGACAGTAACATCATTGGGAAAACCTAGACGTCTAGGGTAAAACCCTAGCGATGACAGTAACATCGTTGGGAAAACCTAGACGTCTAGGGTAAAACCCTAGCGATGACAGTAACATCATTGGGAAAACCTAGACGTCTAGGGTAAAACCCTAGCGATGACAGTAACATCGTTGGGAAAACCTAGACGTCTAGGGTAAAACCTAGCGATGACAGTAACATCATTGGGAAAACCTAGACGTCTAGGGTAAAACCCTAGCGATGACAGTAACATCATTGGGAAAACCTAGACGTCTAGGGTAAAACCCTAGCGATGACAGTAACATCATTGGGAAAACCTAGACGTCTAGGGTTATACCCTAGCGATGACAGTAACATCGTTGGGAAAACCTAGACGTCTTGGGTAAAACCCTAGCGATGACAGTAACATCGTCGGGAAAAACCCACGAGTCAATTAACACGTGGGGACAGAAAGGTGTGAGTGTGGAGCGCCCCACCAGAACACTAAACGTATTCTCCAGCAGTGTCCGCTCCACACATCAGAGAGGACAGCGACATAGGCCGGTTAAATCGCCTCTGGAAGAAAAGCTCTACGGCCCAATGGAGAGTCTGCAAAAGACTGCACTTCGTGGATACATTCTGCATCCTGATCTGACACGCTGGCAGAGAGAAAGAAAGAAGAAGAAGAAGAAGAAGAAGAAGAAGAAGAAGAAGAAGAAGAAGAAGAAGAAGAAGAAGAAGAAGAAGAAGAAGAAGAAGAAGAAGAAGAAGAAGAAGAAGAAGAAGAAGAAGAAGAAGAAGAAGAAGAAGAAGAAGAAGAAGAAGAAGAAGAAGAAGAAGAAGAAGAAGAAGAAGAAGAAGAAGAAGAAGAAGAAGAAGAAGAAGAAGAAGAAGAAGAAGAAGAAGAAGAAGAAGAAGAAGAAGAAGAAGAAGAAGAAGAAGAAGAAGGAGAAAAAGAAGAAGAACAAGAAGAACAAGAACAAAACAAGAAGAAGAAGAAGAAGAAGAAGAAGAAGAAGAAGAAGAAGAAGAAGAAGAAGAAGAAGAAGAAGAAGAAGAAGAAGAAGAAGAAGAAGAAGAAGAAGAAGAAGAAGAAGAAGAAGAAGAAGAAGAAGAAGAAGAAGAAGAAGAAGAAGAAGAAGAAGAAGAAGAAGAAGAAGAAGAAGAAGAAGAAGAAGAAGAAGAAGAAGAAGAAGAAGAAGAAGAAGAAGAAGAAGAAGAAGAAGAAGAAGAAGAGAAGAAGAAGAAGAAGAAGAAGAAGAAGAAGAAGAAGAAGAAGAAGAAGAAGAAGAAGAAGAAGAAGAAGAAGAAGAAGAAGAAGAAGAAGAAGAAGAAGAAGAAGAAGAAGAAGAAGAAGAAGGAAGAAGAAGAAGAAGAAGAAGAAGAAGAAGAAGAAAAAGAAGAAGAAGAAGAAGAAGAAGAAGAAGAAGAAGAAGAAGAAGAAGAAGAAGAAGAAGAAGAAGAAGAAGAAGAAGAAGAAGAAGAAGAAGAAGAAGAAGAAGAAGAAGTCAGATGCTCTAATTACTGAGTTCATGACGCCTCTTCAACAATATAATTTGTATACATGTACTATATGTACTTAAAAGGAGATTTTCTAAATGGATATTTTCAACGGATAACTTGTGATCAGCGGTTGCTAATTTAAATGTTACCTGTCACAACTATAGATGACGTAGACGGCGTAAAATTGGGCACAGGTGTCAAGGTGCTTCGGAAATCACATGTGACCTCTTTGCAGCACTGGTCAGTTTTGCTTTGCTCGTAGTGACACTGAGAGGCAGAGTGCCATAGTACTTGTTACACCTGATGACAAAAACAATTCACGGTGAAACACCTGATGACAAAAAACAATTCACAGTGAAACACCTGATGACAAAAAAACAATTCACAGGAAACACCTGATGACAAAAACAATTCACAGTGAAACACCTGATGACAAAAACAATTCACAGTGAAACACCTGATGACAACAATTCACAGCGAAATAATTATTTTTTAATTTCTTTCAGGGGTTGGGATTCTGTTGTTCAGAGGCAAGGTGTCGGCCTCTCAAAAAGATCATGCGTTCAAACCCTAACGGTTGTAACATTTTCTCGAGTTTCTTAGAGTAAAAGCAAATCCCCTGGTCCAGGAAGGTGGATCCACAGCTAGTCCCATCGGAGACGGACGATAAAACGGAGGTCATGATCAAACAATTTGGATAAGCCGTTTGAGAAAATGTGTTCTATTTTGACAGTACTGTATTAGAATGGTTTAGATCTTAATTGACCCAGCGACCTCAACTAGTCATGATTGACAATAAATTCGAATCACAATCTTTCAACCTGAAGTTTGAAGTCCCTCAGGGTTCAGTTTTAGGGCCTCTCTTATACACACTATACACACAGCCATTAAACAATATCATTAATAGGTTTGAACTTGATCACCAAATGTATGCAGACGATACACAGATTTATTTCCTTTGGTTTCTAATAATGAAAAGAATATTTTATGCGAAGTTGAAAATTGTGTCAGAGTGATAAAAGACTGGATGACAAACAATAAATTGAAATCAATAAAAACGAAACCGAAATAATAAAATTCCAAAGAAAATCATTGAATAACAGCATTGTAGGTACGTCCATACATATAGCGGGCACTCAAGGTAATGTGTCTGCTGATAGGGTTCGTAACTTAGGAGTGATTCTTGACAAAGAACTTACGATGAAAGACCATGACGTTGATGTCATAAAAACATGAAATTACCACCTTCGCGATATTGGCAGAATAAAACCATTGTTTGGTCTAGAAACAAATACAATCTTAATGTCATCTTTTATTTTAAGAAGAATTCATTATCGTAACGCTCTGTTAGTTGGCTGTCCGAACTATGTGATTGAAAGATTACAGGAAGTCCAGAATAAGGCAACACGATTGGCCGCTTTAACTAAAACATCTGACCATATCACACCTGTATTAAAAGATCTCCACCGGCTGCCAGTCAAATACCGCATTGATTTAAAAATGTTATGTCATGCTTATAAATGCTTTCACGACTTGTCTCCTGCCTACCTCAAAGAACTAATAGAAATGTACAAACCTGTTAGATCAAAATCTTCTGTCTGTTACCGTAAATCTTCTGAACCCATTTTAATGTCTGTTATCCGTAAATCTTCTGAACCCATTTTAATGTCTGTTACCGTAAATCTTCTGAACCCATTTTAATGTCTGTTACCGTAAATCTTCTGAACCCATTTTAATGTCTGTTATAAATCTTCTGCCTTTGATAATAAATCATTTAGTGTGG
>JAXRKP010001499.1:47500-50000 GCA_037039925.1 Doris montereyensis | reverse complement strand
CACAGCAGGGGTCACTAGCGTCTACAATCTGAATTGGACACCTGCCACAGAAAATCAGAAAGCGGTCACTGGTTACAACGGAATTTCAACTCAGCAACAGCACTGAATGAACACAGAAAGCGGTTGGTTACAATGGAATTTCAACTCAGCAACAGCACTGCAATGAACACAGAAAGCGGTCACCTGGTTACAATGGAATTTCAACTCCTTAATAGCACTGAATCAGAGCGGTCACTGGTTACAATGGAATTTCAACTCAGCATAGCACTGAATGAACACAGAAAGCGGTCACTGGTTACAATGGAATTTCAACTCAGCAATAGCACTGAATGAAACACAGAAAGCGGTCACTGGTTACAACGGAATTTCAACTCAGAAAGCACTGAATGAACACAGAAAGCGGTCACTGGTTACAATGGAATTTCAACTCAACACTGAATGAACACAGAAAAGCGGTCACTGGTTACAACGGAATTTCAACTCAGCATAAGCACTGAATGAACACAGAAAGCGGTCACTGGTTACAATGGAATTTCAACTCAGCATAAGCACTGAATGAACACAGAAAGCGGTGAATTTCAACTCAGAACACAATGAAAGAAAGCGGTCACTGGTTACAATGGAATTTCAACTCAGCAATAGAATGAACACTCACTGGTTAATGAACTGAATGAAAGCGGCGTCACTGGTTACAACGGAATTTCAACTAACGCAATAGCACTGAATGAACACATAACCTATGTGTGATTAATAGTTACAATGTGAATTCAACTCAGAATAGCACTGAATGAACACAGAAAGCGGTCACTGGTTACAACGGAATTTCAACTAGAAAGCACTGAATGAACATGTGATTAAGTGGTCAACTAACTATGTTTAATCGAACATATGTCATTAATAGAACATATGTGTGATTAATAGAACCTATGTGTGATTAATCGGTCATGTGTGATTAATAGAACCTTTATGTGATTAATAGAACCTCTATGTATGATTAATAGAACATATGTGTAATTAATAGAACATATGTGTGATTAATATAACCCATGGATTAATAGAACATATGTATTTCCACCTTTCCTTCTCCTAAATCACTGAATAAACCACCTGGGGCACTGAGCGTTTTCCTGAAGTTTCTATAAACTTTTCTCCAGGTATTCCGTAGTCTACCCCGACGTCTTCGTATAACCTATCTTGTTATTCCATTGCAATATAATTCCATTGCAAAGCTTGTCTTGTTATTAATAGAAAGCATATCTTGTTATTCCATTCCAAGAATTCCAAAGCCAATGTGTGATTCCATTCCAACTTGTTATTCCATATGTTTTGTTTGTTATTCCCATTGCAAAAGCTTGTATTTTGTTATTCCATTCCAAAGCTTGTTTTGTTATTCCATTCCAAAGCCTGTCTTGTTATTCCATTGCAAAGCCTGTCTTGTTATTCCATTGCAAAGCTTGTCTTGTTATTCCATTGCAAAGCTTGTTATTCTTGTTATTCCATTGCAAGCTTGTTTTGTTATTCCATTGAAAGCTTGTCTTGTTATTCCATTAATAAACATTGTTATTCCATTGTCTTGTTATTCCATTGCAAAGCTTGTCTTTGTTATTCCATTGCAAAGCTTGTCTTGTTATTCCATTGCAAAGCTTGTCTTGTTATTCCATTGTAAAGCTTGTCTTGTTATTCCATTGCAAAGCTTGTCTTGTTATTCCATTGCAAAGCTTGTCTTGTTATTCTTGATTCCATTGCAAAGTTTTCTTGTCCGTTCCATTGCAAACTCTTGTCTTGTTATTCCACAGTCTAAGCCGGTTTTGTTATTCCATTGCAAAGCTTGTCTTGTTATTCCATTGCAAAGCTTGTCTTGTTATTCCATTGCAAAGCTTGTCTTGTTATTCCATTGCAAAGCTTGTCTTATTATTCATTGCAAAGCTTGTCTTGTTATTCCATTGAGGCAAAGCTTGTCTTGTTATTCCATTGCAAAGCTTGTTTTGTCTTGTTATTCCATTGCAAAGCTGTTTTGTTATTCCATTGCAAAGCTTGTCTTGTTATTCCATTGCAAAGCTTGTCTTGTTATTCCATTGCAAAGCTTGTCTTGTTATTCCATTGCAAAGCTTGTCTTGTTATTCCATTGCAAAGCTTGTCTTGTTATTCCATTATTGTCTTGTTATTCCAAAGCTTGTCTTGTTATTCCATTGCAAAGCTTGTCTTGTTATTCCATTGCAAAGCTTGTCTTGTTATTCCATTGCAAAGCTTGTCTTGTTATTCCATTGCAAAGCTTGTCTTGTTATTCCATTCAAAGCTTGTCTTGTTATTCCATTGCAAAGCTTGTCTTGTTATTCCATTGCAAAGCTTGTTTTGTTATTCCTGTCTTTGTCTTGTTATTCCATTGCAAAGCTTGTTTAAAGTTTGTCTTGTTATTCCATTGCAAGCTTGTCTTGTTATTCCATTGCAAAGCTTGTTTTGTTATTCCATTGCAAAGCTTGTCTTGTTATTTCCATTGCAA
>JAXRKP010001499.1:32500-40000 GCA_037039925.1 Doris montereyensis | reverse complement strand
AATTGTTAATGGTAATTGGGACAAACACCTACCAGTAATTGTTACCAAACACCTACCAGTAATTGTTACCAAACACCTACCAGTAATTGCTTACCAAACACCTACCAGTAACTGTTACCATTCCAAAGCCCGAAATTAGACAGCCAAGCGTATATCTATCTATTTTATATAATTCCGATGAAATTAGACAGCCAAGCGTATATCAATCTATCATATAATTCCGATGAAATTACCAAACACCAAGCGTATATCTATCTATTTATATAATTCGATGAAATTAGACAGCCAAGCGTATATCTATCTATCTATATAATTCCGATGAAATTAGACAGCCACTATAATCTATTTATATAATTCCGATGAAATTAGACAAAAGCGTATATCTATCTATTATATAATTGCGATGAAATTACCAACCAACCGTATATCTATCTATTTAACAATGCCAATGAAATTAGACGGCCAAGCGTATATCTATCTATTTATATAATTCCGATGAAATTAGACAGCCAAGCGTATATCTATCTATCTATATAATTCCGATGAAATTAGACAGCCAAGCGTATATCTATCTATCTATATAATTCCGATGAAATTAGACAGCCAAGCGTATATCTATCTATCTATATAATTCCGATGAAATTAGACAGATGCTTATATCTATTGATAACCAAAGCTTTTATCTTATTTATATAATTCCGATGAAATTAGACAGCCAAGCGTATATCTATCTATTTATATAATTGCGATGAAATTAGACAGCCAAGCGTATATCTATCTGTACATCCTATCTATCTATATAATTCCGATGAAATTAGACAGTAATATCTATCTATCTATATAATTCCGATGTTAGACAATTATATCTATCAATATTAATTCCGATGAAATTAGAAATTTAGTCTATCTATCTATATAATTGGCATGTATCTATTTATATAATTCCGATGAAATTAGACAAGGTATATGATCTATTTATATAATTCCGATGAAATTAGACAAAGCGTATATCTATCTATTTATATAATTCCGATGAAATTAGACAAAACGTATATCTATCTATCTATATAATGCCAATGAAATTATTTCTATCTTATATCTATCTATTTATATAATTCCGTTAATTCTATATAATTCCGATGAAATTAAACAGCCAAGCGTATATCTATCTATCGATATAATTCCGATGAAATTAGACAGCCAAGCGTATATTATCTATTTAACGTTCCGATGAAATTAGACAGCCAAGCTTTTATTATCTATTTTATATAATTCCGATGAAATTAGACAGCCAAGCGTATGTTAACTATTATATAATTCCGATGAAATTAGACATCTTTTCTTTTTGTTTATATAATTCCGAAATTAATTCTATTGCAGGCATGAAATTAGACAGGTATCTATTGATATAATGCCGTTAACTTTCTATCTTTATATAATTGAAATTACATCTTTTCGTTTTTCTATTCCGATGAAATTAGACAGCCAAGCGTATAACTATTTTCCGATGAAATTGAACAGCTTTTCGTTTTATCTATCTATATTCTATTGCAGGCATGTTGATAATGCATGAAATTGGCCTTCCGTTTCTCTTTCTTTTATAATTGCTTGTAATGCAGCGATGCTGAAGGCATGTAAATTTTCTCTTCTTTTTAGATATTTAAATTATTTTTAATTCAATCGACAGCCATGTATGTCATGTTGAAAGCATGTTGAACAAATATACTTCCATTCCTTTCCTTTCGTTTTGAAATTTTGTGAGTATGTCTATCTGATCAGACTACGATTAAGCAATTTAGTTTGTTCTAAATGTCTGGCATAATGCCGATAAAATTAGACAGCCAACGTATTGAATTATCTATTAATTCCGATAAATTAGACAGCCATGTATGTGTATCTATCTATTTATATAGCCATTGGATGAAATTATACATAGCCATATATATCTATCTATCTATATAATTGCGATGAAATTAGACAGCCAAGCGTATGTCTATCTATCTATATAATTGGATGAAATTAGAAATTAGCCCATCTATATAATGGATAAATTAGACCATGTAGTGTATCTATCATAATTGCGAGAAAGAAAAATAATCTAATGCATAATTGGATAAAATTAGACATGCATGTCTATAATGTGCATACAGGTTCATGCCGGAAGCAAGGAATCGGCCAGTTTCTTTCTTTCATTGAGATTAGAGCCATGTATGTCAGTCAACCATATTATTGTCTATTATCTCGGAGAAGCAGCAAGATCTAAATAAAAATACAAGAAACAAGAGGACCTATGTATGTAATCTATACTACCAAATTCCTACCAGTAACTGTTACCAAACACCTACAGTAATTGTTAGGACCAAACACCTTCATTCTAGTAATTGGAGTAAATTTTCAACACCTACCAGTAATTGTTACCAAACACCTACCAGTAATACTGACCAATCTATTACCAAACACCTACCAGTAATTGTTACCAAACACCTGTCAGTAATTGTTATAAACACCTACCAGATGTAATCTTTACCAAACACCTACCAGTAATTGTTACCAAACACCTACCAGTAATTGTTACCAAACACCTACCAGTAATTGTTACCAAACACCTACCAGTAATTGTTAACAAACACCTACCAGTAATTGTTACCAAACACCTACCAGTAATTGTTACCAAACACCTACAGTAAAGGACTGGTCACCAAAAACATTAGAGTAATTTACTATTTTAACACCTACCAGTAATTGTTACCAAACACCTACCAGTAATTGTTAAATTAAACACCTACCAGTAATTCTTACCAAATTAGCTCCTACCAGTAACTGTTACCTAACACCTACCAGTCAAGATGCACAAAACCAAAGCCGAAATTAGACAGCCAAGTTTATATCTATCTATTTATATAATTCCGATGAAATTAGACAGCCATTTAGCGTATATCTCATCTATCTATATAATTCCGATGAAATTAGACAGCCAAGCGTATATCTATCTATTTATATAATTCCTCAGATGAAATTAGACAGCCAAGCGTATATCTATCTATCTATATAATTCCGATGAAATTAGACAGCCAACCGTATATCTATCTATTTATATAATTCCAAGATGAAATTAGACAGCCAAGCGTATATCTATCTATTATATAATTCAATGAAATTAGACAGCCAAAAAAAGCGTATATCTATCTATTTATATAATGCCAATGAAATTAGACGGCCAAGCGTATATCTATCTATTTATATAATTCCGATGAAATTAGACAGCCAAGCGTATATCTATCTATCTATATAATTCCGATGAAATTAGACAGCCAAACGTATATCTATCTATCTACATAATTCCGATGAAATTAGACAGCCAAGCGTATATCTATCTATCTAGGTATAATTCCGATGAAATTAGACATGCAAGCTTATATCTATCTATTGATATAATGCCGATGAAATTAGACAGCCAAGCGTATATCTTTCTATTTATATAATTCCGATGAAATTAGACAGCCAAGCGTATAATTATCTATTTATATAATTGCGATGAAATTAAACAGCCAAGCGTACATCTATCTATCTATATAATTCCGATGAAATTAGACAGCCAAGCGTATATCTATCTATTTATATAATTCTGATGAAATTAGACAGCCAAGCGTAAAATCTATCTGTTTATATAATTCCGATGAAAACGGACAGAGAATGCGTTTGTCTATCTATCTATATAATTGTGGTTTGTGAAATTAGACAGCCATTTATTTATCTATATATAAATTCCAGATGAAATTAGACAGCCAAGCCTATATCTATCTATTTATATAATTCCGATGAAATTAGACAGCCAAGCATATATCTATCTATTTATAAAATTCCGATGAAATTAGACAGCCAAGCGTATATCTATCTATTTATATAATTCCGATGAAATTAGACAGCCAAACGTATATCTATCTATTTATATAATGCCAATGAAATTAGACGGCCAAGCGTATATCTATCTATTTATATAATTCCGATGAAATTAGACAGCTCTCGCGTATATCTATCTATTTATATAATTCCGATGAAATTAGACAGCCAAGCGTATATCTATCTATCTATATAATTCCGATGAAATTAAACAGCCAAGCGTATATCTATCTATCTATACAATTCCGATGAAATTAGACAGCCAAGCGTATATCTATCTATCTATATAATTCAGATGAAATTAGACAGCCAAGCTTATATCTATCTATTGATATAATGCCGATGAAATTAGACAGCCAAGCGTATATCTTTCTATTTATATAATTCCGATGAAATTAGACTGGGTCCAAGCGTATAATTATCTATTTATATAATTCCGTTGAAATTAGACAGTCTCTGTCGTACGTCTATCTATCTATATAATTCCGATGAAATTAGACAGCCAAGCTTATAGCTATCTATTGATATAATGCCGATGAAATTAGACAATTGTTCAAGCGTATATCTATCTATTTATATAATTCCGATGAAATTAGGACAGCCAAGCGTATATCTATCTGTTTATATAATTCCGGGAAATGAGAAAGCCAAGCGTATAATTATCTATTTATATAATTCCGTTGAAATTAGACAGCCAAGCGTACGTCTATCTATCTATATAATGCCGATGAAATTAGACAGCCATTTTATGTCTATCTATCTATATAATGCCGATGAAATTAGACAGCCAAGTTTAATGTATGTTTATCTATTTTATGACTATTTATATAATTGCGATGAAATTAGACAGCATGAAAAAGTATGTCTATTTATCTATATAATTGGATGAAATTAGACAGCCATGTATGTGTATCTATCTATATAATGCCGATGAAATTAGACAGCCATCGTATGTGTATCTATCTATATAATGCCGATGAAATTAAACAGCCATGTATGTGTATCTATCTATAAATTGCGATGAAATTAGACAGCCATGTATGTCTATCTATTTATATAATTGCGATGAAATTAGACAGCCATGTATGTGTATCTATCTATATAATGCCGATAAAATTAGACAGCCATGTATGTCTATCTATCTATATAATTGCGATGAAATTAGACAGCCAAGCGTATGTCTATCTATTTATATAATTGGATGAAATTAGACAGCCATGTATGTGTATCTATCTATATAATGCCAATAAATTAGACAGCCATGCAATATGTCATATCTATCTATATAATTGGATGAAATTGTGACAGCCATGTATGTCTATCTATTTGTATGTCATAAAAATGCCTAATTGCGATAAACAGAAATTAGACAGCCATGTATGTCTATCTATCTGGTATAATTGTAGATGAAATTAGACAGCCATGTATGTCTATCTATCTATATAATTGCGACTGAAATTAGACAGCCATGTATGTCTATCTGTCTATATAATTGGATGAAATTAGACGGCCATGTATGTCTATCTGTCTATATAATTGGATGAAATTAGAGAGCCATGTATGTCTATCTGTCTATATAATTGGATGAAATTAGACAGCCATGTATGTCTATCTGTCTATATAATTGGATGAAATTAGACAGCCATGTATGTCTATCTATCTATATAATTCCAATGAAATTAGACAGCCATGTATGTCTATCTATTTATATAATTCCAAACTAGTCGTTCTTTGTTTGCAAAGACTCTGTTGTCAGGACACTAAAAGTGACAACAGTTTGCATGTAGATTCGAAATGATCACAAGATCGTTTTCATTTCCAACCAGGACTGACGTTTGATTATTGAACATTTCATTCTCTCCCGTCTTTGAGTAGAATTTTCATTCACCCAGCCATTTTGACTAGGTTTTATAATTAAAAAGTTGGAATAGTAGGCTAGCGTTCAAAGAAATTACCTACGGAACCTCAGTATCGAATACTGACCCAATCTAATAATCGTACTTGGTAATACCCTAACATGCTTGAGTTATCTAAAAACTCATTTATGTCATGTCTGGAAACGTAACATGTCACACTGACCTGTCCTGGGCAGGGGTGGGTTAAAATTGGGTTGGGGAGTGGAGCCTGGTCCCGGTCTAGGGGTGGGATGCAGACGTCGGAATCTTTCCAACTCCGGTGACTGAACCGGGATCGGAGTAGGATGGAGTCGACACAAAACCGGAAGTCGGGTTGGGTCCCACCTGGACCGGGCATTCTGGGACTTCACAGCACTGGGGATCTTTTGGATCGGGTACCATATTGCATCCCTGGGGTACTTGTGGGTACTTTGAACATCTAGTGAGAAGAGTAACAATGATATAATGCTACTACACGTATTAAAGTCAGAGCAACGATGTGGACGAATACTAACAACACAGACACAGACAAAGGACTGGTCACGGATAAACATTAGAACTACATACGCTTACTAGTTTTAGACTAACAAGAATCTACACTAAACCCCCAAGGTATTTCCATTAAACAAAAAAAACAAAAAAAAACACCTTTTACGTGATTAAATCCATTTCATGAGTTTTTAAAACGGGAAACAGAGAATGTAGCCTTTTCAATTTAATGTCATAATTGTATCTTAAAAACACGACTTTAATCATTTATTTTATTTACATTATTCCAGAGAAATAAAAAAACTAGATAAAACTATTTAATTCAACGTCATAGTTTCATCTTTGAACCACTACTTCCATAATGTAAGCTCACGTATGTGATTTCAAGCTCAAGTGTAAAATTCCAGCTCAAGTTACAGGGTGTATAATTTCACGCTCAAGTGTATAATTTCAAACTCAAGTATATAAATTCAAACTCAAGTGTATAATTCAAGCTCAAATGTATTATTCAAGCTCCTGTGTATAATTCAAGCTCAAGTGTATAATTTAAGCGCAAGTGTATAATTCAAGCTCAAATGTATAACTCAAGCTCAAATGTATAAATCAAGCTCATGTGTATAATTTCAAGCTCAAGTGTATAATTGCAAACTCAAGTGTACAATTCCAAGCTCAAGAGTATAATTTCAAGCTCAAGAGTGTAATTTCAAAATCAAGTGTATAATATCAAGCTCAAGTGTATAATTTCAAGCTGAAGAGTGTAATTTAAAAATCGAGTGTATAATTTCAAGCTCAAGAGTATAATTCCAATCTCAAGAGTGTAATTTCAAGCTCACGTGTTTAAGTTCAAGCTCAAGAGTGCAATTCCAAGTTCAAGAGTGCAATTTTAAACTCAATTGGGGTGTATAATTTCAAGATCAAGTGAATGATTTCAAGTTCAAATTTATAATTTCAAACTCGTGTATAATTTCAAGCTCACGTGTTTAATTTCAAGCTCAAGAGTGTAATTTTAAACTCAGGTGTATAATTTCAAACTTGTGTGAATAATTTCAAGCTAAAAAAAACGCTTTTTGTCTAAGCAACTAAAAAAAACTGTCACTACCACAAGCATATTTTATACGTTGTATGCATGCTGATGTGCTATTACTATAGAGCCCGGTGGCTCAGTTCATAGAATGTCTAACTGCCACCCCTACGACTCCAGTTTGATACCCAGACC
>JAXRKP010001499.1:0-25000 GCA_037039925.1 Doris montereyensis | reverse complement strand
ACAACTCTGTCAAATTTAAGTACTGAGATGACAAGATGTCAAATTTAGAGTAGTGAGATGACAAGATTACAAACTGTCAAATTTAGAGTACTGAGATTTTCAAGATTACAACTGTGTCAAATTTAGAGTAGTGAGATAACAAGATTACAACTCTGTCAAATTTAGAGTAGTGAGATGACAAGATTACAACTCTGTCAGAATTTAGAGTACTGAGATAACAAGATGTCAAATTTAGAGTAGTGAGATAACATGATTACAACTCTGTCAAATTTAGAGTACTGAGATAACAAGATGTCAAATTTAGAGTAGTGAGATAACAAGATTACAACTCTGTCAAATTTAGAGTACTGAGATAACAAGATTCAAATTGGTAGAGTAGTGAGATGACAAGATTACAACTCTGTCAAATTTAGAGTAGTGAGATAACAAGATTACAACTCTGTCAAATTTAGCGTAGTGAGATGACAAGATTACAACTCTGTCAAATTTAGAGTAGTGAGTTGACAATATTACAACTCTGTCAAATTTAGAGTACTGAGATAACAAGATTACAACTCTGTCAAATTTAGAGTAGTGAGATAACAATGATTACAACTCTGTCAAATTTAGAGTAGTGAGATAACAAGATTACAACTCTAGTGAGTTGACAAATTTAGAGTTGTCAAGATTTAGAGTAAGATTACAACTCACTCTGTCAAATTTAGAGTAGTGAGATGACAAGATTACAACTCTGTCAGTGACAAGATTAAACTTTAAATTTAGAGTACTGAGATAACAAGATGTCAAATTTACTCTGAGATGACAAGATTTACAACTCTGTAGTAAGATAACAAGATTACAAGATGTCAAATTTAGAGTAGTGAGATGACAAGATTACAACTCTGTCAAATTTAGAGTACTGAGATAACAAGATTACAACTCTGTCAAATTTAGAGTACTGAGATAAGAAGTGTCAAATTTAGATGACAAGATTACAACTCTGTCAAATTTAGAGATAGTGAGCTGAGTAAGATTTCAAACTCTGTCAAATTTAGAGTAGTGAATTGACAAGATTACAACTCTGTCAAATTTAGAGTAGTGAGATAACAAGATTACAACTCTGTCAAATTTAGAGTAGTGAGATAACAAGATTACAACTCTGTCAAATTTAGAGTAGTGAGTTGACAAGATTACAACTCTGTCAAATTTATGAGTAGTGAGATGACAAGATTACAACTCTGTCAAATTTAGAGTAGTGAGTTGACAAGATTACAACTCTGTCAAATTTAGAGTAGTGAGATGACAAGATTACAACTCTGTCAAATTTAGAGTAGTGAGATGACAAGATTACAACTCTGTCAAATTTGAGAGTAGTTGAGATGACAAGATTACAACTCTGTCAAATTTAGAGTAGTGAGATAACAAGATTACAACTGTGTCAAAATTTAAGATAACAAGATGTCAAATTTAGAGTAGTGAGATAATGATTACAACTCTGTCAAATTTAGAGTAATAACAAGTGAATTAGTGACAAGATTACAACTTTGTCAAATTTGGAGTACTGAGATAACAAGATGTCAAATTTAGAGTAGTGAGATGACAAGATTACAACTCTGTCATATTTAGAGTAGTGAGATAACAAGATGTCAAATTTAGAGTAGTGAGATGACAAGATTACAACTTTGTCAAATTTAGAGTACTGAGATAACAAGATTACAACTTTGTCAAATTTAGATAGTGAGATAACAAGATTACAACTCTGTCAAATTTAGAGTACTGAGATAACAAGATTACAACTCTGTCAAATTTAGAGTACAAGATAACAAGATGTCAAATTTAGAGTACTGAATAACATGATTACAACTCTGTCAAATTTAGAGTAGTGAGATAACAAGATTACAACTCTGTCAAATTTAGAGTAGTGAATAACAAGATTACAACTCTGTCAAATTTAGAGTAGTAAGATAACAAGATTACAACTCTGTCAAATTTAGAGTAGTGAGATGACAAGATTACAACTCTGTCAAATTTAGAGTTCTGAGTTGACAAGATTACAACTCTGTCAAATTTAGAGTAGTGAGTTGACAAGATTACAACTCTGTCAAATTTAGAGTAGTTAGTTATCACAAGCTTACAACTCTGTCAAATTTAGAGTAGTCAGATGACAAGATTACAACTCTGTCAAATTTAGAGTAGTGAGTTTGACAAGATTACAACTCTGTCAAATTTAGAGTAGTCAGATGACAAGCTTACAACTCTGTCAAATTTAGAGTAGTGAATTGACAAGATTACAACTCTGTTAAATTTAGAGTAGTGAGATTGACAAGATTACAACTCTGTCAAATTTAGAGTAGTTAGTTGACAAGATTACAACTCTGTCAAATTTAGAGTAGAGATGACAAGATTACAACTCTGTCAAATTTAGATTAGTCAGTTGACAAGTTTACAACTCTGTCCAATTTAGAGGTAGTGAGATGACAAGATTACAACTCTGTCAAATTTAGAGTAGTGAGATGACAAGATTACAACTCTGTCAAATTTAGAGTAGTTAGTTGACAAGATTACAACTCTGTCAAATTTAGAGTAGTTAATTGACAAGATTACAACTCTGTCAAATTTAGAGTAGTGAGATGACAAGATTACAACTCTGTCAAATTTAGAGTAGTGAGTTGACAAGCTTACAACTCTGTCAAATTTAGAGTAGTGAGTTGACAAGCTTACAACTCTGTCAAATTTAGAGTAGTGAATTGACAAGCTTACAACTCTGTCAAATTTAGCGTAGTGAATTGACAAGCTTACAACTCTGTCAAATTTAGAGTAGTGAATTGACAAGCTTACAACTCTGTCAAATTTAGAGTAGTGAATTGACAAGATTACAACTCTGTCAAATTTAGAGTAGTGAATTGACAAGATTACAACTCTGTCAAATTTAGCGTAGTGAATTGACAAGATTACAACTCTGGCTCCATTTCTCTCCACACTCACACTCTCTCACTAACAAAATAAAAACAAGAACAAATAAACAACACCCCCACCCCCAAAAAAAAACAACAACAACAACCCAACAACACCCCCACCTCCAATCACAAACAACCTCAAGGCTGTTTTGGCCCATAGAGCCTGAGCTTATCTCGGCTTCTAAAACATAGAGTGGAACACACCAACCACGTGTATGAAACAAAAATGTAATACAGGACATTGATAGTGTGTCGCAAGGTTTACTGCCCATTTGAAGCTGGTACCCACTTGCACAGGAGCTGGAGTAAGCAAACAACGTCGGACCAAGCACGCCAGGATTCAAACCCAGGACTTCACGATCCTAAGTCTGACAGCCTAACAACTTGGCCACGGACGCCACTAAGTGTGATGAGGATGCAATTAAAAACAGAAACAGATAGATTGAACATTTGTTCCTGGTAAAAACAGAAACAGATAGATTGAACATTTGTTCCTGGTAAAAAACTGAAACAGATAGATTGAACATTTGTTCCTGGTAAAAAACTGAAACAGATAGATTGAACATTTGTTCCTGGTAAAAAAAGAAACAGATAGATTGAACATTTGTTCCTGGTAAAAAACTGAAACAGATAGATTGAACATTTGTTCCTTGTAAAAAACAGATAAAGATAGATTGAACATTTGTACCTGGTAAAAAACAAAGATAGATTGAACATTTGTTCTGGTAAAAACTGAAACAGATAGATTGAACATTTGTTCCTGGTAAAAAACAGGTACAGATAGATTGAACATTTGTTCCTGTAAAAAACTGAAACAGATAGATTGAACATTTGTTCCTGGTAAAAAACAGAAACATATAGATTGAACATTTGTTCCTGGTAAAAAACAGAAACAGATAGATTGAACATTTGTTCCTGGTAAAAAAACAGAAACAGATAGTTTGAACATTTGTTCCTGGTAAAAACAGAAACAGATAGTTGAGCATTTGTTCCTGGTAAAAAACAGATACAGATAGATTGAACATTTGTTCCTGGTAAAAAACAGATACAGATAGATTGAACATTCGTTCCTGGTAAAAAACAGAAAAAGATAGATTGAACATTTGTTCTTGGTGAAAAACAGAAACAGATAGATTGAACATTTGTTCCTGGTAAAAAACAGAAACAGATAGATTGAATATTTGTTCCTGGTAAAAAACAGAAACAAATAGATTGAACATTTGTTCCTGGTAAAAAAACTGAAACAGATAGATTGAACATTTGTTCCTGGTAAAAACAGAAACAAATAGATTGAACATTTGTTCCTGGTAAAAAACGGAAACAGATAGATAGAACATTTGTTCCTGGTAAAAAAAAACAGAAACAGATAGATTGAACATTTGTTCCTGGTAAAATCCGGAAGGACAAGGTTTTTTTGTTTGTTTGTTTTTTTAAAATTAAGCTTGTATTTTGCCTGTTTGTGTGTTGGTGTTTTTTATGTTGCCTGTTTGTGTGTTGTGTTTTTTATGTTGCCTGTTTGTGTGCTTGTGTTTTTTATGTTGCCTGTTTGTGTGTTGGTGTTTTTTATGTTGCCTGTTTGTGTGCTTGTGTTTTTTATGTTGCCTGTTTGTGTGCTTGTGTTTTTGTGTGTATTTTGCCTGTTTGTGCTTTTGTATTTTGCCTCTTTGTATGTTTGTGTTTTTGTGTATTTTGCCTTTTTGCGTGTTTGTGTTTTTATTTATGTTTTCACGAGTGAACATGGACTTCAAAACTTGGCTGTCGATAGACTGGAGACAAGTGGGAGAAACTGGCACAACATTTCATCTTGCAGCGCCCCCATAACCCTGGATGCTGCTGCTGCTGATGATGTTACTGATGAGGATGGTGATGATGATGATGCTGCTGATGACAATAATGGTGAGGCTGTTGTTGCTGTTGCTGCTGGTTCGAGCCCACCAACGGTTGACACATTTTCTCTACATTTTTCGAGCAAAATCTACCCCCTCCCCCTGGTCCAGGGAGGTGGATCGATACTTAGTGCCATCGGATACGGACGATACCAAGGAAGTCCCGTGGCAGATGACAAGACTGTGCGCACGTCAAAGATCCCTTGGCTGTTTACAAAAATTCTGTCAAAACCCCTGAGATCACCTTAGTTGTGAATGTGTGTATATCAAATCAAATCAAATTGCTGCTGCTGATGATGACCATGATCATGATGATAATGGCAATGATGATAATGATGACGATGACAATGATAACGATGATGATGATGAGGATGATGATGATGATGATGATGATGAAGATGGTGGTGATAGTGATGATTCTTTAAAAAAAATTAGAAAATAAGTCTTAAATACTCACCTGTCAGTACACTTGTAGTTTCCAGTCATACCGTCAAGACAGACACACTCATAGTCACAACCATCTTGCCAGCTCTGACCTTGACCATACTGTTTGCCCTTGTAGATACACACCTGAGGTATACCTACATGTGAGAAGATGTGGAATGAGATATTTTTAAAAAATGACCAACATGATGAAAATACAACCCACATAAGACATGCAAAGCCTGTCAGTTGAAAAATATAGAGAGAGAGAGAGAGAGAGAGAGAGAGAGAGAGAGAGAGAGAGAGAGAGAGAGAGAGAGAGAGAGAGAGAGAGAGAGAGAGAGAGAGAGAGAGAGAGAGAGAGAGAGAGAGAGAGAGAGAGAGAGAGAGAGAGAGAGAGAGAGAGAGAGAGAGAGAGAGAGAGAAGAGAGAGAAAGACACACACGCACACAGACAGACAGACAGACAGAGACGTAGACAGAGACAGACATTGAGAGGGAGAGAGAGAGAGAGAGAGAGAGAGAGAGAGAGAGAGAGAGAGAGAGAGAGAGAGAGAGAGAGAGAGAGAGAGAGAGAGAGAGAGAGAGAGAGAGAGAGAGAGAGAGAGAGAGAGAGAGAGAGAGAAAAGACACACACACACACAAAAACAGAGACAGAAACAGAGACAGAGTCACAGAGAGAGACACACACACAGACAGACAGACAGACAGAGACACAGACAGAGACAGACACTGAGAGGGAGAGAGAGAGAGAGAGAGAGAGAGAGAGAGAGAGAGAGAGAGAGAGAGAGAGAGAGAGAGAGAGAGAGAGAGAGAGAGAGAGAGAGAGAGAGACAGAGAGACAGACAGACAGACAGACAGACAAACAGACAGATAGACAGACAGACAGAGACAGACAGACAGACAGACAGAGAGGCAGGCGGACAGAAAGAAGAGAGGACAGAGAGAGAGAAAGAGAGAGAGAGAGAGAGAGAGAGAGAGAGAGAGAGAGAGAGAGAGAGAGAGAGAGAGAGAGAGAGAGAGAGAGAGAGAGAGAGAGAGAGAGAGAGAGAGAGAGAGAGAGAGAGAGAGACGAGAGATAGACAGACAGACAGACAGACAGACAGACAGACAAACAGACAGAGACAGACAAGCGGAAAGAAAGACAGACATAGAGAGAGAGAGACAAACAGAAAGTCAGACAGAGAGACAGAAAGACAGAGAGACAGAGAAAGCGTCTACCCACTTGGGGTTGGTCCAGTCGGTGGTGTCAATGTGCTTTTAGGGGCCGGAGTCAGGTGACTGCCTGTGACCACGCCCACCACACCAGGTGGGTGTGACACCGGGAACGGTGTTGCATTGTGGGATTTTGCAGCATTTGGGATCGGAGGGGTCGGGAACCAGGACACAGCTGGGGCTGAGCGCTTTGGCGCTGGCGAAGCTCGAGCATCTGCAATCGGGAGAAAGGGGTGAAATAGAAAAATCTAAAAATTGTCACGAGCCTGTAAACATATCAAAAGAATCATTAAAAAATGTTTTAGGGGAAGAATCTTGTTTTTGTTTTCTGTGTTTTTTTAAATATTAAAAGTTGTTTTTATTCTTAGGCATACAGCGTGATGTGCCAGTTTGTCATGGCTTGAAATTTCGTTTTTACTTTTTGTTTTCTGAGTAGATCTAGCTACACCCTTTGTCATTCCGTCTTCACTTTTGCCGAATTTTGCCGAGAGTAGATCTAGCTACACCCTTCCATTCCGTCTTCACTTTTGCCGAATCTGGAGTAGATCTAGCTACCCCCTTCCATTCCGTCTTCACTTTTGTCTGAGTGAACCCCCATTTCGCTACCCTTCCATTCCGTTTCTACTTTTGTCGAATCTGAGTAGATCTAGCTACCCCCTTCCATTCCGTTTCTACTTTTGTCGAATCTGAGTAGATCTAGCTACCCCTTCCATTCCGTTTCTACTTTTGTCGAATCTGAGTAGATCTAGCTACCCCCTTCCATTCCGTTTCTACTTTGTCGAATCTGAGTAGATCTAGCTACCCCTTGCATGTCGGCATTACACGGCCAAAATAGGACCCCACCCCACCTCACCCCAAATACAACATAAAACAACCCCACAAATCCCAAACAAAACCAAAGAAGCCAATTCGCTCCCCCAACCCGCCCCACAACCCATACCATACCCAGTTTGGGGATCGAACTCGCGTCGCCTGCGTGGCAATTCAGATGCTCTACCGACTCATCAGCTGCCGGTGCTACTTGGCCCAATTGCATCACAAACCTGTGAGCAGATGGGTTTATCCCTCTAGTCATGAGACACTGTTGGCGATTACATACCTGTCGGTGCAAGAATAAACTCGGTCATACCATTCTCACAGACACAAATCTTCTCACAGCCCACATCCCACTTCTGGCCCTGTGTGTAGGTCTTTCCGTTGTAGACACACACGTCTGTGGCAAAAGTGGAATCATGATTACAAATTGTAAAAGTAGAATCAACACTACAGTGTGTAAGAATAGAACATGGGGTAGCATAAGAAGCAAAGACACAGCACCATATCAAAATCAAAGACAAAATTGTTTCCCATGAGCTTTGAAAGAGCAGCAGAGAAAGTTGACGCAGCATGAATTAGAGCAGCGACCTTCAATGATGAAGATTCTTCCTGTGCCGTGTTTAAGGCAGACACTGACCATCATAGATCTCCATTCTTCCTGTGCCGTGTTTGAGGCAGACACTGACCATCATCGATCTCCATTTTTCCTGTGCCGTGTTTAAGGCAGACACTGACCATCATCGATCTCCATTTTTCTTTGTGATTCGAGGATCTGATGAAGTTATTGTTGTTGATGTTCCTACTTGTGGCCCAGTTGTTGATGTTCCCTACTTGTGGCCCAGTTGTTGATGTTCCTACTTGTGGCCCAGTTGTTGATGTTCCTACTTGTGGCCCAGTTGTTGATGTTCCTACTTGTGGCCCAGTTGTTGATGTTCCTACTTGTGGCCCAGTTGTTGATGTTCCTACTTGTGGCCCAGTTATTGATGTGTTGATGTTCCTACCTGTGGCACAGTTGGTGATGTTCCTACCTGTGGCCCAGTTGTTGATGTTCCTACTTGTGGCCCAGTTGTTGATGTGTTGATGTTCCTACCTGTGGCCCAGTTGTTGATGTTCCTACCTGTGGCCCAGTTGCTGATGTTCCTACGTGTGGCCCAGTTGTTGATGTTCCTACTTGTGGCCCAGTTGTTGATGTTCCTACTTGTGGCCCAGTTGTTGATGTTCCTACTTGTGGCCCAGTTGTTGATGTTCCTACTTGTGGCCCAGTTGTTGATGTTCCTACTTGTGGCCCAGTTGTTGATGTTCCTACTTGTGGCCCAGTTGTTGATGTTCCTACTTGTGGCCCAGTTGTTGATGTTCCTACGTGTGGCCCAGTTGTTGATGTTCCTACTTGTGGCCCAGTTGTTGATGTTCCTACTTGTGGCCCAGTTGTTGATGTTCCTACTTGTGGCCCAGTTGTTGATGTTCCTACTTGTGGCCCAGTTGTTGATGTTCCTACTTATGGCCCAGTTGTTGATGTTCCTACTTGTGGCCCAGTTGGATGTCCTACTTGTGGCCCAGTTGTTGATGTTCCTACGTGTGGCCCAGTTGTTGATGTTCCTACTTGTGGCCCAGTTGTTGATGTTCCTACTTGTGGCCCAGTTGTTGATGTGTTGATGTTCCTACCTGTGGCCCAGTTGTTGATGTTCCTACGTGTGGCCCAGTTGTTGATGTTCCTATGTTGGCCCAGTTGTTGATGTTCTCTGCTTGTGGCCCAGTTGTTGATGTTCCTACTTGTGGCCCAGTTGTTGATGTTTCAAAACTACTTCTTTCCCAGTTGTTGAGACTTGTTACAAGTGATTTTGTTCTTTGTCTTTCTTTGCTTTTTTTCCCGAAATATTTCAGTATTACCATTTGTTGCTCTAATCTCTTCGTTATGGATTTGTTCATTGAATTTCAAACTGCTTCTTTCCAATACAGTGTATTTGTTTCAAGTGATTTTGTACCCCTCGCAAGGGCCAGGACCTCCTCATTTAACTTTCTTTTTCAGCTCCACGTGCATGATATTCTCAGTATTCTGCGTCAAGGAACTCTTTCTCTCTCTGCCTCTAATCTCTTCGTTATTTGTTTGTTCATTGACCAGCATTCACAGCCATACATCAGAACTGACCACAGATAGGCCTTCATAATTCTTATTTTGTATAAAAACATTGTTAAATGTCTCTTCTTCATTCTTCTTAGCCTCTCAGCTCCACGTGCAGCATAGGTCATCCCTATTCTGCGTCAACGTCTGCAACTCTCTCTCTCTCTCTCTCTCTCTCTCTCTCTCTCTCTCTCTCTCTCTCTCTCTCTCTCTCTCTCTCTCTCTCTCTCTCTCTCTCTCTCTCTCTCTCTCTCTCTCTCTCTCTCTCTCTCTCTCTCTCTCTCTCTCTCTCTCTCTCTCTCTCTCTCTCTCTCTCTCTCTCTCTCTCTCTCTCTCTCTCTCTCTCTCTCTCTCTCTCTCTCTCTCTCTCTCTCTCTCTCTCTCTCTCTCTCTCTCTCTCTCTCTCTCTCTCCCCTCTCTTCTTCAGTATTGAATTCAGTGATTTTTTCTTGAACATGAAGATGAAGATGTCGAAAAGCTAAATTATTGTAATATTATCAAGAAATATGTCTTACCTCTGGGCACAGGTGTTCCTCCAGTGGGTGGGGCAAGGGTTGAGGGGCGTGGTGGTAGGATGGACGGGTAGGGAAGCTGTGTGGTTGGTTGGCCTGCAATGGGTGGGGTCACGGAAGGCTGAATACCAGGTAACGGGGGGTTCTGGTTGGGGCAATAGGGAATTTTACAACACTGATCTCTGGGATCCTGAACTTTGACACAGCCGGCAGGTAAATTTGGATACGGTGGACATCTGTGCGTTCAATGATAGAATAAAAAAGGTTGTGATGTCATGAATGCAAGCATAATATAAATCATTAAGCGATACGAGGTTCAGATTCACAATTACTACCTGCTCCCTCACAAAAACCCCTCAAATAAATGTGAGCTTGGGATCAGTTAGAAAGTGTAATTTGGATTACATTGTTTTGTGTTAAATTGAAATATGCGCTGAGTAATTCTGAAGGATTGAGTTGGTCAGCTATTATGGAAAAGAAGAAGCTGAAGAAGAAGAAAAAAGAAGAAGAAGAAGAAGAAGAAGAAGAAGAAGAAGAAGAAGAAGAAGAAGAAGAAGATGATGATGAAGAAGAAAAAAGGAGAAGAAGAAAATGACTCTTAGTCACATAGCAACAGAGCCTTGATGCACACAGAACGACAAACTCCAAATCATATTGTGTTGAGATATATATATTATGAGACATAATTGACGTACCTTTGGGTACATTGGTAAATGCCTGACATCTGGTCGACGCATTCACATTCGTAGTCACAGCCGTCTTGCCATTTATTACCTGTCTTGTACTGCTGACCTTTAAACTCACAGAAACCTGTTGGATATGTTCGTAATCAAATCAGTGCATACATACATTGCAGATGATATCTTTAGGAATATCTAGAAGGAAAAGTAGATAATCTACTGTCAAACATACGTAGTATATGAAGAGGCTAGATAGATATACAGGTAACTAAATAGATTAGTAAATAAATAAATAAATGCATTAATAAATAAGCAACTGATTCATATGATCGACTCAAATATCCATAAACGCCCAAATAAAGAGGTCACACGTTGTGCTGAAGGATCATAACTATTACATTAGGCCATGAAGGAATGACAATGATATTTACATTGGATTATGTAGGAATGAAAATGATAATTACATTGGACTATGTAGGAATGACAATGATAATTACATTGCACTATGTAGGAATGACAATGATAATTACATTGCACTATGTAGGAATGACAATGATAATTACATTGGACTATGTAGGAATGACAATGATAATTACATTCGACTATGTAGGAATGACAATGATAATTACATTGGACTATGTAGGAATGACTATGATAATAATATTGGGCCATGTAGGAATGACAATGATAATACATTGGACTATCTAGGAATGTCAATGATAATTATATTGGACTATGTAGGAATGGCAATGATAATTATATTGGACTATGTATGAATGACAATGATAATTATATTGGACTATGTAGGAATGACAATGATAATTACATTGGACTATGTAGGAATGACAATGATAATTATATTGGATTATGAAGGAATGACAATGATAATTATATTGGACTATGACTAGGAAGGACAATGATAATTATATTGGACTATGTAGGAAGGACAATGATAATAATATTGGGCCATGTAGGAATGACAATGATAATTACATTGGCCTATGTAGGAATGACAATGATAATCATATTGGACTATGTAGGAAGGACAATGATAATAATATTGTGACTATCTAGGAATGACAATGATAATTACATTGGACTATGTAGGAATGACTATGATAATTATATTGGACTATGTAGGAATGACAATGATAATTATATTGGACTATGTAGGAATGACAATGATAATTATATTGGACTATGTAGGAATGGCAATGATAATTATATTGGACTATGTAGGAACGACAATGTGATAACTATATTGCACTATGTAGGAATGACAATGATAATTATATTGGACTATGTAGGAATGACAATGATAATTATATTGGACTATGTAGGAATGACAATGATAATTATATTGGACTATGTAGGAATGACAATGATAATTATATTGGACTATGTAGGAATGACAATGATAATTATATTGGACTATGTAGGAATGACAATGATAATTACATCGGACTATGTAGGAATGACAATGATAATTACAGTGGACTATGTAGGAATAACAATGATAATCATATTGGACTATGTAGGAATGTCAATGATAATTATATTTGACTATGTAGGAATGTCAATGATAATTACATTGGACTACGTAGGAATGTCAATGATAATTATATTGGACTATGTAGGAATGTCAATGATAATTATATTGGGCCATGTAGGAATGTCCATGATAATTATATTGGCCATGTAGGAATGTCAATGATAATTATTAATGGCCATGTAGGAATGTCCATGATAATTGTATTGGGCCATGTAGGAATGTCAATGATAATTATATTGGCTATGTAGGAATGTCAATGATAATTATTATTGGCCATGTAAGAATGTCCATGATAATTATATATGGGCTATGTAGGAATGTCAATGATAACTGTATTGGGCCATGTAGGAATGTCAATGATAACTGTATTGGGCCATGTAGGAATGTCAATGATAACTGTATTGGGCCATGTAGGAATGTCAATGATAACTGTATTGGGCCATGTAGGAATGTCAATGATAACTGTATTGGGCCATGTAGGAATGTCAATGATAACTGTATTGGGCCATGTAGGAATGTCAATGATAACTGTATTGGGCCATGTAGGAATGTCAATGATAACTGTATTGGGCCATGTAGGAATGTCAATGATAATTGTATTGGGCCATGTAGGAATGTCAATGATAACTGTATTGGGCCATGTAGGAATGTCAATGATAACTGTATTGGGCCATGTAGGAATGTCAATGAAAATTATTATGGGCCATGTAGGAATGGCAATGATAATTATATTGGACTATGTAGGAATGTCAATGATAATTATATTGGGCCATGTTACCCTTAGTTGATAGAATGCCTTTCTTTCCGCATTACAGAAGTCTGTACATGCATTACGAAGTCTGTACATGCATTACGAAGTCTGTACATGCATTACGAAGTCTGTACATGCATTACGAAGCCTGTAATGCATCAGGAATGTATCCGATTATCTATAGTGTGAGGCGTGCCTCCTGGACATGGCACTAGTATTTGACAGGCCTTACTATCTAGCTGGTGCTGGTACTCATTTGCATGTACGTTGATAGTGATGAAACCCTTGTTCTTCCCAAGAAACAGAACGTCAAATTTACCCTTTCCATAATTTAAACCAAGAATTCACACATAATTAGATTGATAATATATTTTGCACTTTATATTTTTATGAAGCAAAATATAAAGTTATATTTTGGTTGTTTTTGTTAAAGTACAATATGGTTGGCTGCCATGGAGACGAATGTATGCAAATCACTACCTGTCCTCTGTCCTGGTGGGGGTGTTCCAACGATGGTACCCGGTTTGTTGGGTACTGGGTACGGACTGGGTGAGGCGGTGGGGTTGGCTGGGTTAGGGTTCCCCCCGGGTGTGGGGCTACTGCCGGGGTTGGGGGCGGGCGTGACAAGGCACTGGGGACTTGACAGCACGGATCATTGGTGTCTGTGACCAGCTTACACCCTGGCGACAACTGGTAGCTGGGGCACCTGGGTGAAACAACAAATAAACAAAATGCTACCATTTGGGATGAACAAGGAAGGGTCATTTCAGCAGTCTGTCTAAGTCACAATTACGTCATTCAGAGAGAAATGCCAAAAACCATGGACTTTGGTGGCACTGTTGGCTTTAGGAATTCCAAGTTCAGAATTCCAAGCTTTGGGAATTCAAGTTTTAGGAATTCCAAGTTTTAGGAATTGCAAGTTTTAGGAATGCAAGTTTTAGGAATTCAAGCTTTAGGAATTCCAAGCTTTAGAATTCCAAACTTTAGAATTTAAAAGCAAGGAATTCAAGTTTTAGGAATTCCAAACTTTAGGAATTCCAAGTTTTAGGAATCTAGTTTCAAACAGCTGTAAACATGATGGTCTTTCATCATATAATTTTCACTTTTCAGAAAGCATGATTTCCATTTATTCCCTATGATTATCTCTCTGTCTAGTTTCTTCACGAAAATGGACATAGGCACAAAGGCGTATCGTTATCATCATCATCATCATCATCATCATCATCATCATCATCATCATCATCATCATCATTATCATCATCATTACCATTCATCATTACCATTATTACCATTATTATTATTATTTTTATTAGGGGGTATTACTACTACTACTACTACTACTACTACTACTACTACTACTACTACTACTACTACTACTACTACTACTACTACTACTACTACTACTACTACTACTACTACAACAACTACTACTACTACTACTACTACTACTACTACTACTACAACTACTATTACTACTACTACTACCACTACTACTACTACTACTACTGTTATTATTATTATTATTATTATTATTATTATTATTATTATTATTATTATTATTATTATTATTATTATTATTATTATTATAATTATTGTTAGTATTATTTATTATTATTATTATTATTATTATTATTATTATTATTTTTATGGTATTATTATTTTTATTATTTTTATTATTAGTACCCTTAATTAAGTCATACGTTAAAAAAAAAAGTCGATTTCTCTTATCATATCTAGAACTCTCTCTCTCTCTCTCTCTCTCTCTCTCTCTCTCTCTCTCTCTCTCTCTCTCTCTCTCTCTCTCTCTCTCTCTCTCTCTCTCTCTCTCTCTCTCTCTCTCTCTCTCTCTCTCTCTCTCTCTCTCTCTCTCTCTCTCTCTCTCTCTCTCTCTCTCTCTCTCTCTCTCTCTCTCTCTCTCTCTCTCTCTCTCTCTCTCTCTCTCTCTCTCTCTCTCTCTCTCTCTCTCCTCGTCTCGCTCTCTCTCTCTCTCTCTCTTTCTCTCTCTCTTTCTCTCTCTCTCTCTCTCTCCTCCCTCCCTCCCTCCCTCCCTCCCTCTCTCTCCCTCTCTCTCTCTCTCTCTCTCTCTCTCCCTCCCTCCCCCCTCCCTCCTCTCTCTCTCTCTCTGTCTCTCTCTCTCTCTCTCTCTCTCTCTCTCTCTCTCTCTCTCTCTCTCTCTCTCTCTCTCTCTCTCTTTCATTTATGTTGCCAGAAAACTTCTCTTTAGTACAAGTAGGTGTTACAGTTAGAACAGAAACTTCCTTTAGTACAAGTAGGTGTTACAGTTAGAACAGAAACTTCCCTTTTAGTACAAGTAGGTGTTACGATTAGAACAGAAACTTCCCTTAGTACATGTAGGTGTTACGGTTAGAACAGAAACTTCCCTTTAGTACAAGTAGGTGTTACGATTAGAACAGAAACTTCCTTTAGTATGTAGGTGTTACAGAACAGAAACTTTTCTTTAGTACAAGTAGGTGTTACGGTTAGAACAGAAACTTCCCTTTAGTACAAGTAGGTGTTACGGTTAGAACAGAAACTTCCTTTAGTACAAGTAGGTGTTACGGTTAGAACAGAGAAACTTCCCTTTAGTACAAGTAGGTGTTACAGTTAGTGAAACTTCCTTTACAAGTAGGTGTTACGGTTAGAACAGAAACTTCCTTTAGTACAAGTAGGTGTTACGGTTAGAACAGAAACTTCCTTTAGTACAAGTAGGTGTTACAGTTAGAACAGAAACTTCCTTTAGTACAAGTAGGTGTTACAGTTAGAACAGAAACTTCCCTTTTAGTAGAAGTAGGTGTTACAGTTAGAACAGAAACTTCCTTTAGTACAAGTAGGTGTGCTACGGTTAGAACAGAAATTTCCCTTTAGTACATGTAGGTGTTACCCAGAAACTTTTTAGTACATGTAGGTGTTACAGTTCCAGAAACTTCCCTTTAGTAGGTGTTACGTTAGGAAACTTCCCTTTAGTTACGGTTAGAACAGAAATTTCCCTTTAGTACATGTAGGTGCTACGGTTAGAACAGAAACTTCCCTTTAGTAGATGTAGGTGTTACGGTTAGAACAGAAATTTCCCTTTAGTACATATAGGTCGTATGGGCAATAAAAAAAAGGTAAATATTTTTTTTTTTAATATCAAGCTCACGCGCAAAAAAAAATGGTAGCTATATTCCAGTGCATTTGAGTAATAGGGAAAATATGGTAATTATCTTTTCGTTCCTTTGCTTCATACAGATAATATGGTAATTATATTCCAGTGCCTTTGATTGATACGGATAATATGGTAATTATATTCCAGTACCTTTGATTCTCACGGATAATATGGTAATTATTTTTTCGTTCCTTTTGATTCATACGGATAATATGGTAATTATATTCCAGTACCTTTGATTCATACGGAAAATATGGTAATTATATTCCAGTACCTTTGATTCTTACTGAAAATATGGTAATTATCTTCAAGTCCATTTGATTCATACGGAAAATATGGTAATTATCTTCCAGTAACTTTGAGTTTTATGGAACATATGATAATTATCTTTTAATGCCTTTGAGTCTTATGGAACATATGGAAATTATCTTCCAGTATCTTTTGAGTCATACTGAAAATATGGTAACTATCTTCAAGGACCTTTGATTCATACGGAAAATATAGTAATTATCTTCCAGTAACTTTGAGTTTTATGGAACATATGGTAATTATCTTCCAGTAGCTTTGAGTTTTATGGAACATATGGTAATTATCTTTTAGTACCTTTGAGTCTTATGGAACATAAGGTAATTATCTTTAGTACCTTTGAGTCTTATGGAAAATATGGTAATTATCTTTTAGTACCTTTGAGTTTTATGAAACATATGGTAATTATCTTTTAGTACCTTTGAGTCTTATGGAAAATATGGTAATTATCTTTTAGTACCTTTGAGTCTTATGGAATATATGGTAATTATCTTTTAGTACCTTTGAGTCTTATGGAATATACCTTTTAGTACCTTTGAGTTATACTTGAAATATGGTAATGGCATTCCAGTATGTTTGAGTCACACGGGAAATATGGTAATTATCTTTTAGTATATGACCCGGTATACCTTCTTTTAACTGCTACATCATCTCTATTATCATTATTATTATTTGTATTATTTTTATTATTATTATTATTATTATTATTATTATTATTATTATTATTATTATTATTATTATTATTATTATTATTATTATTATCATTAATGTTATTATTATTATTATTATCATTATCATTATTATTATTATTATTATTATTATTATTATTATTATTATTATTATTGTTATTGCTATTATTATTATTATTATTATTATTATTATTATTATTATTATTATTATTATTATTATTATTATTATTATTATTATTATTATTATTATTATTAATATTGTCACCATCATAATCATTATTATCATCATCATCATCATCATCATAATTGGTATCATCATTTTTTATTATTATCATTATTATTATTATGATTATTATTATGATTATTATTATTATTATTATTGTTATTATTATTATTATTATTTTTTGATTATTATTATTATTATTATTATTATTATTATTATTATTATTTTTTAATTTTTTATTATCATTATTATTATTATATCATTATATCATATACATGTATAATATTGTGACAGAGGCTAGATAAGCCATTTGACCTTTAAATGCCCCATACATCTTAATGCTGTCATTGAGTTATAAAAATGATTGAATATACAATCACCAATAAGGACAGTGCACATTCATTGATCATACAACTATTTTAAATTACGGAGCTGAACATCAATAGCATGTATAACCTGGCATTGCATTTGTTACCTGCAATCATGTCTATTACCTGTCAAAGCAAGAGTAGTAATTCTTGGCGGCGTTTTCACAGCGACAGGTAGTACCACATCCATCTTTCCAGGTTTGGCCCTGCCCATACGGAACGCCGTTGTATACACAGAAAACTGCAGCAGAGACAAAGTTACATCTTCTTGTTAACATCATGAAATCTACGAAACTAATGGGGATGGGGGTGGGGTGCAGTGTATTGAAGACAATCAATTTGAATTGATTTCAATACAATTTATCATCCACGAGGGTATATTTGCTTTTGTTACAGTAAGTACATAGGACTGAATATGGAACTACGAACACAACAACAACAACAACAACAATAATAACAACAACAACAACAACAACAACAACAACAACAACAACAATACCAACAACAACAACAATACACCATTCTGAGTGTGTCATGAGTCAACGTCGTGTGTTGGTTTTTTTAATTTCGATTTTGAAAAACAACTTTTCGATTTTTTGAAAAACTTGGGATTCGGGGATTTGTTTTGGTAAAACAAATTGGGGGTGGGGAGGGATTGTTTTTGGTAAAACAAATTGGGGATTCGGGATTGTTTTCGTAAAACAAATTGGGGTTAGGGGATTGTTTTGGTAAAACAAATTGGGGTTAGGGGATTGTTTTGGTAAAAAACAAACTGGGGGGGATGTTTTGGGGATTGTTTTGGTAAAACAAACTGGGGTGGGGGATTATTTTGGTAAAACAAACTGGGGTGGGGGGATTGTTTTGGTAAAACAAACTGGGGGTGGGGGATTATTTGGTAAAACGGGATTGTTTTGGTAAAACAACTTGGGGGATTGTTTTGGTAAAACAAACTGGGGATTGTTTTGGTAAAACAAACTGGGGGTGGGGGATTGTTTTGGTAAAAACAAATTGGGGTTAGGGATTGTTTTGGTAAACAAATTGGGGTTAGGGATTGTTTTTTGGTAAAACAAATTGGGGTTAGGGGATTGTTTTGGTAAAACAAATTAGGGTTAGGGATTGTTTTGGTAAAACAAATTGGGGTTATTATTTTTTGGTAAAACAAATTGGGGTTAAGTTGTAAAACAAATGGGGGGAAAACAAATTGGGTTAGGGGGATTGTTTTGGTAAAACAAATTAGGGTTCGATTGTTTTGGTAAACAAATTAGGGTTAGGGATTGTTTTGGTAAAACAAATTAGGGTTAGGGGATTGTTTTGGTAAAACAAATTGGGGTTAGGGGATTGTTTTGGTAAAACAAATTAGGGTTAGGGGATTGTTTTGGTAAGACAAATTGGGTTAGGGGATTGTTTTGATAAAACAACTTGGGGTTAGGGATTGTTTTGGTAAGACAAATTGGGGTTCGGGGATTGTTTTGGTAACAAATTATTAAGGGTGGGGGTTGTTTGGTAAAACAAATTGGGGTTGGGGGATTGTTTTGGTAAAACAAATTAGGGTTAGGGGGATTGTTTTGGGCAGACAAATTGGGGGTTAAGGGATTGTTTTGATAAAACAACTTGGGGTTAGGGGATTGTTTTATTTGGGGTGGGGGATTGTTTTGGTCTAACAAATTAGGGTGGGGATTGTTTTTGGTAAAACAACAAAAAATCAAGCAGAATTCTTTTAAAGGCAATAGAACTAGAACCTATCAATAGAACTAGAACCTATCAATAGAACTAGAACCTATCCAATAGAACTAGAACCTATCCAATAGAACTATAACCTATCCAATAGAACTAGAACCTATCAATAGAACTAGAACCTATTCAATAGAACTAGAACCTATCAATAGAACTAGAACCTATCAATAGAACTAGAACCTATCCAATAGAACTAGAACCTATCCAATAGACTAGAGTCTATCCAATAGAACTAGAACCTATCAATAGACTAGAGTCTATCCAATAGAACTAGAACCTCTCCAATAGAACTAGAACCTATCCAATAGAACTAGAGTCTATCCAATAGAACTAGAACCTATCAATGAACCTAGAACCTATCAATAGAACTAGAACTATCCAATAGAACTAGAACCTATCAATAGAACTAGAACCTATCAATAGACCTAGAACCTATCCAATAGAACTAGAACCTATCCAATAGAACTAGAGTCTATCAATAGAACTATAACCTATCCAATAGAACTAGAACCTATCAAATAGAACTATAACCCTATCAATAGAACTATAACCTATCCAATGACCTAGGACCTATCAATAGAACTATAACCTATCCAATGGAGAACTAGAACCTAACCTGTATCAATAGAAGCAGAACCTATCAAATAGAACTAGAACCTATCAATAGAACTAGAGTCTATCAATAGAACTAGAACCTGTCAATAGAACTAGAACCTATCCCAATGGGAACTAGAGTCTATCCAATAGAACTAGAACCTATCAATAGAACTAGAGTCTATCCAATAGAATTAGAACCTATCAATAGACTAGAGTCTATCCAATAGAACTAGACCTATCAATAGAACTAGGTCTATCAATAGAACTAGAACCTATCCAATAGAACTAGAACCTATCAATAGACTGCTAGAACCTATCCATTAGAGACTAGAAGCTATCCAATAGAACTGAACCTATCAATGTCAATGGAACTAGAACCTATCCAATAGAACCTTCAATGAAGCTATCCATTAAGAACTAGAACCTATCCAATAGAACTAGAACCTATCAATAGAACTAGAACCTATCCAATAGAACTAGAACCTATCCAATAGAACTAGAACCTATCAATAGAACTAGAACCTATCAATAGAACTAGAACCTATCCAATAAAACTAGAACCTATCCAATAGAACTAGAAACTATCCATTAGAACTAGAACCTATCCATTAGGGCTAGAACCTATCCATTAGAACTAGAAGCTATCCATTAGAACTAAAAGCTATCCAATAGAACTTCAAAGCTATCATTAGAACCTAGAAGCTATCCATTAGAACTAGAACCTATCAATAGAACTAGAACCTATCCATGTTTTAGATAGTATGAATTGAAACAGGTGATTGTAATGGCCTTGTAGACAGGCCGCTAATGTGTCCAATACAGGTTTTCCAATAGAACTAGTTGCTATTGCTATTGCGTTTTCTCAGGAACCTACGCTGGATCTGGCGGTGATAGGATTCGAACCCGGAACCTATCCAATGGAACCACGAAGCAACATAGTCACTAGGTCACAGTCACGACATCATTATGCATATCAGTTGGAAACTATTCCGAAATGCCAGAATGTTTTATTAAATTGAAAAGTGATCTGTAATGTGGAGAATTGTGTCACAATAATTTTAGTGTTACTGTGTATGTGCGTTTTGTGAAGAACCCTACGTTGAGATCTGGAGGTGATGATTCGAGACCAGAGCCTCGAGAGAGATCAGAGAGATAGTCAGAGAGAGACATCATTAAGCATATCGAGAGAGAGAGATTCAAGAATGCCAGAATGGCAAGACAGAGACAGAGATCTGAGACAGAGAGACAGAAAACAGAGACAGAGACAGTGAGAGGGAACATAGACATAGACAGAGAAAGACAGAGACGGGAACAGAGACAGAGACGAGAGCAGAGACAGAGAGAGGAGACAGAGACAGAGACATATTTCAGACAGAAGAACAGAGAAAAAGTGAGAAAGTGACAGACAGACAGACAGACTGAACACAAAGACACAGGAAGCGAGAAAAAGAAAGAGGGAGGGAAGAGACAGAGAGAGAGAGAGAGGGAAAGGCTGCTCACCAGTCGGTGTTGGTGCCGGTGATCCGCAGAGGACAGAGGTTTGTCCTTTAGGAGTTGGGTCAAGGTGATCTGTGGCGGCTGACCCGGTGTAGGTGTTTGGCTATAATCACAGACAGGAGTCCTACAGCAGAAATCACGTGGGTCTTGTACAAGCTTGCACTGCGGTGGCAATTTTTCCGGTCACAGGACATCTACATGGTGGTTGAAGGTCAGTAATATTCATTTACTATTGCTACATTGTTGTATTAAAAATTGTATGGGTCCTTTAAAGTATTGTGAACTATTCGATGCAACAAATAATACTGATGCATATATTATTCAAGGAAATGGATAGACTAGAGAGAGAGAGAGAGAGAGAGAGAGAGAGAGAGAGAAGAGAGAGAGAGAGAGAGAGAGAGAGAGAGAGAGAGAGAGAGAGAGAGAGAGAGAGAGAGAGAGAGAGAGAGAGAGAGAGGAGAGAGAGACAGACAAACAGATAGACAGAGATAGATACAGACGTACACACACACACACACATACATATATATATATATATATATATATATATATATATATATATATATATATATATATATATATATATATATATATATATATATATATATATATATAAATGTCCGTCTGTATCTATCTCTGTCTATCTGTCATGTTTGTCTGTCTCTTATATATAAACAAAGAGGACGAGAAACAGATACAATCTGAACATGCAACTTATGAAAAATGTGCTGTCATTTATCTCAATTCTGCGAAATTAAAAACCAGGATGGAAACGTTTGACATTTTGTGTTTGCTGGCGTTCATAGTAACTAGACCAGTGTTAAAGGAGGGAACTTACCCACAATCGTTGTGGTCACCACCCAATCGCCCTTTCCTGTCCCCTCCCCATCCACAATGAACAAACCTAATTTGGCTTCACGTTGAAAAAGCAAATGTCGTGACGTACCTTTGACTACAGGTGTACCTTCCTGTAACACCGTCGTCACAAGCACCGTCGTACTGGCAGCCGTCTTGCCATCTCTGACCTTGGACGTAAATTTGGTTCTTGTAGTGGCAACCCTCTGCAATAATGAGACAGTTTTGATTCAATCCTTTTTTGTTTACATTTTTGCTGTGGTCATGTCCTTGATGCAGTGTGGTTGACCTTTTTGTTTGTTTTGTTCTCTCTGTACCAGTCCCAATTCTAACCTTCTTTATAGTGGAGAGCTGGCAGTAGCTCAGTCGGTAGAGCATCTGACTACATGAACCATCCAGGAGGCTCGATTTCAATTCCCAGTCTGGGCAACATTTTCTGACCGCTCTGTCGACTTAGCATCAAAATGAGTAGCTTGGTCTATTCAGATTTGACGAGAGTAAAAACAGTACGTGGAGCAATGGCTAACTACCACATTATGGCGTGTGCCTAGAAAAGTCGCCATGCTTCTCCTGATTACACAGTGCTCAACTCTCAGTACGGACTCACTTCACGATGTACTCTCCATGGCCAGATTGGGTCTGTTCACCTCCAAAGAATCTTTCAATGACGGGCGTCACTCAATTGAATAATTGTCAAATTCTGCACAAATTAATTCGACGGTCGCATTGGTTTTGACTCCTAGAGTTGTGGCTACCTTGAAGGAAAAGGAAACGGAGGAGGGAGAAGAGGAGAAGGAGCAGGAAGAGGAGGAGATGGAAGATGACGTGGACAGGGGAAACACACACGTGTAGTAGAATGAGCAGGAAGGGAGGAGATGGAAGATGACGGACAGGGAAACACACACGTGTAGTAGAATGAGCAGGAAGGGAGGAGATGGAAGATGACGGACAGGAAACACACACGTGTAGTAGAATGAGCAGGAGGGGAGGGAACACACGTGTAGTAGAGAGCAGGAAGGGAGGAAATGGAAGATGACGGACAGGATAATGATGATGATGATTACATTAACCGGGATAAGCTCCGGCCCTATGGGCCGCAATGGCCTTGAAGGAACTTTATGTTTAGATGGTAATATAATGAAGTGTCCTGGTCTGAGTGTGTACTATAATGTAATACTGTCCTGGTCTGAGGTGTACTATAATGTAATATGTCCTGGTCTGAGGTGTACTATAATGTAATATGTCCTGATCTGAGGTGTACTATAATGTAATATGTCCTGGTCTGGGGTGTACTATAATGTAATATGTCTTGGTCTGAGGTGTTATTATAATGTAATGTGTCCTGGTCTGAGGTGTACTATAATGTAATATGTCCTGGTCTGAGGTGTACTATAATGTAATATGTCCTGGTCTGAGGTGTACTATAATGTAATATGTCTTGGTCTGAGGTGTACTATAATGTAATGTGTCCTGGTCTGAGGTGTACTATAATGAAATATGTCCTGGTCTGAGGTGTACTATAATGTAATATGTCCTGGTCTGAGGTGTACTATAATGTAATATGTCCTGGTCTGAGGTGTACTATAATGTAATATGTCCTGGTCTGAGGTAAAAGTACAATGCTTTGATATTTCTCTATTTTTGTTCCCCAGCAGTTGTGTTGTCACATATCAGGGTACACTTTCCTGTCAGTATAAAGTTGCATTAAACACCGGATATCCTATTCAAATGGCATTGAACACAGGATATGCTATTCAAATGGCATTAAACACCGGATATCCTATTCAAATGGCATTAAACACCGGATATCCTATTCAAATGGCATTAAACACCGGATATCCTATTCAAATGGCATTAAACACCGGATATCTATTCAAATGGCATTAAATACCGGATATCCTATATTCTATTCAAATGGCATTAAATAACAGATATCCTATTCAAATGGTCTTAAATACTGGATATTCTATTCAAATGGTATTAAATACCGGATATTCTATTCAAATGGTATTAAACACCGGATATGCTATTCAAATGGCATTAAACACCGGATATGCTATTTAAATGGCATTAAACACCGGATATGCTATTCAAATGGCATTAAATACCGGATATTCTATTCAAATGGCATTAAATAACGGATATCCTATTCAAATGGTCTTAAATACTGGATATTCTATTCAAATGGTATTAAATACCGGATATTCTATTCAAATGGTATTAAACACCGGATATGCTATTCAAATGGCATTAAATACCGGATATCCTATTCAAATGGCATTAAAAACTGGATATGCTATTCAAATGGCATTAAATACCGGATATTTTATTCAAATGGCATTAAATACTGGATATGCTATTCAAATGGCATTAAATACCGGATATTCTATTCAAATGGCATTAAATACCGGATATTCTATTCAAATGGCATTAAAACCGGATATCTATTCAAATGGCATTAAATATCGGATATGCTATTCAAATGGCATTACAACCGGATATTCTATTCAAATGGTATTAAACACCGGATATCCTATTCAAATGGCATTAAACACCGGATATGCTATTCAAATGGCATTAAATACCGGATATCCTATTCAAATGGCATTAAATACCGGATATGCTATTCAAATGATATTAAACACCGGATATCCTATTCAAATGGCATTAAATACCGGATATGCTATTCAAATTGGC
>JAXRKP010001498.1:117500-119835 GCA_037039925.1 Doris montereyensis | reverse complement strand
TTCTTTCTTCATCAGTTCTCATTCTACCTTTCGGTGTGGTGGGTTCAGTTTCCCGAGATGATCTTTCTCCAGAATGCCCTGTCCTGGCATTTTCTGTTTCTTCCCAGAAAAAGTTAAATTTCTGTGCTTCAATGCCTGTTTTATATCTTCTTCCCACTTTCTCGAGGTCTGCCTTTTGGCCTTTACCCTTTTTACGTTTAGCACTGTATACTGATTTAGTTATTCACTTGTCATTCATTCTGTTTACATATGCCCAAATCACCTCAATTGATTTGTTTCCATCTTAGTTTTTTATGCCATCTACTTTGGTTTGATCTCTCATTGTTGTGTTTCTGATTTTGTCTCTTTTAGTTTTCCCTACTACTCTTCTTAGATATTTCATTTCAGCTGCCTGTACTCTACTGTATTCTTTACTGTCTAAGGTACAGGTTTCGCTGCCATAGAGAAGAGTAGGACAATAAAACTGTATTCTATACTGCCATTTCGGTTTTATTGATAATTCTTGCCTACCTACAAATGCCTTCCTAAATGGTTATATATTGCACTTGCCTTTTGGATTCTCTGGCTGATTTCTTCTTAGTTTTCCCTCTGGTGTTAATCATTACTCCTAGGCAATTGTAGCTTTGAACTTGTTCTAAATTCTCCCTGCCCTGTTTAAGATTTTGTGTTTTAGCTTCCTTAGTTACTAGCATTGTTTTGGTTTTCTTTGCATTTACTCATTCCTCTTTTATTTAGTTCATTGTTCACAATGTTGATATTCGACTGAAGGTCACTTTTCTGATTTTTCCAAACAGAACTAAATCATCGGCAAATGAAAGCATTGATACATTTACTGGTTTGAGCTTCCACATACCTACATTCATTTTCTTCATTTTTGAAGATACCTTTGCAACTGAATCTATAAATGTGATAAACAAAGAGGACTTAGGATACAGCCCTATCTTTTGGCAATCACTAAGTGATGATCACTAAATATGTCTGCTCCTGTTTACTCTGCATCCAATGTACTGTAAAAAGGGAGCTTGCTAACTATTATGTATATCATTGACTTTTCACATCTGTCTGCATTTACTCTTGTATATTTGTGGATATCTTTATGAGGAAAAATGTATTGGCTATTTTCATGTTATTCTTTAGGCAAAAATCTATTAGTCTCTCCATTTGGAGAAGTTCTCTCTCCTTCTTTACCTATTACTCTTCCTGACGTTTCCACATTGTTGCCTACTTTAGTGTTTAAATCTCCTGAAAGCATTAGTTCCTGTTTGGGTTTAAGGTTCTCTACAGTTATTTGTAAATCGTTTTCGAAGATATCGTTTTCTTCTTTAGTTAGCTTCTTCGTTTGGTCCATAAGTTATTAATAATTTAATTTCCCGTCTTTTTTGGTTTAATTGTTTACCTCTAATAGCCGTGAGCTTATAAACTTCCAACTTTTTATTAGCTTTTCATGTCTTTTATGCATTAGGAGGCTTACTCCTGCTCTAGCTCTATCTTTGACATCTACTCCTGAGAAGATTAAAATATGATCCGGTCCTACACTTTCTATTCCTTGTCCTTTTTTATTTTGTTTCTGTAATGGTCAAAAATATACTTTGAATTTTTCCATGTCTTCAACTAATTCTAACTATTTTCCCTTTATTGCCTTAATATTCCATGTTTCAAAAATCACAGTCCGTATTTATTTCCAAGTTCGTTTTCGAGTAATAATAATAATGATAATGATAATGATAATGATTATAATAATAATAATAATAATAATAATAATAATAATAATAATAATAATAATAATAATAATAATAATAATAATAATAATAATAATAATAATAAAAAAAATAATAATAATAATAATAATAATAATAATAATAATAATAATAATAATAATAATAATAATAATAATAATAAATAATAATAACAATAATAATAATAATAATAATAATAATAATAATAATAATAATAATAATAATAATAATAATAATAATAATAATAACAATAATAATAATAATAATAATAATAATAGTAATAATAATAATAATAATAGTAATAATAATAATAATCATAATAATAATAATAATAATAATAATAATAATAATAATAATAATAATAATAATAATAACAATAATAATAATAATAATAATAATAATAATAATAATAATAATAATAATAATAATAATAATAATAATAATAATAATAATAATAATAATAGTAATAATAATAATAATAATAGTAATAATAATAATAATCATAATAATAATAATAATAATAATAATAATAATAATAATAATAATAATAATAATAATAATAATAATAAAAACAACGATATTAACAACATTAATGATAA
>JAXRKP010001498.1:110000-112500 GCA_037039925.1 Doris montereyensis | reverse complement strand
AAGTCAACCTGGTTGCAAGTTTGATATGATTTGAGTTAAAATCACATCCTTAACTAAGGGTGATCTTTGGTAGGATTTGTAATTTTTCTGGACTGCCTTGTAAACAACCACGAGATCTTTAACGTGCACAAGAGTGTTGTGATTTGCACCCGGTACCTCCCTTTTATCGTCCGTCTCCGATGGGACTTAGGTGTCGATCCACCTACCTGGATCAGGGGGGTAGATTTTGCTCGAATAAACTCGAGAAAAAAGTTTCAACCAGTTTACCCACTAGCCTTTGGTTGAGAGGCCGACACCTTGCCTTTGGACTACCGAATCCCCCTTTGGTTGAGAGGCCGACACCTATCCTCTGGACTACCAAATCCCCTTGGTGCAGGAACTTCAATTGGAAGCATGAAATCGTTGGATAAAAAAGAAGCAAGGAATTTTCTTTTTTTTTTATTCTTTGTTTAATTTATCTATACAGAATCGAGTAATTAACACAACGCATTCAATTTGTTCAGCAGGTCTACAGCTCACACGCATCAGTTATAGAATGATTTTAATAAATGATGTAAAAATCCACATAGCGTTTTAGCCTTACGAAAGGATAAAAATGTCATTTGAAGTTATTAAACTCCTATATGATTAACACATTCTTATCCACGTAGACATTTTTCTGTAGACACACTATGTATAAACAAACTCACTTGACAATCACCACCTAATGAGTTCTGATGTAATCCATTGTTTATTACAGATATGACATCTTCAAGAATGTAGATGTCATAATATTAACTGTCCAAAGGCCAAACCGTCTACAATGGACCTGGTAGAGATATGGTCTCCTACTTTACAACATTAGGATTTCCATGTCCAGAATTGACCAACCCATGTACGTTTACAGTGAGTGCTGTGATGGTTTTGATGATAACGTGCCCGAAACTAGGAGTGGGGGGTGGGGGAAGGGTGGGGAGGGATTATCTCCCTTTCACAAGAACTCATGATCTGTGTGTCTTACTCATAAGAACAAGGAAACAACCTCAGTTATTTGGGCTATTTCTGTTTTCTTTTTTTCTCGTTTCATTCTTTTTTCTTTTATTTTGGGTTTTTAATCTTAAAGGATGTACACGTTTAGTTATAGAACTAATTCTTTAGCATTAGTGCCGAAGTTAACATTGACGATCATGTATAAATTGTCTAACTGCTACGCCTGGGCTAATTTGTTCTGAGGAAAGTCTGGATGCCCAGCCACACTTCCTTCCCCTCATATCTCTGCCTCTTCTACATTTATTCACAGTAATGAACTGGTCAATAAATCTGAGGTATAATAGGTTGCATTGTATTTCTACGGAAGTTAATATAATATCTTAATTATACAAATTGATTATCTTGGCTTGATAATCACCGCAATGATTCAAGGATAATTTGTGAACGTTGTTTCTTTTTTCAGTTGATTTGGCTACTGTTGATGGCAAGAGTCCAGAAAGAGAAAAGCCACAACTGAAATTGTCAGAAATTTGCACTTGGCATACAAGGCACAAGCAGACGCCATTGAGCTTTTTGAAAGTGGGGAATACATCAAGAGGAGCAGTTCAAAGTAAGTCGATGTGAAGATGAGATAAGGAGTGAGTCAATCATGAGAATTATTATTTGCTGAATACTGAATGTATCTTACAAGTGGAATTTTCTTTTTTTATTTCCTTTGGGCTGTGCATTGGTTCTTCGAAACTATACTATGATAAAGGCATTGCAGTTACAAGGGACGTTTTTCCTAAACTGACTGTGTATGCTAGTCTGATGGTCTTAATCACATCTCTGGATATATTTTTTTTGGTAGTTTCATTGTGTCTCTATCTTCAGCTAGGTTCTTTGATGCTTTAAGTTCTTTTCTTGATTCGAGTTGTATTGGTAACAATGTCCTTTGTTTTTTCTCCGGAAAGGACAGCTGGGGGCGTTGTTTTGATGTATTTCTTGTAGTGTTTAGATCTTGGTTTAGTATGGAAACTACATACCATCTGTAAACTGGCAACAAATAAAACTTCCATTTTTCATCTTCGTGGTGCAAAGGAGTGAGGGGAGAAGATGGGTTGGGAGGGGTCCTCAGCTTATCCAGTGGCTAATTGCAAACCGTTAATCCAAAATTTCAATTACATTTGGAGAAGGCAATAACTATCATGTAATCTGGGTGCTGTTTGGTAGTCTGGGTACTTGCACCAGATGCAGAGAAAGCTGGCGATGAATTAGCGTCCTGTTCAGGAGGTTATAATGTATTATCACATGTCCACAGGAGTGAGAGACAAACGCATATCGATTACAGAGAATAATCTGCCAGCATCGTACACATGCTTTTAGTCTTGAATAAATGAGATAATACTCGCTTAAACACGACATCAAATGAATCTCACCCCCCCCCGCCAACAGAGAATATACATTGTAAAACAACTATTAGGTAGTACAAAGACTTCAGTCAATCTTAAACCGAGCAGCCAGATTGATTATCCTAGCATAATGTGTAGAG
>JAXRKP010001498.1:100000-102500 GCA_037039925.1 Doris montereyensis | reverse complement strand
AATTTTATAATAATTTATATAGATTTTATTGTTGACTTATTACATGTGGTTGTAGCATCGGTGACAGGGTGGTAAGGCTGCCAAGAGGTCCCCGGGTTCGAATCCTAGCAAAGCTAAGCCCGCCATTGTGATAGTTCGGAAAGGCAAGACACTTAACACGTATTTTCCCCACTTTACCCAGGTGCAAATGGGAACAGACAGCAGCATAGGAGTAAAATCTGCATAACACTGACTAGCGTCAGTCCCCGTTTCATGCTATAGAAACCGTAATAAGCTCCGGCTTTATGGGTTGTAATGGCCTTGAAAGAACTTTACTTTTACATAATTATTGTGCTAATTAGATTACTTGTCGTCATGCTATACTCTGTGATTCCTACAGATCCTGAGTGACCTTCCCTTTACCTTGGTGTTGCTGTTCATTCACTGCATTCCTGTCTACGGTATGGCTGGCCTGGAATGGGAACCTTACCCCTTCCTCATGGTAAGACATTATCATCATGATCATCGACATCACCATCATCATAATCGTCATCTTTATCATCATCATCATCAATCATCATCATCATTATCATCGTCAAGATCATCGCCATCATTCTCGTTTCTGTCATTGCCATATCAATTATCCTGGCTGGTTTAATTTTATATATTGGGAGATTCATCAATTTATATCATTCACAATTTGCCAATTATAAGATAGCCATTCATCTGCCGCCATCATTCGACTTAAGCCTCTATTGAAATCATTCACATTCATCAGTAACAGTATCAGTATCGGCTAAAAAACAAAACAAAAAATAAAGATCGAAATGGATTTAATGTCAGTATCCCCGCACACGTGCAGGCTTACCGACTGTACATCATTCATTCCCCCAGCAGGTCATGTCATTCAAAGTCCATCTCGACTCCCTGGGGGAGCATCTTACAGTGAACCAACCTGTTAAGCGCTTCGTAATAACACTCTGACAAGATCTCTCTCTCTCTCTACTTACATAGCTTGGTACTCGTTCACACCTGAGTCCAGTGAGGAAAGCTGAGTGAAGTACATTTCTTAAGAGTTCAACGTTCTAAAAAAATACCACATGAGCCAGTCTAGGGTTTTGAATCAATGTCGTGTCGTGATTACAGATTCATAACACTACGGTTTCACTACGACGTGTCTGGACTTGGATCTTTTTGGGCTTCGATAGGCTTTTGCTACTCTTTTAGTGAAGGCAATGACATAAGACAATATGAAAAAAAGGCAATGACATAAGACAATATGAAAAAAAATGACATAAGCAATGACAATGACAATATGAAAAAAAGGCAATGACATAAGACAATATGAAAAAAAGGCAATGACATAAGACAATATGAAAAAAGACAATGACATAAGACAATATGAAAAAAGGCAATGACATAAGACAATATAAAAAAGCAATGACATAAGACAATATGAAAAAAGCAATGACATAAGACACTATGAAAAAATGCAATGACATAAGACAATATGAAAAAAGGCAATGACATAAGATAATATGAAAAAAGGCAATGACATAAGACAATATGAAAAAAAGGCAATGACATAAGACAATATAAAAAAAGGCAATGACATAAGACAAGATGAAAGCCCCATATGAACAAAAACGAGACAAATACAAGGAATAGACAGAAAAAAATCCTAGTTGGTAGCACGCTTTCTTTTCACGACGAAGCGATGGGTGCCGACGCAGACGTCGCGGGTTCGATCCCCATAGTGGCCAGGATTTTTTTCTATCTATTCCTTGTACTTGTCTCGTCTTTTTTTCCTATGGGGCTTTCGTGGTGTCTTATGTCATTGCCTTCACTTCTGACATGCCCCATTGCCTAACTGTCTGTCTTTATCTGCGAATTTTAGAACGGTGACCACCGCGCTTAGCCCAGGCCTCGGAAGTTGCTAAATGTCGATTTCGGAAACCTTCCGGCTATACTCCCTTGGTTTTCAGAGAAATTTATGAAAAATACTTGATATCAAGAAGCCTCCCATCTCTCATGAATAAACCCCCAAAGCTCGATTTGTCTCGAAAAAAGGCTGTTGGTTGGAGAGTTTAGGACTCAGGGCAAGGAGAGGAACTTGCAATTTGATTTTGATTTGATTCACCCACATCCACAATCAAGGTGATCTCGGGGGTTTTTTTTTTTTAATTTTGTTTTGCCCAGACTGCCTTGTAAACAGCCCAGGGATCTTTAACGTGCACAGAGTGTTGTGATCTTCACACAGGACCCTCTTTTATTGACCGTCTCCGATGGGACTAGTTGTCGATCCACCTACCTGGACCAGGGTGGGGAGGGAGATTTTGCTCAAAACAACTCGAGAAAATTTTCAACCGTAGGTGGGGCTCGAACCCACTACCTTTTGGTTAAGAGGCCGACACCTTACCTCTGGACTACCGAGTCTCCGAGCAACTTACAAAGAGTCTACATGGTTTCGAGGCAATACAGTTTCTAACGTTAAGGGACAGAACTCATATTTATCATCCAG
>JAXRKP010001498.1:82500-95000 GCA_037039925.1 Doris montereyensis | reverse complement strand
GCAGCATTAGCGGCAGAAATAGAAGTAAGTAGTATTAAGTAGTACTAGTAGAACTAGTAGAAGTAGTGGTAGTAGTAGTAGTAGTAGTAGTAGTAGTAGTAGTAGTAGTAGTAGTAGTAGTAGTAGTAGTAGTAGTAGTAGTAGTAGTAGTAGTAGTAGTAGTAGTAGTAGTAGTAGAAGCAATAGTCGTAGGAGGGTAGTAATAGTAGCAGTAATAGGTAATTGTGGTGGTGGTGTTGTTAGGAATAGATAGAGGCGAATAAGGAGGCAGCATAGGTACTGGACGAGAAAGGGAAGGAGAAATATTTATGAAAAAAGAGAAGGATAGTGTATGGGTTATAAAGACGAGCATTGTTAACAAAGAGAAAAAAGCTTCGTTCGACACACGTTTCAAATCATTACACAATTTATTTTGATCATCTCGCTTGTAGATGCCCATGACGCGGAGACGCCGATATGAAGATGCAATGAAACGAAACGGTGCTGTTCAAAGCTTTTCCCTTATAGACCTGAAAGATTTGTTTTTATTCTATTGTTTGACCAAAGATATTATTACTGAATTAACTACACATTTTTTCTTTTGTGTTTGTCTTTCACCACATCCATAATAGAACATAATATAATGATGAATAATTTCTTTTAAACACAATTCTAATGTTTAGGTGAAAACAATTTTAACAAGGAATCGTCACATTATATATTATGCAAGCTGACATAAGTGATTTGCAACAAAGAAGACAGTTTTGCAGTTATTAGTATTAGTATTATGTCCATGATCATGTTAGAATGTGTTACTGTATCAACTATGAAATAACTGACACATGTAATACATATACCTTGTATTCAGTTTTTCCTTTTGTTGACTTGTCGTGGTTTGATGTATTTCACCAAGGAAATAAATCTTTTGAAATTAACTTTCTTTCTCAATTGGTATTATTATTGTTCCCTTCCCTCCCGAGAAAGCTCACTGCTAAAGCTGAGAGATTCGCCTTGTAAGAACAATTCTAAGACTGTTCTTGCTGAGTTTTCCTCATTCAGTCTCACGTACCACACGCCCCATTGTGTGTAGTCATGTACCATATGTGTATAATATACTAGCTGTAGGTGGCCGCTGTTGCCCGGATTAAAACTATTGTTTTGTAAATTAATTTTGTGTTTAATCTTTTCTGAGCCTTCGATTGAATAACAGCCATAAGATTGCTCGTGCAATTTTATCCTAAAGAAAACGTAGTGTTCTAACTTTTATTATTAATATTATTATTATTATTATTATTATTATTATTATTATTATTATTATTATTATTATTATTATTATTATTATATTATTATTATTATTATTATTATTATTATTATTATTATTATTATTATTATTATTATTATTATTATTATTATTATTATTATTATTATTATTATTATTATTATTGTTATTATTGTTATTATTGTTATTGTTATTGTTGTTATTGTTATTATTATTGTTATTGTTATTGTTATTGTTATTATTCTTGTCATTTTCATTGTCATTGTCATTGTCATTGTCTTGTCATTGTCATTGTCATCGTCATCGTCATCGTCATCGTCATCGTCATTGTCATCATTATCATTATCATTATCATTATCATTATCATTATCATTATCATTATTATTATAATTGTTATTATTATTAGTATTATTATAATTCTTCTTCTTCTTATTTTTTATTATTATTATTGTTATTATTATTATAATTGTGATTATTATTGTGCTCTTTAATTAAGAAATGAAAACAAAAGCACTAAAACATTCACCTCAGCTTGAATCTGAACCTAGGACTGACATAATATTTTTATTCCATCGCCTTAATCCATGTGCACGAAGGCTGCTTACGTTCCGGTCTTCATGGATGACAATATTTTAAAATGGCTCCAGAGATAGTAAGTATCTTGATCTATGTCTAGACCTGCAATAGTATGTAGATCTGTTGGTCAATAATGTAAGATGCTATTCGATAGCATAAGAGTAATGTCAAATTGATATAAAAATCGAGGATGATTGAGGCACTTGAAGAGTTTTGGGTGATACGAACCATGACTTAAAAATAACTGAGTAAGAAAGGTTGTCCGTGACGCCATGCAAACAATATATATTAATAATTTAGTCCTTACCACAATATAGGTAATCGTTATATAGGTCACAAGGCGCATCTATAGATCATTATGTAACATTTATAAACAATTTGAGCCCAATCGATAGAAAATTTAAAAAAAAATAGAATGCTAGTTCGGATACGCATTCGTTGGCTTGTTGTTTTCATAATAATATTTTTTCTTGTACATATGTACTATTAAAGGCTTACCCCTGTGAACACCATTTTTTTGGTGTCTGTTAGAAACAAGCTCCTTCTAATACTGTGTGGAATATTGGAGCCACCCCCATTTTGTCCACGTGTCAAAAGCTTCACATCATGCTCATGGGCATTATTTTCCTTTTCCATCATACCAAAACCAAACCAAAAGTACACATTCAATAAATCTAAAACAAAAGACAAATGAATAGTAAATAATCGAGTAAAAGGAATGATGCTGCTGGTGTTATCATCTTCAGTGAATGTTATTATTTATCCGGTGGTCTCCCCTTTATTGCATTTATGTAAACAAATTATTATTATTATGTCTTGATCTATGTCTAGACCTGCAATATTATAAGGATCTGTTGGTCAATAATGTAAGATGCTATTCGATAGCATAAGAGTAATGTTAAATTGATATAAACATCGAGGATAATTGAGGCACTTGAAGAGCTTTGGGTGATAACTTTATAAAAACTTTAAAAAAAAACAAAAAGCCCCCCCCCAAAAAACAAAAAAAACCCAACCAACCCCCCCAAAAAAAACAAAAAACAAAAAACAAAAAAAACAAAACAAAACGAAAACAAAAAACATCATCAAACAAACAACAAAACAAAACAGAAAAGTACAATCACAAAAAATAAAACGGTATTTGGATAACGAAAACAAAGACAACTCTCAGCTCCCAAGACTCATGAGCTAGAATGCACGTTATAAATTGAAAATACGCCTGCTTACATAAATGCCATAAAGGGGAGACCACCGGATAAGTTATCGCTACATTCACTGAAGATGATAGCACTAGCAGCAACTACTACTACTACTACTACTACTACTACTACTACTACTACTACTACTACTACTACTACTACTACAAATACTATACTACTACCACTATTAGCATTACTACTATTACTACTACTATTACTACTACTACTACTACTACTACTACTACTACTACTACTACTACTACTGCTACTACTACTACCTCAACCGTCACCACCACCACTACTACTATTGTTATTACTATTACTACGACTACTACATTCACTACTACTACTACTACTACTGCTACTACTACTACCTCTACTGCTACTACTACTACTACTATTACTGCTACTACTACTACTACTACTACTATTACTGCAACTGCTACTACTACTACTACTACTACTACTATTACTACTACTACTACTACTACTACTACTACTACTACTACTACTACTACTACTACTACTACTACTACTACTACTGCTGCTGCTGCTGCTGCTGCTGCTGCTAAAGTGAAGAATATGACAACAATTATATTAAAGCCCCATATGAACAAAGACAAGACGAATACAAGGAATAGGCAGCCACCATGGGGATGGAACCTTGCTTCAATTCAATGGAAAGCGACCCTATAGCCTGAGCGTAGAAGAAGGATGAGTACAGCTTCCAGCGTAGCCATGCCTACCGCTTCGCCCTGATGTCCATCGCCACAGGATTTGTTGTAGTTGGGGATTAAGAGTGAAGTCAAGACTTGGGAGTGAATTGGCTTTAATCGAGGAAAGTTGCGCAATGTAGGTCGCCTTACTCTCTTGCCATAACCTGTCTTTATCAATAGCACAACGCAATCGAGACAACTGGAGATGGGTTCGGGTTAGTGCTGGGCACGCACGCCCCATTTATTTTCGTCAAATGTAGAAACTTCCGGTGAGAACCAAATCTAAAATCAAATCCAACTACTTCCGTCAAATCTAGAAACTTCTGATGAGAACCAAATCTAAGATCAAATCTAATTACTTCCGTCAAATCTAGTTACTTCCGGTAATTACTTCCGTGAATAGTCAAACCTCGAAGATTTAAAAGACTTGCATGAGAGCAAACCATCATCGCGTTGTCATGTGACAAGCGAGTGAGGGAAACGAGTGAGGGCTGTGATCTGAGGCGTACCGCGTGGGGTGGGAACTAGATCTAGATCTAGACTAAAACCCTATTACATGTCTCGATGGATTGCATGGTTTGATCTGAAGATCTAGTGACGAGCCTCTAACGATCATCTAAAGACATCTAACGATGGATTGTATCGTGTAATAGGGGAAGACTGATCGTGTAATAGCAAAAACAAGCCAGATTATTTTCATGCCGACTTGAAATGAAAATATCAAACTGTGATATTGATCGTTCGTTCAGTCTCTCACCGCACAGGAAGCAGCATTCCTTTGATGATGTTTTATTAGGCAGTGTTTTAATACCAGTTGACAAATTTATCTTAAATCTCATCGTAGAGTAAAATAAATATGGTATTCGGAATCAGCGTATCACAATTAAGCAGATAGATCGCAAAATGACTTGTTTTATTGCTTTTTAAAAGAATTTCATTTATAAAATGTATTTATTTCTACACCAATCCCACCACACCCAATTGCGCTTTTCCCCCTTGCATTCACGTCCCCTTGATTGGACGTAGTGTGTACTAATAAAGCCAAAACAATCACGCCATCTTAAGACGGTCGGGTCTAATCGAATCGAGATCGGATCTAAATCGGGACGAAATCTTTGCAATCGATCGAAACGTGTAATACCCGCTGCTGTCACCGACAACCGACTTCCGACTACCGAGCTCTCTCCGCCCTGCTACACGTTAGCTGTAGGAGGTAGGTCTAGAAGATAACAAAATATCAAGAACATATGGTAGCGAATTTTAGATTTATAATAATAATAATAATAATAATAATAATAATAATAATAATAATAATAATAATAATAATATGATTCATTTCTATAGCGCCCACTCCATCTTACGACAGCTCTATGCGCATTTATACATACATAGTAAAATAAAAACATGAGCAATGTACATATACAAAATCAATCAATAAATAAATAAATAAATAAGTAAATATAAAATAAATAAATAAATAAATACATGAAAGCATAATACCATTTATAAAGGTGTATGGTACATGAATTAAAATCGCAAAATTAAAACAATTCCTTTTCGTCTAAGAAGCATTTTCCAGAAGAAGCTTATTATGATTAATAAGGTAATACATTTTCTGGGTTTTTTTTTTAATGTTTCTTTAGTATAGTTATATTGGGATTGCCTGAAGGATTTGCCTCATCTGTCAGGTACTCAAATCTAGATTTGCGGCTGGCAGATTTGACAATTCAAATCCAAACTCAACTCTTGCTAGCACTAGTTCGGATGCAGCGGATGCCCATCAGCATCTTGTGTGTCTTGCTGTGTCATTTATGCGTTTTTTTCCTGTGACTGCCTTTTGTGACCGTTGTTCCACCTCATTGGTTTCTTCCACGCCTTCCACCATAGGGTTCACTAACCAGGCACTCAAAACCATTGCCCGGTGCAACCATTGCTGTACACAAGCAATATCCGAGGAGTCATAATATGTCAGCTAGATATCGGAATGGAAGCAAATAGGATTCAGGCCCTCACAGAAGGGGAGTAACTGCCTTTATCCATGAGGTACTATCCCTCCTCCTATACCCTCAGTAGGTAGAAGTGGTTCGGTGACTGTATTTGCCAAGTGTACTAAAAAAAAAAGTAAATTTTCCTTCAAGGCCAATACGGTACATAGAGCCGGAGCTAATTCCAGTTTTTTTTAGCATGAAGAGGAACCGGTGACCATAATTACCTCCCATTGCCCCCCCCCCACTTTACCCAGGTGGAAATGGGTACAAGCACTAGCTTGGGAGTAAAAACCTGCGTCAGACTAGCATCCTGAAGGTGATTATTATCACCTGTTCTGCTTCAAGCCATTGAAACCGGAATAAGCACCGGCTCTATTTGGTCGTAACGGCCTTAAAGGAACTTTACTGCCAGACCCGAGGAAAAGCAAGTGGAAAGGATACTGCTGTAATTAATTGTAGTACAATACAGTAGATAAGTAGAGCATATTGCACATCCTTGTGGGTTCCAAAAGCTCATGATTACGTAGAGTGAGAGAGGAGTTGTTAATTGCACGCGAATAGGGATGCCGCCAAGGCTAGACGATGTCAAAGCTATTTAGGATGAAAACGCAGGAAGTGATGCGGTGACGTATACTTGGATCTCCCTAGTCGTAGAGACCCGTTGGGGGGGGGCATCTGGATGTCAACCTAGTCTTTTCCGATATATATAGAGATACGATAGGTATATATATACGATACGTAAATAGTAAGTAGAACAGGAGATTATACGAATACAACAACAACAAAAAAAAAAACCAAAAACAATACAAAACTGAAACTTGTCAAGGTACTATGTCCACGAGATGGTGATTATCAACGAGTTTGACTTTGACCTGAAAGTTCATGGAGTGCTTTCGAGTGGCTGCAGCGTCTCAACTTGACTTCCATGAAATAAAGGTGAAAGAACGATGAATAAACGTCGAAATAATGGTTAAGGAACGTTTGAGAGAACGGTGAGAGAAAGTAAAAGGTGAAAGAAGGATGAAAAAGGTGAAAGAACGGTGAAAGAAAGGTGCAAAAAGGTGAAAGAACGATGAAAGAAGGTGAAAGAACGATGAAAAAAGGTGAAAGAACGATGAAAGAACGTCGAAAGAACGATGAAAGAAAGGTGAAAGAACGATGAAAAAGGTGAAAGAACGATGAAAAAGGTGAAAGAACGATGAAAAAAGGTGAAAGAACGATGAAAAAAGGTGAAAGAACGATGAAAAAGGTGAAGAACGATGAAAAAAGGTGAAAGAACGATGAAAAAAGGTGAAAAGAACGATGAAAGAAAGGTGAAAGAACGATGAAAGAACGGCGAAAGAACGATGAAAGAACGGCGAAAGAACGATGAAAGAAAGGTGAAAGAACGATGCGTCTGTGTGTGTCAAAGTCCAGTGCAGACACCAATACAACTTTAGTTTGGTTTTGAGGCCAAAGCTGCTCATCCAAGAGTTTGCTCACATTAATGGGTTTTTAAACAAAAGTGATTTGATTTGACTTTATTTTACTATCATCCAGGACTATGGAGCTTAGTTGGTTAGTTGTTGGTGTGTTCTCTTTTCGTAGCGAGGTGGTGGACACTGACAGTTGCGGAGGTTAAGGGTTCGATTCAATTGATGTTCAAAGCCATTTTTTCTATCTTTTTCTCTGTGTTTGTCTTATCCCCATGGGGTTAAGTATTATTTCATGTTCTTATTCTTCACTCATTATTACACCTATGTACTACTAGTACTATCACCACTACTATTGTTACTACTACTACTACTACTTACTACTACTACTACTACTACTAATACTACTAATACTAATATTACTACTAATACTACTACTATTACTGACTATTACTACTAATGTACTAGTTATGACTGCTTACTACTACTACTTGTTACTGCTGCTGCTACTGCTACTACTATTGCTACTACTGCTATTACTACTACTATGCTACTACTACTACTACTGGTACTACTGCTACTGTTACTACTACTACTACTACTACTAATATTACTACTGCTACTACTACTACTACTACTACTGCTGTTGCTACTACTATTACTACAACTTTTACTGTTACTGACTACTTCTATTACTACTACACTACTACTGTTACTACTACTATTACTACTTTACTAATACTGCTGTTACTACTACTATTGCTAGTAAAGAGGAAATGCGAAATTGAATATAAAGGCTTAATATGTACAAAAGAGACTGTTACAAAGACTACTAGTATTAATGATACTATTACTATTACTAATACTACTACTATTACGACTACTATTACTATTAATATTACTACTACTATTACTACTACTACTATTACTACTGCAGTACTATTTCTTTTATCATTAAATACTATTACTACTACTACTATTACTACTACTATTACTACTACTATTACTATTACTAGTACTAGTAAAGAGGAAATTATAATATTGAATATAAAAGCAATAGGTACAACAGAGACAGTTACAAGACTACTAGTATTAATACTACTGCTATTACTACTACTATTACTATTACTACTATTACTATTAATACTACTACTATTACTACTACTACTACTACTACTGTTACTGACTATTATGTCATGTCTACTATTACTACTACTACTACTACTGCTACTATTACTACTACTGCTATTACTAGTACTAGTAAGATTACAACAATATAAAAGTTGTACTATTACTACTGTTGATACTACTACTAATACTACTACTGCTACTACTACTAATACTACTACTATTGCCACCACCACTGCTGCTGCTGCTGCTATTATGTCACTGCCACCACTGCTGCTACTGCTGCTGCTGCTGCTGCTGTGCTGCTGCTGCTGCTGCTGCTGCTGTTATCTGCTGCACTGCTGCTGCTACCTACTACTACTACACCTACTACTGCAACTGCTGCTACTACGATTACTACTGCTGCTGCTACTGCTGCTACTACTGCTACTATTACTGCTGCTGCTGCTGCTACTGCTGCTGCTGCTGCTGCTACTGTTACTGCTGCTGCTGCTGCTGCTACTGCTGCTGCTGCTGCTGCTGCTGCTGTTATTGCTGGCTGCTGCTGCTGCTGCTACTGCTGCTGCTGCTGCTACGACCACTGCTCTGCTGCTACTGCTGCTGCTGCTGCTGCTGCTGCTGCTGTACTGCATCTGCTGGTACTGCTACTGCTGCTACTACTACTACTACTGCTGCTGCTGCTGCTGCTGCTGCTGCTGCTGCTGCTGCTGCTGCTGCTGCTGTGCTGCTGCTGCTGTGGCTTCTGCTGCGACTGTACTGGCTTATGCTGCTTGCTGCTGCTGCTGGTGGCTACTACTGCTACTTGCTGCTGCTGCTGCTGCTGCTGCTGCTGCTGCTGCTGCTGCTGCTACGCTGCTGCTACTGCTACTATTGCTGCGACTATAACTACTACTGCTGACTGCGCGACTACTACTGCGACTGCTACTGCTGCTGCTGCTGCTGCTACTACCACTACTGCTGCTGCTACTGCTGCTGCTGCTGCTGCTGCTGCTGCTACTGCTGCTGCTGCTGCTGCTGCTGCTGCTGCTGCTGCTGCTGCTGCTGCTGCTGCTGCTCCTACTGCTGCTTCAACAACTACCATTACTACGATGTCTCTTCCTACTTCAATTATTGCTGTGAGTAGTGGAGAGAAAAAGGATCCATACGGATGCATTTCTGTTATTTAATCATGACTAGTTCAGAGAAAGGCACAGTGAAAATAAAATGTGTGTCAATAAGAACAGACTCAAAACGTATCACACATGGGGAGTGGTGAACTGACAAATATTGATAAACCTGTGCTTCCGATAAGGTGACGTCACACCTTATTCATCATTGTTTGCCGGTGGAGATGTGCAATAAGGTTTCTTTCATGATAACTATGCGAAGAAGAATTTTATAAAAAGTGCAAGCTGGTTTAAGGAAAGGAAGAAACAGTAACACAAAAAAGTAGTGATACGGAGGATATATATATCCAGAAACAATTATGCTGGCGAAAATCTCTCTCACTACCCCTCTTAGTTGGTTTAATTGCGTCTTAAGAAAGGCTATGAGAGGCTGGCTTCAGTTACCGTCTCTTCATGACCGACGAAAATGGCGGATGCCACTGCGCACCACCCTATTAATTTTTCCCTTGGTTGGATCGTCGTATGATCCTCTTGCCATTTGCATGTCATTTGCATACACGAAACGCGTGATCAAATGACATAGGTTTTTGGTGGTCGTGGCCTTGAAAGTGAAATTAATCGCTAATTGAGCGCGTGTATTTTGGCCGTTAGCACGTCACTTGCGCAGAATGGGGATTGCGCATGGTCAGTTGGCGCGAGGTTGAATTAGTATAAAAGAGTTAACGAAGCTATGATATCTGCGGCTTATTATTTTATCGCCGGACAAGACGCTACGTCTTCTGTCCGTCCGTCAGTGTGGTTTCCCTCTGCGTCCAGATCTAGTCTAGTCGAATTCCTCTTTGTTTCAGGTTTGCCTTAGCCAACCTTGATTTTCCTTCGAGTCTTGGTTGTTGTCATGAAGTCTATTCCGTTTTGGAGTTTTGGTTGTTTTCCTGAGGTCTACTCCATTTTGGGGTCCCCTCCTTATTGTTGATTTGCACTGTTGCATTCGTCGTGGTTGGAAGCTATTTGCTTTTGACGCTAGCTCCTTCCTTTATGGTTCACCTTGAGTTCTAGGGTCATTTCTCATACATATTAGTTTGTATGATCGCCAATTTTGTACATTTGGTTGTTATAGCGGGTTAGAACCTGGGAAAGGTGTCTGTTTTTAAACACCACTAGATGGGTCAATTTGGCACGTTTTATTATTGTATCTCTTCAGAACTGGCTGTCCGATACTGGTGTGAGGGGGAGTGCTCGTTCCCGGAACACCACTGGATGAGTCAATTTTGTACGCTTGGTTATTATATCTCTCTCTCTCTCTCTCTCTCTCTCTCTCTCTCTCTCTCGAGAGAGAGAGAGAGAGAGAGAGAGAGAGAGAGAGAGAGAGAGAGAGAGAGAGAGAGAGAGAGAGAGAGAGAGAGAGAGAGAGCGAGCGAGAGAGAGAGAGAGAGAGAGAGAGAGAGAGAGAGAGAGAGAGAGAGAGAGGAGAGAGAGAGAGAGAGAGAGAGAGAGAGAGAGAGAGAGAGAGAGAGAGAGAGAGAGAGACAGACAGAGACAGACAGACAGACATACAGACAGACAGACAGGTAGACAGACAGACAGACAGAAAGACAGACAGACAGATGATCTTGATGATGAAAATGACGATAATAAATGTGATCGTAATAAGCAGAAAGGAAGTCTTAGATCACTGTGACCTTTGAATTTCAAAATAATGATAACACGTATTACATACATGATAAAGAATCGAAGCTCATCTCAGCTTGTAAAATCGTCATTATAATTATGTCGACACTACTACAAACGTGAAGAATATCTTATTATTATTATTATTATTATTATTATTATTATTATTATTATTATTATTATTATTATTATTATTATTATTATTATTGAGCAACTCACCAAGATAGACGCATGGGCAGAGCGAAATATCCCATATAGATCTAGGCATTAACAAAACGTTCAACTAATCAACCACTTACCTTTGCACCTTCAATGACGATGGGCCTCACTAAAACACATTCCTCAACTCGACCGTCGTAATCAAGGGAGCATACCTACATTTCAAAGTCCTTTTTTTTGTATAGAGGATCCGTGAGACTGAAACACGGCCATTGACAATCAGAATGTTTCAGAAGTATTCAAGTTTGTATTCTCACGACACAGCTCGGTCGACCAAAGAGGAGTTGTTCCGATAACTATAAGTGTCAACAAACTCAGTTATTCCATTACTAATAAACCAGCAAAATGGTGGCAGAAAATAACGTCTGGACAGGTAAGAACAATCCATAATTGATCACTCAGTTGTTTTTTACGTCTATTGAAACAAACAAAAATCGTGTTAGCTCGTTTGGCAGCATTCTTTCTTTTCATGGCAAGGCGAGGGGCGCCAACACAAAAGGTTATAGGTTTCGATCTACCATGCTGGTCAGGCTTATTTTCTTCTGTCTACTCCTTGTATTTATTGTCTCATCTTTGGTCCTTTCTTTCTGTCTTTATCGTTCCCATTCTACCTTCCGGTCTATGGGTTATTTCTCTGAATTGGTTTGATATGGGGCTTCAATATTATTCAATAAAATTTCCTTCACTTCTTTGGTTAATCATAGTAAATGTATTCGTCCATTATCATATTACTTCTGTCATCTTTCATTATTGACATTACATGGACTGTAATCATATTAATGTGTTTATACATATGGACACAATTAGCGATGATTTGCAATTCAGATGTGTCTGGAAAGAAATCTACTAACAATTGTTGGCTGTTCAACGATGTTGATCGTGAAGAAAGTTAATATTGTCATCCCACTGCTTTTAATACTGTGACTATCACAAAGTCTCCAGCGCTTTGGTCTCCTTGTACTACTTCTCTTATTCGTAACATTACCACATTCACCACTACTACTACTACAACAACTACTACTGCTACTGCTACTACTACTACTACTACTACTACTACTACTACTACTACTACTACTACTACTACTACTAATATGCTACTACTACTACTACTACTACTACTACTACTACTACTACTACTACTACTACTACTACTACCACTATTGCTACTACTACTACTACTAGTACTACTACTACTACTACTATTACTATTACTACTACTACTACTATTAC
>JAXRKP010001498.1:57500-70000 GCA_037039925.1 Doris montereyensis | reverse complement strand
ACTCTGACAGTTTTATCCGATTCCTGTAACTGTTTATATATGAGAGATTTATCTATATTTGATATATCTTATAGCGTGATTTATGCAATTTACCACCTTGACATTGCAATACACCGATATTCACTTTGATTCCAGCTACGATGAATTTCAATTGATGAATAATATGTCTTTCAGTTGACTTAGCAACAGTGGATGGCACAAGCCAAGAGAAACAAAACGCCAGTTTAAAAGTCGTGCAAGATTTACAAGCAGCCTATCAAGTCCAGGAAGAAGCCTTTGAACAGATTCTTGACAAAAAATCAGCTTGTAACAGAGGAGCACTTCAAAGTGGGAAAATGTTTCTTTTTTGTTCTTGTTCTTGTTCTTGTTCTTGTTTATGATTATGATTATTATTATTATGATTATTATTATTATTATTATTATTATTATTATTATTATTATTATTATTATTATTATTATTATTATTATTATTATTATTATTATTATTATTATACCATCATTTGGCTAATGCTATCTTCAAATTCGTGCAGTCTCTATTGGCTATCTTTGTTTTACCAGAAATCCGCCGACTCAGGAGTTTATTACTATCCAACTGGCATGAAAGGAGCAGACCGACAGAGAGAAACTGCAGAACATGCTTGACGCCTTTGCCAAGGCACGGTCGTGTCCTGGGTTCTTCATCCAACTTTGGTTGCTTCTAAAATAAGTTCACTGTACATGAGTATTCGGTAGTCCTGAGGGGAAGAGGAAGTCGGCATCTTAACACAAAGGTCGTGGGTTCAAACCCCGCCAACTGTTGACACATTTTCTCGATTTTTTTTCGCGAAAAAAACATAAGAGTAAGAGGCCTTGTAGTGCTGTGCGTTTGTAAACGGCGTTGTTCTCTTGGGAAGGGATTTCACTCTGCTTGCCTACATTAACAAAGATGTAAATGAGTGCCCAGCTACTAGGTTTTGCCAGTGTGTTGAGCACATTTTTAGGTGCAATGGGATGTCGAGTCAGAAACCTGCACTTGTGCTTGGATACGTAATGTAAATCATCTTTATCTTTATCTTTTTTATCTTTTATCGTTTATCTTTCTTTTTATCTTTGTCTTCATCTTCATCTTCATCTTCATCTTCATCTTCATCTTCATCTTCAACTTCATTTTCATCTTCATCTTAATCTTTATCTTTATCTTTATCTTTATCTTCATCTTAATCTTTATATTTATCTTTATCTTCAACTTTATCTTTATCTTTATCTTTATCTTTATCTTTTTCTTTATCTTTATCTTTATCTTTATCTTTATCTTAATGTTTATCTTTATCATTATATTTATGTTTATGTTTATCTTTATCTTTTCTTATTTAGACGGTTTGTGCCATATGACAGTAGAAGATTATCCCAATCTTATAATTCACCTGATCCAAAACATTCATGTCAACTCTGCTTGACTCGGCTTACTTTGGCCTCGACTCAAACCAGTTGGCTGTTCGAGATTGGTTCGGTCTTATGTTCAACATGAGCAGTTAATGAACGCCATATCTGATCATCTCGCGCAGTATCATTGGAACGTGTAAGTACATACTTGGTTTACAATGGAAATACATAGCGAGCAAGAGAGAGGGAGTGTCGTGCAAACCGCGCATATACTATTAACGCCAACTCGGTGTCGTGCATAACCGCGCAGATACTATTAACGCCAACTCTGATATATCTATAGAGACCGAGAGAGAGAGAACGCCAGACTCTGGCAGTGTCGTACAAACCGGGAGGGAGGAGAGAGAGGAGGAAGGGAGGGAGGGAGGGAGGGAGGGAGGGAGGGCAAAGGAGCAGATAATGAGGGAGGGAGGGGGGGAGGGAGGCGCAGATAGAGGGAGGGAGGGAGGGAGGGAGGAGGAGAAAGGGAGGGAGGGAGGGAGAGAGCAAGGGAGGGAGTGTCGAGGGAGAGAGCGCAGATAATGAACACCAACTCTAGGGAGTGTCGTGCAAAGAGAGAGAGAGACTAGAGAACGATGGAACTCTAGCAGTGTCGTGCAAAGAGGCAGAGAGGGAGAACACCAGATCTAGAGAGAGAGCAGAGGGAGGAAGACCAGACACCAACTGAGCAGTGTCGTGATAAACACGAGCAGATGAGAGAGAGAGACTCTAGGAGAGAGAGAGAGAGTCCAATGCAGAGAGGTCAAAGAGAGAGAGAGAGAGAGCGAGAGAGGCGAGTTATCGATTTGGAACAAACTGGTTGCATCAAGTTACCGGCCTGTCTGCGTCTACCCACTCAAACGTTACCGCTACCAGTGAGGAGTTCCCCCAGAAAGAGAGTTTCATAAAGGAATCATCGATCTATTTTTCTAGATGGAAAATGCATGGAGAGAGAGATCAATTTGCTTTCTTCATTGAGCGAAACAGAGAGGTGTTTAAATGAGCCTTTTTTTTCAGACAGAAAGTTATAGACATTAAATCCAGTGAGAGTGAAAGATTAGAGATATTAAATCCAGAGAGAGAGAGAGTTATAGAGATGGAGAGAGAGTGCAGAGAGAATATGATAGACATTAAATTTAGTACAAAGTGAAAAAAATAAATTAAATCTATAGAAGTGAAAGTATTGACGGACATTGATTACAAGTATTGAGGATAGACATTCCATGATAAGCACAGATGCTGTATACTATAAATCTAGTGCACAGTGAAAGTTATAGACATTGTCATTATGACATAAAAAAATAGATAAAAACAATCTTCAGTGCCAAGTAATAACGTTATATCACTAAGAACAAAAGATAACTGCACATGTTATTATTTTAAATCCGTCAAATTTATCAAATTATAGACTTGTAAAACAGCACTGTTTCTAGTTAAAGATATTTAATTTTAGTTTGTCTTATAGTCATTTTTATTCTTTTTCAACATGTATGCAATTTCTCGTTAATGTTTCTTTCTTCTTTAAATCTAGTGCACAGTGAAAAGTTTAGACATTTTGAGAAAGACAGAATATCTGAAGCCGCTTATTATGGTGCACAGTGTAGGTTTGGTTTAGATAAAATTCAATTTTAGTGTAAGTCACGAAAAGTATACATAGATAAATTCCTGCAGCAGGTGAAAATTATAGACCATAGAAACGTGCACTATGAATGCACAAGTTATAATATGTTGAAATTCATGAACTCGTTCTTCTATATTAGACTTCTTTACTTGTGTCACAGTGAAAAGTATAGACATTAAATCTAGTGCACAGTGAAAGTTATAGACATTCATAAATACGCAGTCTAAAATTATGTAGACATTAAATCTAGTGTTGCGTCAGAACCACACATTAAATCTTAGTGCACAGTGAAAGTATAGACATTAAATCCAATACATAGTGAAAATTGAATAGAAAAATGTTGCACAGCGAACGTTAATTAGTATTAAATCTAGTGCCACAGTGAAAAGTATAGACATTAAATTCAGGCACAATGAAAGTTATAGACATTAAATCTAGTGCCAGTGAAAAGTTATAGACATATATTCTGTCGCACAAGGAAAGTTATAGACATTAAATCCATCGATTACAGATGACAATATATTTGTTCCAGTGCACATTGAAAGTTATAGATATCCTAAAGCTAGGTACAGTGAAAGTTATAGACATCAAACCAGTGCAAGTGCAAGTTTTAGACATTTCCAGTGCATAATGAAAGTTATAGACATTAAACCCAGTGCACAGTGAAAATTATAGACATTAAATGTTGGGTTTGTTTGCAGCAATCATTATAGAATATTTAACCTGTTAGACATTAAATCTACTACTACTAGGAAACTACTACTACTACTAAATACTAGTGCTACTACTAAACTTATAGACTATTAACTACTACTCAGTGAAAGTACTACATTAAATCCAGTACTACTACTACTTTAACATCGAGCTTACAGCTGACGGAAGACTGGGTAGTCCAGACTACAAGGTGTCGGTCTCTCAACTACTACCGGTAGTGAGTTCTGCTACTACTACGATTGAATATTTTTCTACTACTACTACTACTACTACTACTATTACTATCTACACCTACTCCTTCTAGGCACTGCTACTACGACTATTGCGATTACTACAACTACAACAACATTTAATTATGACTACTACTATAACTACTACTACCATTACGACCGGAGATCTACTATTATAACTATGTGGATAACTGCTACTAAATGCTGCTGCTACTGCTACTAGCTGACACGAAAACACATTCCTGACTACTACGCTGATTTACTGTAGAGCTCATTTCAACTATTGCTATACTGCTGCTGCTAGTCTGGTGCTGATAGCTGCTATAAAGATCGTTTTAGATTTCCTCCTCCTCCTCCTCAGTCTTAGTACTACTACTACTACGGTATTACTACTGCTACTACTACTACTACTACTACTACTACTACTACTACTACTACAACTACTACTACTACTAAAATGTTTTACATGAATTGGCTATTGATCACTTTTTAATTGTTTGATCTTAACATCTTGTTACAACTCCTGAATGATGTCCTTTTCATCTAGTGTATACCATCTTCTAACTGTATTCCTGTCTAACTGCAATGGCTGGTCTCGACTGGGATTTCGACATACTTTTTAACCGTCAAACTGCTGCCATCAATGCAAAATAGTATTAGTAAATCGTTTTTTGCTTTAACGCCTTTCTCGCTTTGAACACCCTTCAGCCGAAACTTCTATTTCTATCTATGTCTGCTCCTCCATTGTTACATCCACCGTATAATTATGTTCGTGAATATGGTCTCACTAGTATGAATCTACACCGTCAAACCATCATCTAGTTGAGAACAAAACAAAAAAACTCACCGCTACACCATGCCAAAAAAAAAACACCTCGGTTGAAATAAGATCGTACCAAATATGCTTTTCAAAATTTGATATCAAATACAACTTCTAAACAATTTAACAATCAAACCGTTAACACTCCATGATATCTTCACGAACTGCCAAACGTTTACCCTGCTAACTGGATTGATGTACAAACTGATACATTTACACCTAAAGCAACCACACGTCATGCAAGGGGTGTTGTATCACATCCAAACTGGTGATGTTCCCCATGCATTTTCTGCCATTGCTGACAAAAATGTACAAACTACAAAGCAGGAACAGCATCTATAAAACTGTCAATACTCCTACCATCTCAAAACTGTTTTCAACACGACATTCCCAGAGGAAAATCAAATAGTGTCGGTTTCAAACTGCAAACTGTAAACTCTAAGTCTTGACAAAGACCAGATAACTTCAGACAAACACGATTAGAAGCTGACCAACTGATTAAAACATATGACGTCAAGCAAGTAATGCAGTGAGGCCTGGACATAAAAACACACCAGGAGATGACAGAAAGACATTCTTTCCAATAATAAAAGGATCTGGACAATAACGACTAAACTGCTCCATCTAGAACAGCGCAGGTGTCACTTGGCTGGTTGGATGGTAAATCCAGGCCAACAGACTTGGCCAAACAACTGAATTTCACAATGCTGCATCATCACAGGTGAATGGATTTTCACTGAAAATTAATTTTACGATGCAAAGTAACGATCAAATCATCAAAGTTAACAAAAAGACGTCTGGATGAACAGGAAAGACTGGAAGAGATTTAAACCGAAATAAAATATGACCACTCCTTATCAAAAGAAAACATCAACCAACTAACACAAAAAGACCTCTAGATCTCAGGCACATGAAACTAAACATGTATCTGAACAGAATTAAAGATGAATATTATGCGTACCCTGATGTGTCCTCCTTTGTGACTATCCCATGAAACTGACCCACGACCTTTTGTAATGTACTAACGTAGAAGAAAAGACATAAAATAGACTCTTCTTTCTCTAAACCCTGGATGTACCTGGAACTCTCAAGCAGATGGAAAATACCTATAAATAGCATTTCATGGAATTGAGCAACCAGATATCCTAATGCTGCTGGATTAACAACAACATAACAATATCATAATGAGAAACTTATATCTATGTTTCTATCTACCTACCTATATATCCGCCATTATATAATATTCTATGTGTCTATCTACTTACCTATATATCCGCCATTATATAATTATCTATGTTTCTATCTACCTACCTATATCGGCCATTATATAATTATGTATGTTTCTATCTACCTACCTATATATCTGCCATTATATAATTATGTATGTTTCTGTCTACCTACCTATATATCCGCCATTATATAATTATCTATATTTTTCATCTACCTACCTATATATCACTTAATGTTTCATCTACCTACCTATATATCCCATCTATAATATATCCATAAGTTTCTAATTACCTCCTATATATCCTCTATTATATAATTATCCATGTTTCTATCTACCTACCTATATATCCGCCATTATATAATTATGTATGTTTCTATCTACCTACCTATATATCCGCAATTATATAATTATTCATGTTTCTATCTACTTACCTATATATCGGCCGTTATATAATTATCTATGTTTTCATCTACCTACCTATATATCGGCCGTTATATAATTATCTATGTTTCATCTACCTACCTATATATCGGCCGTTATATAATTATGTATGTTCAACCTACCTATATATCCGCCATTATATAATTAGGAAGAGGCGTACGATGATGGGCCATTTGCCAGGTTAGAGGCAACAGACGAACACACATGCCAGGCTTCTCTGTTCTCGGCTAGGGTCCTCTTAATCTATTTATGTTAAGTTCTCTCCGCATCTTTCTCACACCTCTTCCGCATGTAGCTGGTGGTCTGCCAACCGTTTGGTAACCTGGGGGTTGTAATATAGGGCTCTATTGGCTGCGTTTCCTTCCGGCCTACGGAGGTGTGACCTATCTATCTCCACTTTCTTTCATCACTTCTGTTTTCAATGTCCTTTGGGTATGTTTTTCTTCAATAGTTCTTTATTGCTTATCCTGTCTGGCCATCTGATTTTCAATTTTTCATAATTTTTCCTTAAACATCCATTTACACAAATCTGTATCTTGTCTGTCTTTGATTTGGGAATGCTTCATGTTGCACTAGTATAGAATAATAAGGGTTTTATATTGGATTTAAACATTCTAATTTTATATTGAGTGACATTATCGTATACCTGTAGAAAACATTTAATACTTGCTCTTTTTTCCCACTTCCCAGTTCTATGTCTTCATCGCTTTGTCTGTGTTTGCCTCCCGTTGCATGGCAATGATGATGGCAACTCTTTTGTCCCATCGTATCAACTTTCAAGTGTCATGGCGCAAGTATTTTTTGGTCTATTCATCATGAGCACTGGCTTTTTTATCAGCCTTGACAATATGTTTGAAAGGTAGATTTTAGACAGTGAAGCATTTGTATTTAAAGTGTTACTGTAGATTAATATTATGTCTTCACTTTAATACATTATTGGTAACAAGGCAGAACTTAGGGTCAACATTATAATCCTGCAAGCCTCCTAATTAGGTTTGCATTGCGTCTGTCTGTCTGTCTGTCTCTGTCTCTGTCTCTGTCTGTCTCCGTCTATCTGTCTGTCTGACTATCTCCCCCCCCCTCCTCTCTCCCTCTCTCCCCCCCCCTCTCTCTCTCTCTCTCTCTCTCTCTCTCTCTCTCTCTCTCTCTCTCTCTCTCTCTCTTCTCTCTCTCTCTCTCTCTCTCTCTCTCTCTCTCTCTCTCTCTCTCTCTGATCTCTCTCTCTGTCTCTCTCTCTCTTCTCTCTCTCTCTCTCTCTCTCTCTCTCTCTCTCTCTCTCTCTCTCTCTCTCTCTCTCTCTCTCTCTCTCTCTCTCTCTCTCTCTCTCTCTCTCTCTCTCTCTCTCTCTCTCTCTCTCTCTCTCTCCCTCTCTCTCTCTCCTCTCTCTCTCTCTCTCTCTCTCTCTCTCTCTCTCTCTCTCTTCTCTCTCTCTCTCTCTCTCTCTCTCTCTCTCTCTCTCTCTCTCTCTCTCTCTCTCTCTCTCTCTCTCCTCTCTCTCTCTCTCTCTCTCTCTCTCTCTCTCTCTCTCTCTCTCTCTCTCTCTCTTCTCTCTCTCTCTCTCTCTCTCTCTCTCTCTCTCTCTCTCTCTCTCTCTCTCTCTCTCTCTCTCTCTCTCTCTCTCTCTCTCTCTCTCTCTCTCTCTCTCTCTCTCTCTCTCTCTCTCTCTCTTTTCTCTCTCTCTCTCTCTCTCTCTCTCTCTCTCTCTCTCTCTCTCTCTCTCTCTCTCTCTCTCTCTCTCTCTCTCTCTCTCTCTCTCTCTCTCTCTCTCTCTCTCTCTCTCTCCGTCCTCATCTGTCTATATTACGTGTATGTCTGTCTTTATACCGATGTGTCTCTCTTTCTCTTTGTCTATCTGTCTCTATGTATTTCTGTCTCTGTCTCTGTCTGTGTCTGTCCATCTGTCTGCCTCTCCCTCTCTGTACATTTGTCTGTTGGCTGTGTGTGTATGTGTGTTTGTGTGTTTGTGAGTGTGTGTCGTGTATGTCGTTTCTGGTTTATGGTTTGTCTATCACCATTGTCAATTGTTTTTAGTCATCATTTGGGTAAAATCTTAAAAGTACTTGACTTGCTATTAAATAGTTCTTTTACTCCCCCGCCTCCCCCCTCCTCCCCCCTGCAGAAACCAAGTGGATTTCATTCTTCTTATCTTCGTTGGGTTCCAAGCAGTCTGTATCATTCAAATTGGGGACAAGACATTTTGATGACAACAACAACACCCAGCGTCCGATTGAAGGAGAAGAGGTATTGAACCTCTACGGTCTTGGAAGCGAAAGGACTTGGACTATGTGCGTGTGGTCTCGGTGGAACGATAGCGGTTTCCTGATCTTAATGTATATAGGTATCCGATACGTTCCTCAGAAACCCTCAAACGATTATTCAACATCAACATCAACATGAAACGTTTTGGAAGAGTAAACAATTTCTTTTTTAACCTGAAAGGAAAAGACACATTAAACGGAAGGAAGAAAACAAAAACAAGACCACGATAAAGAATTTTTAAGAGACTCGTTAAGAACGCCGAAAGGGACATGGATTTTTACAAAATTTTAAAAAGGGCTGAACAGTCGCTGAAAATGTATCAAAATACGATAGGAATAATGGAAAGGAAGTAATGAAAGAAATGTATAGAATAGTTTATGGAAGCTGAGACACAGACTCTTAATATCCGTATTAAAATTTGTATTGTGCATTACTTGACAGATTATTGTAGTTTATTGCACTGTGCGACATCCTAAAGACGTGCTCTAATAAACAGATGTTTTATTTAGTGTTAAGCTGGTTCTAACATTTTTGAGTTTCCTGTTTTAGCCATACATCATAGTAAATACCCTCGTATTGTACTAAAACTTCCAATTCTGGAAGGTTTCTTGTCGTGCATTAGACGGAATGAAATTCCCAGTCGAGAAGGGCTATTGTCATTCAGGTCAGTCATGAGTTCCAAGCCATCACCTCCAGGAGGATCTCAGAGAAACCAATGTTGTGTGCTGAAAATAGAGCACAGCCTAATGCATAGCAGAGCAGACCAGAGCAGAGCAGAGCAGTAGCAGTACAGAAAAAGAGAAAGAAAGGAAGAAGAAAGAAAGAAAGAAGAGAGAGAGAAAGAAAGAAAAGAGAGAAAGAAGAAGAAGAAGAAAGAAAGAAAGAAAGAAAGAAGAAGAAAAAGAAAGAAAGAAAGAAAGAAAGAAAGACTTTGAACTGAGCGTGAGGAGGAAGCTTCTTACAGGTGGATGATGAATGTGCTAATTATAGAGAGATATATTCACTCATATTTTTCCCAAGACTTATTTCATATCTAAATCATTGCAATATATTAACACTCTTGTGAAAAGGAAATGCATCCATTCAATTCTTCTTAATTTTACGAAAATGATTATGTGCCATAATCATGATTTCTTTTGACATCGTAAGACACAATCAGTGTGATCTGATTAAAAGGCCATTTTGTTTGTGCCTATTCTATTTTTAGATTTCATTGTGTATGTAGACAATTGAGTCATCTCATATTTCTCCTGAGTTTTATGTGTATAATATTATCGTTATCTTCATAAAAAAATTGATACTGTATACTAACGTTTAAAAAAAACCCATATCTATTGAAACCGTTATTTCATGTCTATGATAATGATTATCATGTTGTTCTTTTGTATCTATTGTGACAGAATGTCTACTATAAATGTATTTCGAAAGTGATGACTAATGACATAAAATAACATCAAAGCCCTATAGAGAAGGAGCATCAATGCCTTATATGAATAACATCAAAGCCCTATAGGAATAACATCAATGCCGTATAGGAATAACATCAATGCCAACAGATAGGAATAACATCAAAAGCCTTATAGGAATAACATCAAAGCCTTATAGGAATAACATCAAAGCCTTATAGGAATAACATCAACGCCTTATAGGAAGATGATAACATCAAAGCCTTATAGGAATAACATCAAAGCCCTATAGGAATAACATCAATGCCGTATAGGAATAACATCAAAGACCTACAGGAATAACATCAACAGCCCTATAGGAATAACATCAAAGCCCTATGGAATAACATCAAAAGCCTATAGGAATAACATCAAAAGCCCTATAGAAACATCAAAGCCCTATGGAATAAAATCAAACAGAGGAAAAACATCAAAAACAAAGACAACATCAAAAACCCTACAGGAATAACATCAAAGACCTATAGGAATAACATCAAAAGCCCTATGGGAATAACATCAAAAGCCCTATAGGAATGACATCAAAACCATATAGGAATAACATCAAAGCCCTATAGGAACAACATCAAAGACCTATAGGAACAGAGAATACAGAGAGACAGAAAGCCCTATAGGAATAACATCAATGCCGTAAAGAAAAACATCAATGCCCAAGCCTTAGGAATAACATCAAAGCCTAGAGGAATAACATCAAGCCCTATAGAAAGAAATCAGAGACAGACAGACAGACAGACAGCCAGAATAACATCAAAGCCTACAGAGACAAACATCAGAAACCCTATAGGAATAACATCAAAGCCCTACAGGAAGACATCAAAGCCATATAGGAATAACATCAAAGCCAGATAGAATAACATCAAAGCCCTATGAAGACACAGAGAAAGCCATATAGGAATAACATCAAAAGCCTAGAGGAATAACATCAGAGAGATAGGAATAACAAAGCCACATAGGAATAAGATCAGAGAGAGAGAGATAAACAGACAGCGTAGTGAGCTTGCTTGGAGTGAGAGAAGAGATCATGGAGACAGGGATACCGACGAAGGTAGCGAGTTTGATTCCATCCAAGCCTAAATCTGCTTCTGTCTATTCATTTGCATTTGTCTGGTCTTTACTTTTATGAAGCTTTGTTATTTAATCTCCTTTTTCATCACTTTCGACATTTCCATACCTCATTGTTTATCTTTATACTTTTGTCGCGTTATGTACAAAGAATAATTTGCTTCAAAAACACTATTGACGTCAAATGCATGACGGCATTTTACTATATTAAGAGAGAGGGGTTTTTTGTTGTTGTGATAGTTTTAGGGAGATGTTATACTAAGTGTAACATTTCTGTCTCATTTTTATGTAGGTTCAACGTTGATGTGATTTCAACATATTGATGTAATAGCAACATAATTATGTATTCATGCAGTTACACATCAACCCGCGAATCATCTATATTAAAGAATGTAATGGATGTTTGATTGCATGACATTCTCAGTAAATTTCAGATTATATTGTCTTTGGTCCTATTTGAAAAATAGTTTGAATGGATTTGTTTGTTTGTTTGTTCTTGTTTTGGGTTTTTTGTTGATCTTTTGAAGCGAAATGTTTCTCCAAATGTGCGAGGTATTGTCGTATTTGTTTTTATTCAGTTCACTGCTTCGAGTTCTATGATACAATATTTCTATTTCCGATTGGAAACTGACAACAACAAAGCTTGAAAAAGCTTGTCGAAAATGGGGTTTAAAGATCAACCCCTTTAAATATGACAGTTATGTCTCCGGAACAGAATGATGAAATAAAATTAGATAATCAAACAGTCCCAAAAGTAACACAATTTATCTGGAAATCCAGTCCCTGACTGCGCAACATACCATATTTGGCTCTGAAACATGGACCACGAGGATAGAGTAAATGAATGCTCTCTTGGTATTCGAAATGAAATGGCTGAGGGCTATCCTTGGTGTTACTAAGCACGATAGGCGTAGAGACACGTACATACGTGACACACTGATCATGAACAAAACAATCGAGGATGTGGTGGTGAATAGGAGACTTCGTTGGTTCGGACATGTTGTCAGGGGTAAAGCACAAACAAGGATCAATGCCAGCTATAAGTTAGATTTCACGAACCCAAGACCAAGAGGACGCCCACCCCAAAGATGGTCCGACAACATCAGGGAGCAGTGCAGCATTCCAGTCTTAACAGCGGAGAGAAGGGCACTATCTAAAGAAAAATGGAGGAAATCTGTGTGTAATTGGGTCGCAAGGGGGCGTCCCGTCCTATGCAATTAAGTCAAAGTAAGTCAAGTCAAGTCAAATTAGCCAACTA
>JAXRKP010001498.1:30000-42500 GCA_037039925.1 Doris montereyensis | reverse complement strand
GTAGTAGTAGTAGTAGTAGTAGTAGTAGTAGTAGTACTAATTAATAATTCCTACAACGGAAGGGACAACGACTGAACTTTGACCCTACGACACTATCGCGGCATACGTCTACAAGGATACTTACCGTTGACACATTATCGTCTCGTGTCTTATTTAAATTTAGCTACACAAAGGGATGGCCTCGTGCATGATTCAAATTGTAACTGTGACTTTAATATCAGTGATTTGGTTCACACTGAGATAGCTATGACGCACCCATGACAAAAAGAAGCCATGTTGTGATAGACATATATGACAATATGCATATCATGGAGATAAAACATATTATGGATAAACAGTGTTTACTACTGTGAGCAGCTTCGTAAAAACCAAAACAAATAAAATATTCTTTTTAAAACGACAGAAACTTGTGCGATGCCTTATTCAAAGTTGACATATAGCGAAAGCGATGATTCCCTTGTCAGTATTGATTCCGGGACACACGATGTTATTCCCATTGATTTACGCGTGAATAATCTCAACTACACAATAATGGACAAGCCTGGGAAATTGTGGCAGAGACTCACAGCTGTACAAGTAAGTATAGAGAACTCAAGTTATTATGGATATTATACAGACTAGAGAGATAGATATATAGATAATATATAGATAAATAGATATAATGATAAGCAGATAGATAGATAGATAGATAGATAGATAGATAGATAGATAGATAGATAGATAGATAGATAGATAGATTTATAGATAAATATATAGAGATAGATAGATAGATAGATAGATAGATAGATAGATATATTTATAGATAAATATATAGAGATAGATAGATAGATAGATAGATAGATAGATAGATAGATAGATAGATAGATAGATAGATAGATAAATAGATATATATATATATATATATATATATATATATATATATATATATATATATAGAGAGAGAGAGAGAGAGAGAGAGAGAGAGAGAGAGAGAGAGAGAGAGAGAGAGAGAGAGAGAGAGAGAGAGAGAGAGAGAGAGAGAGAGAGAGAGAGAGAGAGAGAGAGAGAGAGAGAGAGAGAGAGCTAGATGCATACATTCATTGATACATGCATACACAGTGAGGCAGATAGACAAATAGATTGATAGATAAAGAGATAGATAAAGAGATATATAAATAGATAGATAGATAGATAGATAGATAAATAGATAGATAGATAGATAGATAGATAGATAGATAGATGGATGGATGGATGGATAAATGGCTATTTATTTATATAAACGATCTGTACAATCTTTGTTTTGTGACGCAGGCACTGACACACTTCACCATCCTATTTCATGTCAACTGTTGGCTTATTGGTTTTGGCGTTGGCTGAGTGCTTAATAAAGTGTATAATTGATGTTTTGATAATTGGCTTTGTAGTGGATAGATTGGTTTTTTGCTGGTCAATTGGTTGCTTTATAGATTCGTTCGTGAGTTGGTTAGTTAATTGGTTAATTGATTTGTTGGTTGATTGGCTTGGCTTGTTTATCGCTTTGATCTTCTGTTGTTCTCCAGTAGTCTGTTTTCTCATTTGTTAAAATGGTTTTATGATTGCTCATTTGTTAAAATGGTTTCATGATTGCTTATTTGTTAAAATGGTTTAATGATTGCTTATTTGTTAAAATGGTTTTATGATTGTTTATTTGTTAAAAAATGGTTTTATGATTACTTATTTGTTTTCAATGATGGCCTCTGCACGCACCACTTTATGAGGAACATGGGGGATGATGATAGAGATAATGGTGAAGGGGATGATATGATTGATGGTGATGCTGATGAGGGTGGCGACGATGACGATATTCAGGCGGACAAGGACAAGCTCGTCACCGGTCACCATGAGTGACGTTGATGTTTACACAAATCTATGCCCTATATTCTAAAGAATAATTTCTCTGTAGTTAAGTAATTTCGAAATACTATACAATTAAATAGGTTAATCCTAGTTACGTTCTTATGTTCAGGTGGCGGGTGTATTTATCACACGGAAGACATGACTCTTTCTCACGAAAATCTCTTGTATATACAAAAAAGGATAAATAAATGAGGTCAGTTCGAGAAATGGGGGCATACAGAGAAATATTAGTGTGCTGAGACATGTAACATAAAATAAACACTGTTTAACATGGGAATCGAACCCGTGAATTCTGCGTCGGCACCAAGCGCATTACTATGAAAAAGAAAGTGCTACAACAGAGCTAATCACACTCTGGGGGTGTAATTAGGTCGGTTGGTAGTAGGATTTCTGAGAAGTGTAATTAGCTCGGTTGGTAGCAGGCTTTCTGAGAAGTGTAATTAGCTCGGTTGGTAGTAGGCTTTCTGAGAAGTCTAATTAGCTCGGTTGGTAGCAGGCTTTCTGAGAAGTATAATTAGGTCGGTTGGTAGCAGGCTTTCTGAGAAGTGTAATTAGGTCGGTTGGTAGCAGGCTTTCTGAAAAGTGTAATTAGCTCGGTTGGTAGCAGGCTTTCTGAGAAGTGTAATTAGCTCGATTGGTAGCAGGCTTTCTGAGAAGTGTAATTAGCTCGGTTGGTAGCAGGCTTTCTGAGAAGTGTAATTAGCTCGATTGGTAGCAGGCTTTCTGGAGAAGCGTAATTAGGTCGGTTGGTAGCAGGCTTTCTGAGAAGTGTAATTAGCTCGGTTGGTAGCAGGCTTTCTGAGGAGTGTAGTTAGCTCGGTTGGTAGCAAGCTTTCTGAGGAGTGTAATTAACTCGGTTGGTAGCAGGCTTTCTGAAACGTGCAGTTAGCTCGGTTGGTAGTACGCATTCTGAGGAGTGTAGTTAGCTCTATTGGTAGTACGCATTCTGAGGAGTGTTAGCTCGGTTGGTAGTACGCTTTCTGAGGAGTGTAATTAGCTCATTGGTAGTACGCATTCTGAGGAGTGTAGTTAGCTCTCTTATTGGTAGCACGCATTCTGAGGAGTGTAGTTAGCTCTATTGGTAGTACGCATTCTGAGGAGTGTAGTTAGCTCGGTTGGTAGTACGCTTTCTGGAGGAGTGTAATTAGCTCTATTGGTAGTACGCATTCTGGAGGGAGTGTAGTTAGCTCTATTGGTAATACGCTTTCTGAGGAGTGTAGTTAGCTCTATTGGTAGTACGCATTCTGAGGAGTGTAGTTGGCTCAATTGGTAGTACGCATGCTGAGGAGTGTAGTTAGCTCTATTGGTAGTACGCATTCTGAGGAGTGTAGTTAGCTCGATTGGCAGCACGCATTCTGAGGAGTGTAATTAGCTCTATTGGTAGTACGCATTCTGGAGGAGTGTAGTTAGCTCTATTGGTAATACGCTTTCGAGGAGTGTAGTTAGCTCTATTGGTAGTACGCATTCTGAGGAGTGTAGTTGGCTCAATTGGTAGTATTGGGAGGAGTAGTTAGGAGGTAGTTAGGTCTATTGGTAGTACGCATTCTGAGGAGTGTAGTTAGCTCGATTGGCAGCACGCATTCTGAGGAATGTAATTAGCTCGGTTGGTAGAACGCTTTCTGAGGAAGGTAATTAGCTCCGTTGGTAGCATGCTTTCTGGGAGTGTAGCTAGCTCATTTAGTAGCACGCTTGTAGTTAGCTCGAGTTGGTAGCACGAGGGGTGTAGTTGGCTCGGTTGGTAGCACGAGGGGTGTAGTTAGCTCAGTTGGTAGCACGAGGGGTGTAGTTAGCTCGGTTGGTAACCCGTTTTCTGAGGAGTGTCGTTAGCGCGGTTCATAACACGCTTTTTAAAGAGTGTAGTTAGCTTGATTGGTAGTATGCTTTCTTTTCATGGCAAGGCGATGGGTGCCGACGCAAAGTGAGGTCGGGGATTCGATTCCCATGGTAACCACGTTGTTGTTTTTTTTTTCTTCTGTCTATTGCTTGTATTTGTCTCGTCTTTTTGTTCCTATGAGGCTTTAATATCATTCAACGTCATTTCATTCACTTCGACAAGCCCCTTGGCTCACTGTTTTTCTTTGATACAAGTGCCACACACAGCACCCACACACGCACTCACACACACACATACACACACACACACACACACACACACATATACTACTTTTCTGGCTACTAATTAGTCTGTCAGATGCTTCTATTCATTTCGAAAATGCTTGGCGAGTATGGATACGAGTGAGTACACAAATGACATTGGTGTCCCGCCACATGGCATGACGTTGTAGCATAATGCTTATTAGTGTCATTACCGATACTAAGCTAAAATTAACATTAATATTATGCCTGTTGTCTTATGTCATTGTCTCACACATTCGCACGTGACTGCCAGGTTCCATCGAAGGATACGGAGATCACATCAAGTCCAGTGGCGCTTTCTCGAGATGAAATGAGTACACCGGATGCGTGCTCTTGCCTCACTAGGTTTGCGGCCTTCACCATAGAATCTTCTGCCGCGTCGACAGCAGCTCTGTGGATTTCCATCCCAATATCCGCAAAGGCCTTTTTATGGAAGGGACTCCGCATGTTCATGAGGGAGAAGAGTCGGTTGAGTCTTTGGTGGAGACTCCAGTTTCCTTGCAGCCCAGAACAGTTCTATAATTGATGTCAAATCGTTTTTTTTGTGTATGGGGATGTTGCGGATTTCCAAATGACTGAATCGCACGACTGACAAATCAGCGAAAAGTATTGCGCCAAACCCTTTTAGCGCCCTCCCGAAGAACAAGCTGACTCTCGAAACATGTTGGGCAGCAGACTTTCGACAGCATATTCACCAGGAAAGACATGTGGATAAGGAAGAAGCTCCCCATGGTATTCGGCATGGATGACAGATATTCCTCGTAGAGGCTGTATTTTCTCTTTGCCGTCGAGTCATTTAGAAGACCATCTGATTGATCCTGCCTGAAAAGATTATTATAGAGATATTTCTAATGAGTATAAGGAAACAAGCTTATAAAAAGTGTGAGTAGTCTCGGTACCAAAATGTATTATAAATATATTTTATAATATACAATATAAATATATATATATATATATATATATATATATATATATATATATATATATATATATATATATATGATGATGAATATATATAATATAATACACAAGTACTAGGGTTCGAATAAATAGTGGTGGGGAAGGAGAAATAAAGGCTTAAAAATTGATTATCATAGATCTAGTATAACATGAACATATTAGAGTATGTGTCTGCTCTCCTCTAACTAATCTATACATTGTTTACTGGCTAGCATTGAACAAACAAAAAATAATGTACGGTATAATATATAATATTGGTCTAAATATTTCTACAGAGAGGTTGTTGATAAGATCTCCATAAACTGTTACAAAGAGAGCAAATAATAATAAAATCACTTACTCGTCAAGTAGAGAATTCTCAGTTCCTACAGTGTCGACATTATTCCTGTCATTGGCTGGCAGTGGCATTTCTCCATCAACGTCTACTTCCATTACAGAGGGCACCGCATCGGTTTCAGTTGATTCATCTAAGGCAGGACCAGCCGAGCTGTTGTCAGTGGTCTCAACAGTATTTATGTCATCTGCACACACTGCATGTCTTCCCCTTTCTTGGTTCCTCTCTTCTTCTTACCAAACATTAAATTTCTAGGCCTTTTTTGGTTGCAATTCGTTGTAATAAGAACAGAAAGCGTGTTCAATCGATCAAGTTTGCTTCTATGTAAACAAACCGGCGTTCAACGAAACTAGGGTGGCGAATGAAAACGAAGCAAGTAGTGACGCTATCCATATATGGATCTCTACGTCACAGGATCTCCCAAAAATGTAAGAAAGTCGAGAGGAAAACACCGTTGTTTGACGCGTCACGTCTAATTTTAGTTTTTTGATTGTGTCGAGTACCGATACTTTACATTATGACCTTCATAATGATACCAAACACGCCATGTTTCAATTCCATAAAATACACGTATCCTAGGACCAAACAAACCGACCAAAGGCCCGTTTTGATGGAAACTCTTCTAAATTTTGTTAGATATGCCTCACTAAAACACAGAATTAGTACCTTTTCAGGCTTTATATAAAAAAATCAACTGATGTACTCGATTCTAAAGATGTTGAAGTAGCATTCTAGAGTGGATTTGGAAAATGGGTATTATGAGCCCAAGACTCTACTAAACACTGTTACAGCTCACCCGGACGCCCCCTTAAACAGTACCAGCTCTTTGTTGTTGGTTTTGTTTTGTGTAAGAGGAAGCGGGGGGGGGGGGGTCCTTTTCTTTGTGTTCGTATTTGTTTTGCTTGAGAGTTTTTTTTTAATTGGAGGGAAGACAGGATGGGGTGGGGGGGGGGGGGTTGTTTGTTTTCTTGGGGGTGTTTTTCTTGTTGATTTGTGTGGGCGTGTGTGCTTGCGTGTGTGTGTGGGGGGGGGGGAGGGGGGTTATTTCGAAAGTCGATGCCGGTTAGGTTTGTTTTGGGGTTTTTTTGTCACGTGGTGCCTTCAACTTCCATGACGGTAAAGAATGCCTTTATTTTCTTCAGGTTCCAACAGTCTATTCAACATCCAACCAACCGTGGCGTTATGTAGCATTGGTGTGTGAAAATTTAGTTTTGTATCATTTTTTTAAATAAAAGTTGAACAAAATTAAGATTTGTTTTAATGTTATGGAGATGCATCGCATGGATTTGACTCTCAACGATGCCGAGATTTTCTGCCTCAAAAAAATGTGTGAAGACCTTGCATTATTTTACCTGTAATAACTTTTTGTTTGAGAACAATTAGGATATCATATTACCCCTCATTTTGTTCAAAAAAGGGTTGTAGATTCGTATGTTTTTAGGTTTCAGACAGTTTGATTGACATGGAGAGCTACAAACAAAACAATATGTATGAACTTAATATTCACGAAAAAAAAAACGGACAAAATTCACCTGAAATTGCAAACACTAAGAACGGAAAAGTTCTGTGTATACTCCCATAATTTCTGTATTAAAGGTAGCCACAAATCTTTGGCAAACAATAAAATATTCCATTCCAATACCTTTCTCATTAAACAAAAGAAAATGGTGTCGAGGTTGGTAGATTTTACTAAAAAAAACTTTAAAAAATTATCGTGGTTTGTACCCACGACCTCGTGGTTGAGAGGCCGACACCTTACCTCTAGATTACTGAGTCCTCCTCTAAATGATTCAAGCCCCACCAGCTGTTGAAAAACTGTCTCGAGTTTTTACGAGTAAAATCTACTCCCTTGGTTCTGGGTAGATGATTGACACCTAGTCCGATCGGAGGTGGATGTTAAAATAGAGGATTCATGTGCAAATCACTCCAGTCTATACACGTTGAAGATCCCTTTGCTGTTTACAGGGCAGTCTGGACAAATTTAAACATCGTACCAACAACACCAAAAACCGAGAACACCTTGGTTGAGGATGTGGGTAAATCAAATCAAGTGAAAAATCTCCAGCTCGTTCTCTATTTGGAGCACATGCTAAGATGAACAATTTCTGAAGAAGAAAAGGTTTTTTCATCGATACTGGTGGTAGCAACGTTCCTTTATGAAACCTAAGATAAGCCTACCAACATTTCTTTATGAAACCTAAGACAGGCCTAGCAACATTCCTTTATGAAACCTAAGATAAGCCTAGCAACATTTCTTTATGAAACCTAAGATAAGCCTAGCAACATTTCTTTATGAAACCTAAGATAAGCCTACCAACATTTCTTTATGAAACCTAAGATAAGCCTAGCAACATTTCTTTATGAAACCTAAAACAGGCTTAGCAACATTCCTTTATGAAACCTAAGATAAGCCTAGCAACATTCCTTTATGAAACCTAAGATAAGCCTACCAACATTTCTTTATGAAACCTAAGATAAGCCTACCAACATTCCTTTATGAAACCTAAGATAAGCCTACCAACATTTCTTTATGAAACCTAAGACAGGCTTAGCAACATTCCTTTATGAAACCTAAGATAAGCCTAGCAACATTCCTTTATGAAACCTAAGACAGGTCTAGCAACGTTCCTTTATGAAACCTAAGATAAGCCTACCAACATTCCTTTATGAAAAACCTAAGACAGGTCTAACAACGTTCCTTTATGAAACCTAAGACAGGCCTAACAACGTTCCTTTATGAAACCTAAGACATGTTTAACAACGTTCCTTTATGAAACCTAAGACAGCCCTAGCAACATTCCTTTATGAAACCTAAGACATGTCTAACAACGTTCCTTTTATGAAACCTAAGACATAAATAACAACGTTCCTTTATGAAACCTAAGACATGCCTAACAACGTTCCTTTATGAAACCTAAGACATGTTTAACAACGTTCCTTTATGAAACCTAAGACATGTTTAACAACGTTCCTTTATGAAACCTAAGACATGTTTAACAATGTTCCTTTATGAAACCTAAGACATTCCCTTTATGAAACCTAAGACATGTTTAACAATGTTCCTTTATGAAACCTAAGACATGTTTAACAACGTTCCTTTATGAAACCTAAGACATGTTTAACAACGTTCCTTTATGAAACCTAAGACATGTTTAACAATGTTCCTTTATGAAACCTAAGACATGTTTAACAATGTTCCTTTATGAAACCTAAGACATGTTTAACAATGTTCCTTTATGAAACCTAAGACATGTTTAACAATGTTCCTTTATGAAACCTAAGACATTTTTAACAATGTTCCTTTATGAAACCTAAGACATGTCTAACAACGTTCCTTTATGAAACCTAAGACATGTTTAACAATGTTCCTTTATGAAACCTAAGACATGTTTAACAACGTTCCTTTATGAAACCTAAGACATGTTTAACAACGTTCCTTTATGAAACCTAAGACATGTTTAACAACGTTCCTTTATGAAACCTAAGACATGTCTAACAACGTTCCTTTATGAAACCTAAGACATGCCTAACAACGTTCCTTTATGAAACCTAAGACATGTCTAACAACGTTCCTTTATGAAACCTAAGACATGTCTAACAACGTTCCTTTATGAAACCTAAGACATGTTTAACAACGTTCCTTTATGAAACCTAAAACAGGTCTAGCAACATTCCTTGATGGAACCTAAGACTGGTCTAGCAACGCTCCTTTATGAAACCTAAGACGGTTCTATAAACAACAATTTTTAAAAAACGCGCTCATCAATGATATTCTTGAAAGCTATCAACCATCTACAAGTAATTTTCCACTGTGAGATTGTATCCCTGTTGGTATGATGGAAAGCAATCATTTTACAAAAGCAAATGATATAACACTTTATTACCAAAAATGACAGAACAGATGATGAAGGGATTACCTACGACCATAGATTGCCAGTACGAAACAAAACAAAAAGCTTCGAGGAAGAGAACATTGGCAATGACTAAAAAGTAACAACAAAATAATGGCGTCCGCGCGAGGCACCGAAAGATGATGCGTCTGGCATTCCAATTTCTTTAGAGAAAGGAATAATATAGACTATCACTAAGCTTACGCTCAATGCAACAGGATTCAACCCTGTTGTCCATCCATCAATTGAGGAAACATGGTGAAATGTCTTGCATAAGGGGGGGGAGGGGATATCTCTGAGTAACAGAGCAATGCTTTAACCATTATGTCCTGTCGTCCCCGAAAAACGAAGCAAGCAAAAAGAAAAGCTTGATTTTGGCTTAGAACATCAGAATCTGCCAGCCAAATCTGGGAAAATGAAACTCGTTTCTTTGAAGTTAGAACCGAACTGTGGAGAATGTGTCATCGGCAATGCTACACTAACGTAAGCACGGATCTATGGCTGAGCATAATTATTGAATGATTCCTGAGATCAAGACGCTATGGCTGAGCATAATTATTGAATGATTTCTGAGATCAAGACGCTATGGCTGAGCATAAATATTGAATGATTTCTGAGACCAAGACGCTATGGCTGAGCATTATCTATTTAATGATTCATGATATCAAGACGCTATGGCTGAGCATTATCTATTTAATGATTCATGATATCAAGACGCTATGGCTGAGCATTATCTATTTAATGATTCATGATATCAAGACGCTATGGCTGAGCATAATTATTGAATGATTCCTGAGGTGAAAACGCTGAGAAAGCACACTAAAATGGATATGACATGGCACTCTAAATCCAAAACAGACATCTTGGATGGAGGTTTTTTTTTCAACTTAAACTACAAACGCTTTTCCTCAACACTAAACATTTCATTAACTTTTGCATCACCCTGTAAACTGGTTTTGAAATCTTTAACATAGCAACGCTAGAACACTGACGCATTTTCAACGGTACTCAAACCCATTGCCAATTTCTCAATCAAAATCGTTCCATACTTCCATTTCAACAAGTTTTTTATGTTCTTTGTTTTGAAGGATTAAGATGTTGAATAATATTCTTATCTTTCTTCTTTTTTTTTTGTTGGTATTAAATGCCACGCAGGTTTCAAACCCTTAACCCAATGCACTTCAGCCACCTGATGGTTTCAAACCCTTAACCCAATGCACTTCAGCCACCTGATGGTTTCAAACCCCTAACCCAATGCATTTCAGGATTCGAACAGAAACTCTTTTCGAAGATTGGGATTAACGAATACAAACTTAGATGTTGTTTAGTTGTATGCCGTAATGCGCTTCGACGATATTCCAACATAAACACTCGATTGCATTCATAGCATCTTTATACGAAAACCGTAAAATGACAATATAGATAGATAGCTTTTCGTATATGTCAAAGACGATGGCTGCCGACGTAGAGGTCACGGTTCGATCCTCATGGTGGCCGTGATCATGTGTCTCTTTAATCCTTGCATTTGTCTCGTCTTTATTCCTATGGGACATTAATATTTGTTATGTCTTTTTCCTTCACTTTCGACATGCCCCTTGTTCACTCTATGTCTTTACTAACATACGACATAGAAAATGGAGTATAAATAATAAATGTTGAATATCGACATATTACAGTCTTCCCAGACAAAATGGCTAGAAGCAATGTAATGTGATGGTTTAATTTCACTCAAAAACTATAGGATTTTCATCTGCAATGTTTGCAAATACGTCAAATAGATTAAGCACAACGCGTTGATGCAAGTCTACAAAGACGTCAACAGATTAAACACAACACGTTGATGCAAGCTACAAAGACGTCAAATAGATTAAACACAACGCGTTGATGCAAGTCTGCAAAGACGTCAAATAGATTAAACACAACACGTTGATGCAAGTCTACAAAGACGTTAAATAGATTAAACACAACGCGTTGATGCAAGTCTACAAAGACGTCAAATAGATTAAACACAACGCGTTGATGCAAGTCTACAAAGACGTCAAATAGATTAAGCACAACGCGTTGATGCAAAAACCAAAGCAATAACTAATCGTTAAAAGAAAGGAAAACAAAAGATATCATTTTGACATGCAACGATGTTCTAGTGCACTTATTACTACGGCGTTGGTTATGTGTCTAATACAGTCCATCGTTTTCTCGCTCTGACTGTTTGTATGCATGTCTGTATGTGTGTTTGTCTGTCTCTCTGTCTCTCTGTCTATGTCTCTGTCTCTGTCTCTGTCTATATATTTCTCTCTCTTTCTCTCTCTCTCTCTGTGTCTCTCTCTCTCTCTCTCTGTCTCTGTCTCTCTCTCTCTCTCTCTCTCTCTCTCTCTCTCTCTCTCTCTCTCTCTCTCTCTCTCTCTCTCTCTCTCTCTCTCTCTCTCTCTCTCTCTCTCTCTCTCTCTCTCTCTCTCTCTCTCTCTCTCTCTCTCTCTCTCTCTCTCTCTCTTGTTTGTCTCTTTCTCTCCCTGAGTCTGGATCTCTCTCTATCTATCTATCTATCTATCTATCTCTCTCTCTCTCCTCCCCCGCTGTTGTTTTTTTTACTTTCTCCCATGAGTCATGGAAGTGAATGGCATTATCCAGTACGCATCAATATAACATGCTACAACAATACGTCTGTCCTTTCACCGGCCACTGGGTAAACGCGTCACGAACGTGCAGTCGCTCTATCACAAAACACAAAGTCGCAGGAAGGAAGGGGTGGACTTGTGGTTGGCTAAGCCAATGGAAGGAACAATAATAACGATGTAATAATCATATAATAACACAGCTCATTACAGCAGATTCTGGAAAAGCACTTTGACCGCGATCTCACCCATCTAAGCCAATGGACGGAACAATAATAACCATGTAATAATGATATAATAATACATATAACACAGCTCATTACATTAGATTCATATAACACAGCTAAAAGATTCACACTTTGACCGCGATCTCACCCATCTAAGCCAATGGAAGGAAAACAATAATAATTTAGAAACTACATACAAAATATGGTTACTCGTATTTTCCTGGTAACAGAGCCTTTGGTAAACAAAGAACGGCCAACTCAGAATTACATATATATGTATATATATATATATATATATATATATATATATATATATATATATATATATATATATATATATATATATATATATATATATATATATATATGTGTGTGTGTGTGTGTGTAAAGAAAAGAATGGTGTCGCAGTATGCTGATCAGACTCAAGAGGAATAGCTATAAATAGCAGTAAATAGAGAAAAAAACA
>JAXRKP010001498.1:0-15000 GCA_037039925.1 Doris montereyensis | reverse complement strand
GTAACGAATCGTGCACGACCTGCTTAGACGGGTCATGGTGTGTCCTTTGGTGGCAGCCTTAAGGTCTTTGTTTTCACTTTATAACGCTCAAATGTGTTCTTGAAAAATACTCGATTATTCTGTCAAAAAGTCGGTTGGTGCTCGGTTTCGCTGAGTTGGCTGGTGATGTATCCAATCAAGCGATTGTACGTCCGACAAAAATTAATTTTGCAACAGATGTGATAATCCTAATTTTTCTCTACACTTCTTCTTCATTGCCGTTATAATCAAAACGGTTAAAATATGTACTTTCCAATTTGTCTTCCATTGACTAAAAAGGCGCATCAATATTAGTAAAGTATACGTTATGGTGATAGTGATATATACTTTTGATAACAGCTGAGAAGGTTTGCTTTGGAATCTTATCTTCCGGCCTTCCTTTAGATGATTCTTTTCTTGGAGATGATTACCCGGAGGACTTTCTTTTGCCAGTTTGGAAATTGATATGACAAACATCATGTCTCCTGCCCTAAACTCTCTTAACTCAACCACCGAAAAAGTATTATCTCCCATTTCGTTCATTCTTTCTTCCTTTATTTGATGCATCTTCAACCGAACTTCAACATTGTCAGTCGAACTAAGTTTAAGGCTTTCAATGCTTTTTTCTGTCTTGTCTTTTCATTTTTTTCCCCACTGAACAGACACTACCATTGTTTGTACCGGAACTAATCTGCCTTTGATTTGATTTTCTCTCTTGTCTTTAGTCTGAGTGACATTGCTGATATGCTTCCTTTCATTCCATGTTATTTTACGTCCTTTTCGTTCATACACATACATACATACATGTACCCATAATTCCGAATTGTTTGTGAACTTCCTGTCAGCAAAATCTTGGACACTCAATCTACCACTTAGTTGACTTGATGCCGTTACGTCATTCTCCCTGACCATGACAGCTTACCTTGGGTTTTCTTTTACACCGTGCTGGGAGCCTTTTCTATTTAGTTGGTATGCATAAAAGTGAAAGTAATGATGTTTTCTCTTTATGATAGCATGACAACTTATTGCCTTCCCCCCTCCCCTCCCCATCCTAATGGTCTTTATAAATTGTGAGTAAGTGCCATTACATATTGTGTTGAAATATTGAAATGAGTTTCATTGCAAAATATATGTCCATCCTTGAACGTATGACCAAACACTGCAAGACAACTTTTTGAGTTCCTTCCTCCTCTTCTGTTCCCTTCGTTTATTTCTTGGTCCATTTTTCTGTCTCTGTCTGTTTGTCTGGCTGTCTGTTTGTCTGTCTGTTTGTTTGTCTGTCTATATACATGTATCTCTCTCATTTCCTCCCTCTCTTCCTCCCTCTCTCTGTCTCTCTGTCTCTCGGTCTTTGTTTCTGTCTCTGTCTCTGTCTCTGTCTCTGTCTCTGTCTCTGTCTCTGTCTCTGTCTCTGTCTCTGTCTCCGTCTCTGTCTGTCTGTCTGTATGTCTGTCTGTCTGTCTGTCTGCCTGTCTTCTCTCTCTCTCTCTCTCTCTCTCTCTCTCTCTCTCTCTCTCTCTCTCTCTCTCTCTCTCTCTCTCTCTCTCTCTCTCTCTCTCTCTCTCTCTCTCTCTCTCTCTCTCTCTCTCTCTCTCTCTGCCTGTCTGTCTGTCTGTCTGTCTGTGTGTGTGTGTGTGTGTGTCTCTCTCTCTCTCTCTCTCTCTCTCTCTCTCTCTCTCTCTCTCTCTCTCTCTCTCTCTCTCTCTCTCTCTCTCTCTCTCTCTCTCTCTCTCTCTCTCTATCTATCTATCTATCTGTCTATATATATATATTAACATCCCTAACCAATGGTCATGAAGAAAATACCAAAAAAAAAGCAATGCGCATGTATCCGGCGGAGTGCTACGGTCCCAACAGGGTTTAACGGTACTCCATACTTTCGCATACAAGAAGGCTGGGCAGTGCAGTGGGTGGGGGGGAGGGCTGGCTAAGGAGATCAGACAGCCAGACAAACAGACAGTGACGCGGGTGACAAGGCAGCTTTCGCGTTGTATGGTGCGCTTGGCGGAGTACTGTTAAGAGATGGGTTTTTTTTGTTTTGTTTTTTTAAATCGAAATTAAACAATGTTCCACAACGCCGATTTTTGGTAAATTTATAGTTGTCAGTTCGTAGACATGCCATGAACACGTTACAGCAATAAAACAAAAACAATAGAAACTAATTAGTTTGATGTAAAATGCTATCTGTCCCGGACTACTGCTGTGATGTGTATGGCCACGCTTCGTACGAGAGAAAAAATATGTGTATGTCTGTGTGTGTGTGTGTGTGTACGTGTGTCGTATGTATGTGCACCATAATCTAATTTCTCTTTGAAGATAATGAAGTATACTTATGTCTTACGTCATATGTCTTATGCCTTATGTCTTATATGGTATGTCTCTTGTCTCATAACTTATGTTTCAGGTTTCATGTCTTATTTCATATGCCTTTTGTCTCATGCTTTATGTCTTATGACTCATAATATGTGTTGTATATCTTATGTCATATGTCTTAAGTCTTAGTTTTATGTCGTAATGTTTTATGTCTCACACTAAATGATCTAGGTCTTATGTCTTATGTCTTGTGTTCATGTTTTATGTATTACGTTTTGTGTCTTGTCTTATGTCTTATATCCCATGTCTTTTGCCTTATGTTTTATATCTCATTTCTCATGTCTCATGTCTTATTTCATACGATTTATGTCTCATGCTTTATGTCTTATGTCTCAAAACATGTATTACATATCTTATGGCATATCCCTATGTCTTTGTCTTATGTCTCAATGTTCTATGTCTCACACCTAATGATCTAGGTCTCATGCCTTATGTCTTGTGTTAATGTATTTTGTCTTCCATCTTTTGTCTTTTTGGCATATCTTCTATATTTTGTCATAAATTATCTTATCTCATGTCTTTTATCGCATGTCTTGTATCGAATGCCGTATGTCTTACGTCCTATGTATTGTGTCTTATGGCATATGGCTAATGCATATATCATTTGTCTTATACCTTTTGCTTTTTGTCACATGCATAATGTCTTATGTTTTATATCGTATGCCTTAATATTATGTCTCATGTAGTATGTATTCGGTTTTACAACTTAGATGTTATATGGTATGTCGTATGTCTTATGTGTTATGTTTTATGTCTTATGTCGTAAATCGTATGTGTAGACGAAAAAAGGAGTAGACCCATGACAAAGCCTGAAAGATTACGTGTGTGTCCATAGGCACAAATACACACAGTCACACACACACACACACACACACACACTCAGACACACACACACTGCACAAATTATTTACTCTAGACACACACACACAATTTATGACAATTTCACACATAGAAATTACACTTGACAATGACTTGATGATCATCGCATTTGTTTCAATATATTTCATCACACACTGTTGGGTAAAAAAAAAAACATCTAGTGATTTACTCGCCTCTTGACATATAACTTTTTTCATTTATGAGCTGAATTTCATTCATTTCATCATTAGTAATAATAATATTATTTCACACGTTAGATTTAGATTTGGATGAGCTAATAAGTTATAGAATCAATGAGCTGAAGTTCAATTTCTGAGTCAATCAAAATAACACTTGAGGTCAATGACTTGATGATCATCGCATTTGTTTCAATATATTTCATCACACACTGACGTTGGGTAACGAAAAAAAAACGTCTGGTCATTACTGAAACCAAGACTCTAACATCGCCTCTTGACAATATAACTTTTTCTTTCTTTCTTTCTTTCTCCAAATACAAAAATTAACATCATTTCATTCATTTCATCATTAGTAATAATAATATGTATTTCTAACACGTTAGATATAGATTGTGGATGGGGAAATAATAAGTTATAGAATCAATGAGCAAAGATACGGAAACTATTCGTGCACAATCATACTAATAACGAACCCCAGGACGTCAATCCGATGAAAACAGCAATGCACGAGTAGTTTGATCAAGGCACCAAAAAACCCCTAACGTACAAAGAAGACGCTCGACGTCACTACCAATAATACTAAAACCCCTAACGTCACTATCAATAATACTGAAACCAAGACTCCTAACATCACTACTAACACTACCAATAATACTGAAACCAAGACTCCTAACATCACTACCAATAATACTGAAACCAAGACTCCTAACATCACTACCAATAATACTAAACCAAGACCCCTAACATCACTACCAATAATACTGAAACCAAGACTCCTAACATCACTATCAATAATACTAAAACCAAGACCACTAACATCACTACCAATGATACTAAACCAAGACTCCTAACATCACTACCAATAATACTAAACCAAAACCCCTAACATCACTACCAATAATACTAAACCAAGACCCCTAACATCACTACCAATAATACTAAACCAAGACTCCTAACATCACTACCAATAATACTGAAACCAAGACCCAATAATACTAACATCATCTACCAATAATACTGAAACCAAGACCCCTAACGTCACTACCAATGATACTAAACCAAGACCCCTAACATCACTACCAATAATACTGAAACCAAGACTCCTAACATCACTACCAATAATACTGAAACCAAGACCCCTAACATCACTACCAATAATACTAAAACCAAGACCCCTAACACCACTACCAATAATACTAAACCAAGACTCCTAACATCACTACCAATAATACTAAACCAAGACTCCTAACATCACTACCAATAATACTAAACCAAGACTCCTAACATCACTACCAATAATACTAAACCAAGACCCCTAACATCACTACCAATAATACTAAACCAAGACTCCTAACATCACTACCAATAATACTAAACCAAGACTCCTAACATCACTACCAATAATACTAAACCAAGACTCCTAACATCACTACCAATAATACTGAAATCAAGACCCTAACGTCACTACCAATAATACTGAAACCAAGACCCTAACATCACTACCAATAATACTAAACCAAGAAACCCAATAATATTAAGACAATCACTACAATAATACTAAACCAAGACTCACACTACCAATAATACTGAAATCAAGACCCCGTCACTACCAATCTGAAACTACTAAACAACCAATGATACTGAAACCAAAACCCCTAACGTCACTACCAATAATCAAGACCGTAACTAAACAATACCAATGATACTGAAACCAAAACCATACGTCACTACCAATGATACTGAAACCAAAACCCCATACGTCACTACTAATGATACTGAAACCAAAACCCCATACGTCACTACTAATGATACTGAAACCAAAACCCTACAATGATACGTCACTACTAATGATACTGAAACCAAAACCCCATACGTCACTACTAATGATACTGAAACCAAAACCCCATACGTCACTACTAATGATACTGAAACCAAAACCCCATACGTCACTACTAATGATACTGAAACCAAAACCCCATACGTCACTACTAATGATACTGAAACCAAAACTCCATACGTCACTACTAATGATACTGAAACCAAAACTCCAATGATACGTCACTACTAATGATACTGAAACCAAGACCTAAAATAGTACAATAAATACCCCGACGCAACGCTTCACATAGATATCCGGTCGGATTGTGATTTGATTTGATTTAACCACATCCACAACTAAAGTGATCTCGGGGATTGTGGTAGGATTTATTTTCAGTTTTGCCCAGACTGCCCTGTAAACAGTCAAGGGATCCTAACCGTGCACAGAGTTTTGTGATCAGTACACGGGACCTCATTTTTATCGCCCGTCTACGATGGGTCTTAGTGTCCATCTGACTACCTGGATCAGGGGGGAGGGGAGGGTAGATTTTGCTCGAAAAAACTCGAGAAATGTTTCAACCGTTGGCGGGGCTCGAACCCACTACCTTTTCGTTGAGAGGCAGACACTTTACCTCTAGACTACCGCGTACCCCCACCCCCGCCACCCCTCCACCCCAATTCTATCGAAAGATGAACAAATAACAATGTTACCAGCACTAGCTCGAATTACAAAAAGACTGGGTTTTTTTTTTTAACCAGCGCAGGATAAAGGTACATGAAAGCCAGTGACAAACTACACACAGAAATAATGGGTAAGACAATCGCACTAGCATACGCAAGCGGCGTCGTGGCCGATCGGTTAGAATCCTAGCAACCTCAAGGCCGACGTTGTGTTACTTGGGAAAGACACTAACACGCATTTCCCCTCACTCTACCCAGGTGCAAATGGGTACAAGCACTAGTTTCGGAGTAAAAATTTGCGTCAGACGAGCGTCCTGGCCAGGAGGTGATTATTGTCACTTGTTCCGTTTCACGCTATAGAAACCGGGATAAGCTCCCGGCTCTATAGGCCTTAAGGGCCTTGCAGGAACTTTACTTTGATTACTTGCATGCGTCCCTTTGTCACTGCGGAGCCTTTACTGTATCATTACGTATTGCAAACAGACGTTATCTTTGGAGATATCATTTTTGCTCAATTTTGATTTATACGCATTGCCAAGAATCACTGGCCAATAGTGTATGATGTTGGTGGGGTTTTTTATTATTTATTATTAGGGTGTTACGGTGGAGGAGGGGGTGGGGTGGGGGCGGGATTAAGATCCAAACAGATAGGACCAGAAATACTAGTATCTTTTTTGGAAATATGAAATCTTTTGTTTTGTTTTGCTGTGTGTTGGTGTTTTTTTTTTTTTTGGGGGGGGGTGTTTTGGGACGAAGGGGGGGGGTGAATTTCAGGCCAGAAATGAAAAAGTTGACCCGTTTTTAACCCAAAGGTAAATTTACTATGTCAGAAGAACCTTAATATTCTCGTTAGAACAGCTGAGAAGATCGCATTCGAAAATGTAAGCCTGTTTTGTATTCGCTTGAGATCTATGCGTGATTAGACGGAAAAAACAATAGGATGTTATGACCTAATTATTATGTGGCCATCGATGTCATGACCTAATTTACTTTGTGTCTGTTAATAACCAGATGGCAACGTTTTCTGTGATCGATTTAGTTTACACTGACTTCAAGAAAGAGGGACTCGGTAGTACAGTAGCATGGCGTCAGCCTCTCAACCCAGAGGTCGTAGGTTCAAGCCCCGCCAACGTTTGAAAAAATTGTCTTGAGTTATTTCGATTAAAATCTACGCCCAGCTCTCCCTGGTCCATGTAGATAGATCAACACCTAGTCCAATTGGAGACGGACGATACATAGGAGGTTTCATGTGCAGATCACAACACTCTTGTGTACGTTTAAGATCTCTTGACTGTTTTACATGGCAGTCCGGGCGAAATATTTTAAATAGCCTAGCAACCGACCCGAAATCACCTTAGATGTGGGTGCGGGTAAATAAATAAAATCAAATAAACAAATACAATAAAACAAAGTGCGAAATTTGACAAGGCAGGATAAGAGCTGACAGAAAAGAAAAAGAAAATGATTTTGAAGCGACCAATCGAATACATTGTATCAGAAGATTTCTAAACGTAACGTAAGTTTCATTAGGTTTAAGTCATGTAGGCATCCCCCCCTCTCTCCCCCGCCTCCTGCCCCTTATGCCTCCTGCCATGAATATAAGGTTTTCAAACATTGCATTAGTTTTGTTAGATTTAAATGCAAAAATTGTAGTGTGTGTGTGTCTGTGTGTGTGTGTATATCCCGTGTATGACACTGTATGTGTGTGTGTGTGCAAACAGTGTTATCCGTATGAATATAAGGTTTTGTAAACAGGTATCCCGTGTTCATTATTTGTGTTAGATTTATCCCGTGTGTAATGCAAAAATTGTGTGTGTGTGTGTGTGTGTGTGTGTGCAGGTATCCCGTGTGTATATGTATGTGTGTGTGTGTGTTAGGTATCCCGTGTGTATATGTATGTGTGTGTGTGTACAGGTATCTCGTGTGTATATGTATGTGTGTGTGTGTGTATATGTATATCTCGTGTGTATATGTATGTGTGTGTGTGTACAGGTATCCCGTGTGTATATGTATGTGTGTGTGTGTGTACAGGTATCTCGTGTGTATATGTATGTGTGTGTGTGTACAGGTATCTCGTGTGTATATGTATGTGTGTGTGTGTGTACAGGTATCTCGTGTGTATATGTATGTGTGTGTGTGTGTACAGGTATCTCGTGTGTATATGTATGTGTGTGTGTGTGTGTTACAGGTATCTCGTGTGTATATGTATGTGTGTGTGTGTTTACAGGTATCTCGTGTGTATATGTATGTGTGTGTGTGTACAGGTATCCCGTGTGTATATGTATGTGTGTGTGTGTACAGGTATCTCGTGTGTATATGTATGTGTACAGGTGTACAGGTATCCCGTGTGTATATGTATGTGTGTACAGGTATCTCGTGTGTAAATGTATGTGTTGTGTGTGTACAGGTATCCCGTGTGTATATGTATGTGTGTGTGTGTACAGGTATCCCGTGTGTATATGTATGTGTGTGTGTGTGTACAGGTATCTCGTGTGTGTGTGTGTGTGTTATCCCGTGTGTATGTGTATGTGTGTGTATGTGTACAGGTATCTCGTAATTGAAGTGTGTGTGTGTAGGTATTCCGTATGTATGTGTATGTGTACAGGTATCTCGTGTATGTGTGTGTGTGTGTGTACAGGTATCTCGTGTGTGTGTGTGTGTGTACAGGTATCTCGTGTATGTGTGTGTGTGTACAGGTATCTCGTGTATGTGTGTGTGTGTACAGGTATCTCGTGTATGTTGTGTGTACAGGTATCTCGTGTGTGTGTGTGTGTGTGTGTGTAGGTATCCCGTGTGTATGTGTGTGTGTGTGTGTATGTGTATTGTATCCCGTGTGTATGTGTGTATGTGTGTGTGTGTGTGTGTAGGTATCCCGTGTGTATGTGTGTGTGTGTGTGTGTAGGTATCCCGTGTGTATGTGTGTGTGTGTGTGCAGGTATCCCGTGTGTATGTGTGTGTGTGTGTGGGTATCCCGTGTGTATGTGTGTGTGTGTGTGGTATCCCGTGTGTATGTATGTGTGTGTGTGTAGGTATCTCGTGTGTATGTGTGTGTGTGTGTGAGGTATCCCGTGTGTATGTGTGTGTGTATGTGTGTGTAGGTATCCCGTGTGTATGTGTGTGTGTGTGTAGGTATCCCGTGTGTATGTGTGTGTGTGTGTGTGTAGGTATCCCGTGTGTATGTGTGTGTGTGTGTGTAGGTATCCCGTGTGTATGTGTGTGTGTGTGTAGGTATCCCGTGTGTATGTGTATGTGTGTATGTGCGTTATCCCGTGTGTATGTGTGTATGTGCGTGTATCCCGTGTGTATGTGTGTATTTGTGTATGTATGTATGTGTGTGTGTATGTGTGTGTATGTATATCCCTGAAGTTTACTCGTGTTTCTACTATCGTTGTATGGATGTGTTGTAAAATGCAATCATGTTTATGACTTGTTGCTGTTTCAACTTTGTGTTACTATCGTTGAAAATTTTATGACTTGAAAGATGTTTCAACTCGTTTTACTAATTGAATTGCATATGCTTTCATCGTTCCAGGATACAGATCTATATCAAAAACAAAACTTATATTCATCAAAATGTATGTAATTGAAGTGTATTGAGTTAAAATGTGTAATTGAAGTGTATTGTGTTAAAATATATGTAATTGAAGTGTATTGTGTTAAAATGTATGTAATTGAAGCTCATTGTGTTAAAATGTATGTAATTGAAAATCGTTGTGTTAATAATGTATGTACTTGAAATTTACTCTCTTAATAATGTATGTAATTGAAGTTTACTCTCTTAATAATGTATGTAATTGAAGTTTACTCTCTTAATAATGTATGTAATTGAAGTTTACTCTCTTAATAATGTATGTAATTGAAGTTTACTCTCTTAATAATGTATGTAATTGAAGTTTACTCTCTTAATAATGTATGTAATTGAAGTTTACTCTCTTAATAATGTATGTAATTGAAGTTTACTCTCTTAATAATGTATGTAATTGAAGTTTATTGTGTTAAAAATGTATGGCTAGTCGTCACGTTGTTGAGAAGTTAGAATCATTTATATAGGTTCCGGATTTTTTCTATGGAACATATGTATTCGACATTAATCCGTGCACATGATATTTATGTTTTCTTGTTTCAAAGTATTAACAAAAGGAATATACGATTATGATATCCCTGTGTAGAGACTTATTGTTTCGTTACTGTGAAATATTGCAATGAAAAATATCAATTTCACTATGAATGCATTGAGGTACGTGTTCTTGTTTCCAAGCCTTTCGAAGGAATAGTATGATAATACAAGTGGTGGAACACTGTTGTGTGTACACGCGTTTTTCTCGCTTCTGTGTTTGATTTCGTGATGAACAATTCATCTGTTGCTCCATTTATTTCATACGTAATGTAAAGAACAGCTTCTGAAAAGATCATTCAAAATGTCAGCTGCTGAATACACTATGGCTGTTTAGAGAGAGGAAGTAAAGAAATCAATCTCTATGTCTCTGTCTCTGTCTCTGCTTCTGTTTCTGTATTCGTCTATGTCTCTGTTTCCGTTTCTGTCTCTGTCTCTGTCTCTGCTTCTGTCTCTGTCTCTGTCTCTCTCTCTCTCTCTGTCTCCGTCTTTGTCTCTGTTTCTGTTTCTGTTTCTGTCTATCTCTCTGTCTGTCTGCCAGTCGGTCTGTCTGTCCGTCTCTCTCTCTCTCTCTCTCTCTCTCTCTCTCTCTCTCTCTCTCTCTCTCTCTCTCTCTCTCTCTCTCTCTCTCTCTCTCTCTCTCTCTCTCTCTCTCTCTCTCTCTCTCTCTCTCTCTCTCTCTCTCTCTCTCTCTCTCTCTCTTCTCTTTTCTCTCTCTCTTTCTCTTTTCTAGTACACACACGCACACGTACACACCCAAATACACCTACACACACAATTTGAAGAATATGATAATGAAGTACCTTCGTCAAAACAACAACAGAACTGTTGTCAGCTTCCAGGTAATGATTGTAATATTATCATGACCAATCATTACTATACAGTGTAGACATATAATATTTATAATACTTGTATATAGGGGGACTCTGTAGTCCAGAGGCAAGTTGTCGGTCTCTCAACCAAAAGCTAGTGGGTTCGAATCCCGCCGATGGTTCAAACATATTTTTCGTTTTTTTTTCGAGTAAAATCAACCGCCCCCCCTGGTCCAGGTAGGTAGATCGATACCTAGCCCCAACGGAGACGGGCGATAAAAATGGAGGTCCCGTGTGTATATCACAACACAATGTGCACATTAAAGATCCCTTGGCTGTTTACAGGGCATTCCGGGCAAAAATAAAAATTCTACCCGATATCACCTTAGTTGTGGATATGGGTAAATCAAATCAAATCAAATCAAATCAAATCAAATCAAATCAAATCAAATCAAACTTGTATATAACGTTGGAAACAAAATGGACAAGACGTTCCAAAAATCGTCTTCCCGTTTTCAAAATGGTTTCATTCAAAACACTAAAACACTAAAACACTAAAACACTAAAACACTAAATACACAGAATGAAACATACAACATAGACGACAAAAAGAAAACACTAAAACTGTGTTTAACACAGAACAAAATAATGTGAAATAATTGAACTAAGAACTAAGAACGGTTGTGTGAACTAGCCGCTTTGTTATGTTATTTCAATGTGCCCGCCATAATTACAATTTGATGTGCTCAGCGCTTCAATGCGTTCGTTAAGTTATTTCCATGTTAGCTCCATCACTTTTCCGTTGATCCATTCGACCTTATGGTTTATTTTTAGTATAAAAAATACCTGTGAGACTTTCCGCCATCTGTTTATAGACCATCTCGTTTCAACATGACTCCATTTAAAGACATCAACGTGGGTGACGTGATGTCTGGCGAGCAAATCGGTCACGAGGTTGGATACCGAATCGATCCTTCCCTGACGGTCCACCTGACCCCATATTTGGGGGGGGGGGGGGGGAGGTGTTGCTAAGAAAATTCCAACTCGAACAGACAGACGCCATTGAGAGGGTGGTGCTATGACATCTGGAGGATATCAAATAATTGTAATCTTTTGTAGTTGTGTGATGGATTGCCTTCTGTACAACCATTCCATCAACGGTAGTAGAAACACGGGTGACTTCAGGGATATCTGCATACACACACACACACACACACATACACACACATACATACCTACAACACAGATACACACATATACACACACATACACAAAACACACACATACACACACATACATACACACACATACATACACACACAGATACACACATATACATCACATACACCAAACACACACATACACACGGGATACACGCACATACACAGCATACACATACACACGGGATACCTACACACATACACACACACGAGACGAGATACCTACACACATTACACACGGGGATACCTGCACACACACACATACACATACACACGGGATACCTGCACACACACACATACACATACACACGGGATACCTACACACACACACACACACACACACACACACACAATTTTTGCATTTAAATCTAAACAAAACTAATGAACCTTATCTTACGTTTGAAAATCTTATATTCACACTCGTTTTATAAGTGTCATATAAATATCACGGCTACTGTTCATAGCATAAGCAATGGACTTTGGCAGGAGGCGGGGGGGGGGGGGGGGGGGGGAGGAGGGGGGGATGCCTACATGACTTAAACCTAATGAAACTTACGTTACGTTTAGGAAATGTTCTGATACAATGTATTCGGGTGGTCGCTTCAAAAATCATTTTCTGTTTTCTTTTTCTGTCAGCTCTTATCCTGCCTTGTCAAATTTCGCACTTTGTTTTATTGTATTTGTTTATTTGATTTTATTTATTTACCCCCGCACCCACATCTAAGGTGATTTCGGGTCGGTTGCCAAGGCTATTTAAAATATTTCGCCCCGCGACCTGCCATGTAAAACAGTCAAGAGATCTTAAACGTACACAAGAGTGTTGTGATCTGCACATGAAACCTCCTATGTATCGTCCGTCTCCAATTGGACTAGGGTGTTGATCCATCTACATGGACCCAGGGAGAGCTGGGCGTAGATTTTAATCGAAATAACTCAAGACAATTTTTTTCAAACGTTGGCGGGGCTTGAACCTACCGACCTTCTGGGTTGAGAGGCTGACGGCCATGCTACTGTACTACCGGAGTCTCCTCTTTCTTGAAGTCAGTGTAAAACTAAATCGATCACAGAAAAACGTTGCCATCTAGTTATTAACAGACACAAAGTAAATTAGGTCATGACAATCGATGGCCACCAATAATAATTAGGTCATAACATCCTATTGTTTTTTTCTGTCTAATCACGCATAGATCTCAAGCGAATACAAAACAGGCTTACATGTTTCGAATGCGATCTTCTCAGCTTGTTCTAACGAGAATATTAAGGTTTCTTCTGACATAGTAAATTTACCTTTGGGTTAAAAACGGGTCAACTTTTTCATTTCTGGCCTGAAAATTCACCCCCCCCCCCCCTTCGTCCCAAAACACCCCCCCCCCCAAAAAAAAAAAAAAAACACCAAACACACAGCAAAACAAAACAAAAGATTTCATATTACCAAAAAAGATACTAGGATTTCTGGTCCTATCTGTTTGGATCACCAATCCCGCCCCCACCCCCCTCCTCCACCGTAACACCCTAATAATAAATAATAAAAAAACCCCACCAACATCATACACTATTGGCCAGTGATTCTTGGCAATGCGTATAAATCAAATTGAGCAAAAATGATATCTCCAAAGATAACGTCTGTTTGCAATACGTAATGATACAGTAAAGGCTCCGCAGTGACAAAGGGACGCATGCAAGTAATCAAAGTAAAGTTCCTGCAAGGCCCTTAAGGCCTATAGAGCAGGGAGCTTATCCCGGTTTCTATAGCGTGAAACGGAACAGGTGATAATAGTCACCTCCTGGACATGACACTAGTCTGGCACAAGTTTTTACCCCCAAGCTAGTGCTTGTACTCATTTTGCACCTGGTCCAGTGGGGAAAAGGCGTGTTAAATGTCTTTCCCAAGGAATACAACGTCGTGCCTGCCTTTGCCAGGATTCTAACCGATCGGCCACGACGCCGCTTGCGTATGCTAGTACGATTGTCATTACCCATTATTTCTGTGTGTAGTTTGTCACTGGCTTTCATGTACTTTATCCTGCGCTGGTTAAAAAAAAAAAACCCCAGTCTTTTTGTAATTCGAGCTAGTGCTGGTAACATTGTTATTTGTTCATCTTTCGATAGAATTGGGGTGGAGGGTGGCGGGGGGGGGGGGCACGCGGTAGTCTAGGAGCAAAGTGTCGGCCTCTCAACGAAAAGGTAGTGGGTTCGAGCCCCGCCAACGGTTGAAACATTTCTCGAGTTTTTCGAGCAAAATCTACCCACCTCCCCTCCCCCCTGATCCAGGTAGTCAGATGGACACTAAGACCCATCGTAGACGGGCGATAAAAATGAGGTCCCGTGTACTGATCACAAAACTCTGTGCACGGTAAGGATCCCTTGACTGTTTACAGAACGGTCTGGGCAAAACTGAAAATAATCCTACCAACAATCCCCGAGATCACCTTAGTTGTGGATAAGTTAAATCAAATCAAATCACAATCCGACCGGATATCTATGTGAAGCGTTGCGTCGGGGTATTTATTGTACTATTTTAGGCCTTGGTTTCAGTATCATTAGTAGTGACGTATGGAGTTTGGTTTCAGTATCATTGGTAAGTGACGTATGGAGTTTTGGTTTCAGTATATTGTATGACATATGGGGTTTTGTTCAGTATCATTAGTAGTGACGTATGGGGTTTTGGTTTCAGTATCATTAGTAGGTGACGTATGGGGTTTTGGTTTCAGTATCATTAGTAGTGACGTATGGAGTTTGGTTTCAGTATCATTAGTAGTGACGTATGGAGTTTTGGTTTCAGTATCATTGGTAGTGACGTATGGAGATTTTGGTTTCAGTATCATTGGTAGTGACTGTAGGGGTTTTGGTTTCAGTATTCATTGGTAGTGACGTATGGGGTTCTTGGTTTCAGTATCATTGGTAGT